>CM038410.1:12425-271400 GCA_021498475.1 Saguinus midas | reverse complement strand
GTACTATTCACTGAGGCTCTGAGTGGCCATATGAAATAGACTCCTGGGTATCACCCAGGTGTGTATTATCCAGTGAGGCTCTGAGTGGCCATATGAAATAGCCTCCTGATTATTCCCTGGTATGCATTATTCCATGAGGCTCTGAATGAGTGGCCATATGAAACAGACTCCATTTTACTCCACAGGTGTGCATTATTCACTGAGGCTCTGAGTGGCCATATGAAATAGACTCCTGACTATTGCCCCATTGTGCATTATTCACTGAGGCTCTGAGTGGCCATATGAAATAGAATCCTGACGATTCCCCAGGTGTGCATTATTCACTGAGGCTCTGAGTGGCCATATGAAACAGACTCCATTTTACTCCACAGGTGTGCATTATTCACTGAGGCTCTGAGTGGCCATATGAAACAGACTCCATTTTACTCCACAGGTGTGCATTATTCACTGAGGCTCTGAGTGGCCATATGAAATAGCCTCCTGATTATTCCACAGGTGTGCATTATTCACTGAGGCTCTGAGTGGCCATATGAAATAGAATCCTGACTATTCCCAAGTTGTGTGTCATTCACTGAGGTTCTGAATGATACCCCATTTGAGAAAATGTCCAGAATACTCAACAGGTGTGAATTATTCACTGAGCCTCTGCATACGTGGCCATGTGAAATACACTCCTGAGGACTCGCAAGATGGCGTTGTAGAAGCGACTCAGGATTGCAGCTCTCAGTGAAGGCGCAGAGGGTGAGTCCTAGCCGCATTCTCGGATGGACCTTTTTTGCCCACAGAGTGTTGAAAGTCCCAGGTGTGGGAGAGGCACGGGATGCTAGTAAAGCCGGCTAACACAGCAGGCTCACGTGGCCGCTTTGGCCGGCACTGCAGCAGGACCCAGCATGGAACTCACTGGTCTGGGTGCCCTGTTAAACCGGCAATCTGAGATTTGGAAGGGCAGATTGGCATGTCCATCTGATTGAACGGGACTTGGACAGTGAGCCAGACCAGGAGGTTCCTGGGAAGCGTGATCTGAGCCAGTGCAGTGGGCAGTGACACGGGAGATAGCATGGATCCCAGTGCCCTATCAGCAGGCTACTGGGCGCCAGTGAGAGAGTCGACCTTTCAGCTTGCAGAAAGGGAGAGAGAGAGAGGATGGACTCTGAGGCAGGGAGCTGGGTGATCGGGCTCAGCGTGTCCCACCCTCACGGGGACAAGCAGGGCGGCGACTGGAGGCACTTGGGGCTGAGAGTTTTGCTGCCAGCATCTAGGACGGTGCAGCCCAGTGAGAAAGGGGTGTACGCCATTACTGACACAATCCGCCCCTACTGAAGTACCACCCAGGGCTGATGCAGCCTGCCTTTGCCGAGGCAAGCTGCCATAACAGAGAGACTCCACCAGGAGGGTGCTCCACAGCAGAAGGGAGCCCAGCAGCAACAGGGCAGACCCACGCTAGCAGGTCAGAGCCCCAGCAGGCAAATAGTGAATACACTGCTTCCTAGCAGGGCAGGACAGTGCAACAGATACTCATAAAGAAAGCCCCAACTCCCTGAGACAGAGCATCTAAGGGGAAAAAAAAGGGTGGTGTTTTATGAGTTCTATTGCAGCAGACATAAACAACCTCCCAACAACCCTGAATGAACAACGGAGCTCACAGCTCAGCACTGGAGCTCCTATAAAGCACAGACCATCTCCTCAAGCAGCTCGCTGACCCCTGTATATCCAAAGAGTCACCTTAAAAAAGGACTAATCAGACTGATATTTGGCGGGCATAATTCTGAAACAAAGACAGCAGAAGAAGAAACTGGTATCATCCCTCACTGTTCCACAGTTGCTACAGGTATACTCCAGACAAGCAGGGCCTGGAGTGGACCTCAGCACTCATACAGCAGAGGGGCTAGACCATTACAAGGAAAACTAAGTAACAGAAATACTTCATCATCAACAATCTCAGCATCCACACAGAGACCCAATTGAAAAATCAGACACTACTAAGACGACAGGGGGATAAATCCATAAAGATGGGAAGAAACCAGCGCAAAAAGGAGGAAAACACCAGAAACCAAAACACCTCACCTCCTACAAAAGACCAAAACTCCTCACCAGCAAGGGAACGAAGCTGGACGGAGAATGAGTGTGACGAAATGATGGAATCAGACTTCAGAAAGTGGATAATGAGAAACTTCATTGAGCTAAAAGAACATGTTCTAAATAAGTGCAAAGAAACTAAAAAAGTTGAAAAAGATTTCAAAAAAGATTCAAGAAATTGATAACCAAAATAGACAACTTAGAGAGGAATATGAATGAATTGAAGGAGCTGAAACAACACAACACGAGAACTTCGTGAAGCATCCACAAGTTTCAACAGCCGAATTGACCAAGCAGAAGAAAGAATATCAGAAGTTGAAGATCAACTCAATGAAATAAAACGAGAAACCAAGATTAAAGAAAAAGCACAAAAGGAATGAACAAAATCTCCAAGAAATGTGGGACTATGTGAAGAGACCCAACCTACGTTTGATAGGTGTACCAGAATGTGATGAAGAGAATGAATCCAAGCTGGAAAACACTCTTCAGGATATTATCCAGGAAAATTTCCCCAACCTAGCAAGACAGGTCAATACTCAACTCCAGGAAATACAGAGAACACCACAAAGATACTCTGCAAGAAGAGCAACCCCAAGGCACATAATCGTCAGATTCACCAGGGTTGAAATGAAGGAGAAAATACTAAGGGCAGCCAGAGAGAAAGGTCGGGTCACCCACAAAGGAAGCCCATCAGACTCACAGCAGATCTCTCGGCAGAGACTCTACAAGCCAGAAGAGAGTGGGGCCAATATTCAACATCCTTAAAGAAAAGAACTTTCAACCCAGAATTTCATATCCAGCCAAACTGAGCTTCATAAGTGAAGGAAAAATAAAATCCTTCATGAACAAGCAAGTACTCAGAGATTTTGTCACCACTAGGCCTGCTTTACAAGAGCTCCTGAAAGAGGCACTACACATAGAAAGAAACAACCAGTACCAGCCATCCTAAAAGCATACCAAATGCTAAAGACCATCAACAAAATGAAGAATCTACATGAACCAATGGGCAAAACAGCCAGCTAGCATCAAAATGGCAGTATCAAATTCACACATAACAATATTAACCCTAAATGTAAATGGGCTAAATGCACCAATCAAAAGACACAGACTGGCAAATTGGATAAAAACCAAAACACCTCACCTCCTAAAAGGACCAAAACTCCTCACCAGCAAGGGAACAAAGCTGGACGGAGAATGAGTGTGACGAAATGATGGAATCAGACTTCAGAAAGTGGATAATGAGAAACTTCAGTGAGCTAAAAGAACATGTTCTAAATCAGTGCAAAGAAACTAAGAACCTTGAAAAAGATTTGAAAAAGATTCGAGGAATTGATAACAAGAATGGACAACTTAGAGAGGAATATGAATGAATTGAAGGAGCTGAAAACACAACACGAGAACTTCGTGAAGCATGCACAAGTTTCAACAGCCGAATTGACCAAGCAGAAGAAAGAATATCAGAAGTTGAAGATCAACTCAATGAAATAAAACGAGAAACCAAGATTAAAGAAAAAGCACAAAAGGAATGAACAAAATCTCCAAGAAATGTGGGACTATGTGAAGAGACCCAACCTACGTTTGATAGGTGTACCAGAATGTGATGAAGAGAATGAATCCAAGCTGGAAAACACTCTTCAGGATATTATCCAGGAAAATTTCCCCAACCTAGCAAGACAGGTCAATACTCAACTCCAGGAAATACAGAGAACACCACAAAGATACTCTGCAAGAAGAGCAACCCCAAGGCACATAATCGTCAGATTCACCAGGGTTGAAATGAAGGAGAAAATACTAAGGGCAGCCAGAGAGAAAGGTCGGGTCACCCACAAAGGAAGCCCATCAGACTCACAGCAGATCTCTCGGCAGAGACTCTACAAGCCAGAAGAGAGTGGGGGCCAATATTCAACATCCTTAAAGAAAAGAACTTTCAACCCAGAATTTCATATCCAGCCAAACTGAGCTTCATAAGTGAAGGAAAAATAAAATCCTTTGCCAACAAGCAAGTACTCAGAGATTTTGTCACCACTAGGCCTGCTTTACAAGAGCTCCTGAAAGAGGCACTACACATAGAAAGAAACAACCAGTACCAGCCATCCTAAAAGCATACCAAATGCTAAAGACCATCAACAAAATGAAGAATCTACATGAACCAATGGGCAAAACAGCCAGCTAGCATCAAAATGGCAGTATCAAATTCACACATAACAATATTAACCCTAAATGTAAATGGGCTAAATGCACCAATCAAAAGACACAGGCTGGCAAATTGGATAAAAATCAAAAACCCATCCGTGTGCTGTATACAGAAAACAAACCTCACAAGCAAAGATACACAAAGGCTCAAAATAAAAGGATGGAGGAAGATTTACCAAGCAAATGGAGAGCAAAAAAAGCAGGAGTTGCAATTCTCGTCTCTGATAAAATAGACTTTAAAGCAACAAAGATCAAAAGGGACAAAGAAGGTCATTACATAATGGTAAAAGGATCGATACAACAAGAAGAGCTAACGATTCTAAATATATATGGACCCAATGTAGGAGCACCCAGATATATAAGGCAAGTTCTTAATGACTTAAAAAGAGACTTAGACTCCCACACAATAATAGTGGAGACTTTAACACTCCACTGTCAATAGCAGACAGATCAACCAGACAGAAAATTAACAAGGATATCCAGGACTTGAACTCAGACCTGGAACAAGCAAACCTGATAGACATTTACAGAACTCTCCATCCCAAATCCACAGAATATACATTCTTCTCAGCACCACATCACACCTACTCCAAAATTGACCACATAATTGGAAGTAAAGCACACCTCAGCAAATGCAAAACAACTGAAATTATAACAAACAGTCTCTCAGACCATAGTGCAATCAAGTTGGAACTCAGAATTCAGAAAATAACTCAGAACCGCACAGCTTCATGGAAACTGAACAACTGGCTCTTGAATGTTGATTGGATAAACAATGAAATGAAGGCAGAAATAAAGAAGTTCTTTGAAACCACTGAAAATGAAGACACAACGTACCAGAATCTCTGGGACACATTTAAAGCAGTCTGTAGAGGAAAATATATAGCAATAAGTGCCCACATGAGAAGAGTGGAGAGATCCAAAACTGACACCCTATCATCAAAATTGAAAGAGCTAGAGAGCAAGATCAAAAAAGCTCAAAACCTAGCTGAAGACACGAAATAACTAAGATCATAGCAGAACTGAAGGAGATAGAGACAAGAAAAACCCTTCAAAAAATCAATAAATCTAAGAGCTGGTTTTTCGAAAAGATCAACAAAATAGACAGACCACTAGCCAGACTGATAAAAAAGAAAAGAGAGAACAACCAAATAGATGCAATAAAAATGATAAAGGAAATCACCACAGATTCCACAGAAATTCAAACCATCATCAGAGAATACTACAAACAACTCTATGCACATAAACTAGTAAATCAGGAAGAAATGGATAAATTCCTGGACGCCTGTGTCCTCCCAAGCCTAAACCAGGAGGAAGCTGAAACTATGAATAGACCAATAACAAGGTCTGAAGTTGAGGCAGCAATTAAGAGCCTACCACACAAAAAGCCCAGGTCCAGATGGGTTCACAGCTGAATTCTACCAGACACACAAAGAGGATCTGGTACCATTCCTTCTGAAACTATTCCAAATAATCCAAAAGAGGAACCCTTCCCAAATCATTTTATGAGACCAACATCATCCTGATACCAAAACCTGGCAGAGACTCAACAAGAAAAGAAAACTTCAGGCCAATATCCATGATGAACATAGATGCAAAAATCTTCAATAAAATACTGGCAAACCGATTGCAACAGCACATTAAAAACTTATCCATCATGATCAAGTAGGATTCATCCAGGGATGCAAGGCTGGTTCAACATACGCAAGTCTATAAATGTAATTCACCACATAAACAGAAGCAAAAACAAAACCACATGATTATCTCAATTGATGCAGAGAAGGCATTTGACAAAATTCAACAGCCCTTTATGCTATAAACCCTCAATAAACTTGGTATTGATGGAACATATCTCAAAGTAATAAAAGCTATTTATGACAAACCAACAGCCAATATCATACTGAATGGGCAAAAACTGGAAGCATTCACTTTGAAATCCGGCACTAGACAAGGATGCCCTCTCTCACCACTTCTATTCAACATAGTAATGGAAGTTCTAGCCAGAGCAATCAGGCAAGAACAAGAAATAAAGAGTCTTCAAATAGGAGAGGTGGAAGCCAAATTGTCTCTATTTGCAGACGACAGGATAGTATACCTAGAAGACTCCATCACCTCAGCCCAAAAGCTCCTGCAACTGATAAGCAACTTCAGCAAAGTCTCAGGATATAAAATCAATGTGCAAAAATTACAAGCATTCCTATACATCAATAACAGACTTAAAGAGAACCAAATCAAGAACGAACTGCCATTCACAATTGCTACAAAGAAAATAAAATACCTAGGAATACAACTCACTAGGAATGTAAGGGACCTCTTTAAGGAAAACTACAAACAACTGCTCAACGAAATAAGAGAGGACACAAACGGATGGAGAAACATTCCTTGTTCATGGTTAGGAAGAATCAATGTCGTGAAAATGGCTATACTGCCCAAAGTAATTTACACAATCAATGCTATCCCCATCAAACTACCATTGAATTTCTTCACAGAACTGGAAAAAACCACCATGAATTTCATATGGAACTAAAAAAGAGCCCGCATAGCCAAGTCAATTCTGAGCAAAAGAACACAGCAGGAGGCATCACACTACCAGACTTCAAACTATACTACAAGGCTACAGTAATCAAAACAGCATGGTACTGGTACCAAAACAGAGATATAGACCAATGGAACAGAACAGAAGCATCGGAGGCAACACAACATATCTACAACCATATTATCTTTGATAAACCAGACAAAACAAGCAATGGGAAAAGAATTCTATTTAATAAATGGTGTTGGGAAAACTGGCTAGCCATGTGCAGAAAGCAGAAACTGGACCCCTTCCTGACACCTTACACTAAAATTAACTCCAGATGGATTAAAGACTTAAACGTAAGACCTGACACCATAAAACCCTAGAAGAAAATCTAGGCAAAACCATTCAGGACATAGGAGTAGGCAAGGACTTCATGAATAAAACACCAAAAGCATTGGCAACAAAAGCCAAAATAGACAAATGGGACCTAATCAAACTCCACAGCTTCTGCACGGCAAAAGAAACAGTCACTAGAGTGAATCGGCAACCATCAGAATGGGAAAAATCTTTGCAGTTTACACATCTGACAAAGGGCTGATATCCAGAATTTACAAAGAACTCAAACAGATTTACAGGAAAAATAAACAAGCCCATTCAAAAATGGGCAAAGGATATGAACAGACACTTTACAAAAGAAGACATACATGAGGCCAACAAACATATGAAAAATGCTCATCATCACTGGTCATTAGAGAGATGCAAATCAAAACCACATTGAGATACCATCTCACGCCAGTTAGAATGGCGATCATTAAAAATCTGGAGACAGCAGATGCTGGAGAGGATGTGGAGAAATAGGAACACTCTTACACTGTTGGTGGAGTGTAAATTAGTTCAACCATTGTGGAAGACAGTGTGGCGATTCCTCAGGACCTAGAAATAGAAATTCCATTTGACCCAGCAATCCCATTACATGGAATATTATGCAGCAATCAAAAATGATGAGTTTGTGTCCTTTGTAAGGACATGGATGAATCTGAGAACATCATTCTCAGCAAACTGACACAAGAATAGAAAAAGAAATACTGCATGTACTCACTCATAAGTGGGTGAGAAAAATGAGAACACATGGACACAGAGAGGCGGTCTACTATACACTGGGGTCTATTGGGGGGAATGGGGAGGGACAGCGGGGGGGTGCTGGGGAGGGATAGCCTGTGTATGAATGCCAAGTGTGGGTGAAGGGAGGAAGGCAGCAAAACACACTGCCATGTGTGTACCTATGCAACTATCTTGCAGGTTCTGCACATGTACCCCAAAACGTATAATGCAATAAAAATTTAAAAAAAGAAATACACTCCTGAGTTTTTTCCAGGTATGTAATATTTATTGAGGATCGAAATGAGTAGCCATATGAAACAGACCCCTCAGTACTCGACAGACGTGCATTATTCACTGAGGGGCTAAATGAGTGGGCATAAGCAATACACTCCTGATTATTCCCCTGGTGTGCATTATTTATTGATACTCTGAATATGTGGCCATTTGGAATAGATTCTTCCCTATTCCCTAGGTGTGTTTTATTTACAGTGTCTCTGAATGCATTGAAATTCCAAGTAGACTCTTAAGAATTTTCTAGATGTGCACTGTACTGTGAGGCTCTGAATGAGTGGCCACATGAAATAGACTTCTCACTGTTCCCCAGGTGTGTTTTATTCACTGAGGCTCTGAAAGTTACCAAATTAAATGGAGTCCTGCCTATTCCACAGGTGTGCATTATTCATGAGGCTCTCAATGAGTGTTCATATGAAACTGGCCTGTCTATTTTGCAGGTGGGTATCACTCAGTGATGCGCTGAAAGAGTGGCCATATAAAATAGACTCTCAACTGTTTTCCAAGTGTGTACTATTCACTGAGGCTCTGAATGAGTGTCTATGTGAATTAGACTCCTGAGAGTTCCACAGGTGCATACTATCAACTGAGGCTGTGAGTGAGTGTCCAAATGAAATAGACTTCTGGCTACCCCACAAGTGTGCATTATTCACTGAATCTCTGAAGGAATGTCCATCACAAATAGACTCCTGATTATTCCCCTGGTGTGCATTATTTATTGATACTCTGAATATGTGGCCATTTGGAATAGATTCTTCCCTATTCTAGGTGTGTTTTATTTACAGTGTCTCTGAATGCATTGAAATTCCAAGTAGACTCTTAAGAATTTTCTAGATGTGCACTGTACTGTGAGGCTCTGAATGAGTGGCCACATGAAATAGACTTCTCACTGTTCCCCAGGTGTGTTTTATTCACTGAGGCTCTGAAAGTTACCAAATTAAATGGAGTCCTGCCTATTCCACAGGTGTGCATTATTCATGAGGCTCTCAATGAGTGTTCATATGAAACTGGCCTGTCTATTTTGCAGGTGGGTATCACTCAGTGATGCGCTGAAAGAGTGGCCATATAAAATAGACTCTCAACTGTTTTCCAAGTGTGTACTATTCACTGAGGCTCTGAATGAGTGTCTATGTGAATTAGACTCCTGACAGTTCCACAGGTGCATACTATCAACTGAGGCTGTGAGTGAGTGTCCAAATGAAATAGACTTCTGGCTACCCCACAAGTGTGCATTATTCACTGAATCTCTGAAGGAATGTCCATCACAAATAGACTCCAAATTATTCTCCACGTGTGTATTATTCAGTGAGGCTCAGAATAAGTGGCCATATTAATTAGATTCCTTAGTATCCCACAGGTGTGTATTATTCACTGAGGCTTTGAATATGTGGCTACATGAAATAGACTCCTGATTATGCCACATTATTCAGTGGCACTCCAAATGAGAGGCCACACGAAAAAGACTCCTGACTATTCCACAGGTGTGCATTGTTCAGTGAGACTCTAAATGAGGGAATAAAAAATAATCCTGACTATTTCCCCAGGTGTGTACATTTAGTGAGGCTCTCAATGTGTGGTCATATGAAAGAGACTTCTGACTATTCCGCAGGTGTGCACTATTCCACCAGTCTGTAAAAGAGTGGCCATATGAAATAGACTCCTGAAAATTTCCCAGGTATGTAATACTCAGTGAGGTTCTGATTGAGTTTCCATATTAAATAGTCTCCTTTTAGCTGGTGTGCATTATTAAGTTAGGCTCTGAATGAGTGGCCATAAGAGATAGACTCCAAACTATATCACAAGTGTGTAATATTGAGCGAGGATGTGGAAGAGTGGCCATATGAAACAGACCCCTTATTACTCCACATGTTTGCGTTATTCACTGATTGAATGCGTAGCCATATAAAATGGACTCCTACTTACTCTCCATGGTGCATTATCCAAAAAGAATTTGTATGAATTTCCAAACCAAATAGACTCCTGACAGAGTCCCAGATGTGTATTATTCAGTGAGGCCCAGAATGAGAGGTCATATATAATATGCTTTTGACTATCACCCAGGTGTGTATCATTCAGGGAGGCACTTAATTCGTGGGTATCTTAAACAGCGTCCTGACTACTCCATATGGGTTCATTATTCACTGAAGCTCTGAATGAGAGAACATACGAAATAGACTCCTGACTATTACCAAGTTGTGAATTATTCAATAAAGCTCTGAAAGAATGGTAGTATGGAATAGAATCCTGACGATTACCCCAGGTGTGTATCATTTGATGAGGCACTGAATGAGTGGCCATGTGAAAGAGGCTCCTGAGTATTACTGTGGTGTGCATTATTCACTGTGACTCTGAATTATTGGCCATGTGAAATTGACTCCTGAGTATTCCCCAAGTCTGCATGATTCACTGATTCTCAGAGTGGCCATACAAAATAGACTCCTGACTATTCCCCAGTTGTGTATTATTCCGTGGGGGTCCTACTGAGTGACCATATAAAATAGACTTTTGAATTTTCCCATTTGTTCATTATTCAGGGAGTAACAGAATCGGGGGTGATATGAATTAGTCTCCTCAGTACTCCACAGAGGTGCATTATTCACTGAGGTGCATAATGAGTGGTCATATTAAACAGACTCCTGATTATTCCCCAGGTGTGCATTATTCACTGAGGCTCTTAAACAGTGTCCCTAATGAAAGAGACACCTGACTATACCCAAGGTGTGCACTATTCAACTTGGCTTTCAATGAGCTGCCATATGAAATAGAATCCTGACTATTACCCAGGTGTGTATCATTCAGTGGGGCTCTGAATGAATGACCATATAAAATAGACCATTGACTATTCCCGAAGTGTCTATTATTTGCAATAGAATCCTCAGTACTCCCCAGGTGTGCATTATTCACTGAGTCTGTGAATGACTGGCAATATGAAGTAGACTTATGACAATTACTCAGGTGTGTATTATTCAGTAAGGCCCTGAATAGATGGCCGTATGAAAAAGAATCCTCACGTATCCACCGGTGTGCATTACTCCATTATATTATGAATTAGTGGCCATATGACTATTCCACAGGTGTTTATGATTCAGTGAGGCTCTGAGTGGCCATATTAAAGAGATTACTCAATATCTGCTAGGAGCTTCTAACAGAGAAACTATAAATGAATGACTATATCAATTAGGCTGCTGACTACTGCAAAGGAATGCATTATACAGTGAAGCTCTGCATGAGAGGCGAGATGAAATTGACTTCTGACAATTCCCCTGCTGTGTATTATTCACTGAGCTTCTGAATGTCTGACCAATTGAAATACACTCCTGAGTATTCCCCAGGTGTGTGTTATTCTCTGAGGTGCTGTGTGAGTTGCTATACAAAATAAACTCCTATCAATTCCCCCAGTGTGTAACACTCGCTAAGGCTCTCACTGAGTGGCTATATGAAATAGACTCCTTACCCTACCCCATGTGTGTATTATTAAGGAGGGCTGTTTATTTATTTTTTTAAATTTTTGTTGCATTATAGGTTTTGGGGTACATGTGCAGAACGTGCAAGATAGTTGCATAGGTACACACATGGCAGTGTGTTTTGCTGCCTTCCTCCCTTCACCCACACTTGGCATTCATCCCCAGGCTATCCCTCCCAGCCCCCACCGCTGTCCCTCCCCATTTCCCCAATAGACCCCAGTGTGTAGTAGACCCCTCTCTGTCCATGTGTTATCATTTTTCTCACCCACCTATGAGTGAGTATATGCTTTTCTTTTTCTGTTCTTGTGTCAGTTTGCTGAGAATGATGTTCTCCAGATTCATCCATGTCCTTACAAAGGACACAAACTCATCATTTTTGATTGCTGCATAATATTCCATGGTGTATATGTGCCACATTTTCCCAGTCCAGTCTATCATCGATGGGCATTTGGGTTGGTTCCAGGTCTTTGCTATTGTAAACAGTGCTGCAATGAACATTCGTGTGCATGTGTCCTTATAGTAGAACGATTTATAGTCCTTTGGATATATACCCAGTAATGGGATTGCTGGGTCAAATGGAATTTCTATTTCTAGGTCCTTGAGGAATCGCCACACTGTCTTCCACAATGGTTGAACTAATTTACACTCCCACCAACAGTGTAAGAGTGTTCCTATTTCTCCACATCCTCTCCAGCATCTGCTGTCTCCAGATTTTTTAATGATCGCCATTCTAACTGGCGTGAGATGGTATCTCAATGTGGTTTTGATTTGCATATCTCTAATGACCAGTGATGATGAGCATTTTTTTATATGTTTGTTGGCCTCATGTATATCTTCTTTTGTAAAGTGTCTGTTCATGTCCTTTGTCCATTTATAAATGGGATTGTTTGTTTTTTCCTGTAAATCTGTTTGAGTTCTTTGTAAATTCTGGATATCAGCCCTTTGTCAGTTGGGTAAACTGCAAAGATTTTTTCCCATTCTGATGGTTGCCGATTCACTCTAGTGACTATTTCTTTTGCCGTGCAGAAGCTGTGGAGTTTGATTAGGTCCCATTTGTCTATTTTGGCTTTTGTTGCCAATGCTTTTGGTGTTTTGGTCATGAAGTCCTTGCCTACTCCTATGTCCTGAATGGTTTTGCCTAGATTTTCTTCTAGGGTTTTTATGGTGCCAGGTCTTATGTTTAAGTCTTTAATCCATCTGGAGTTAATTTTAGTGTAAGGTGTCAGGAAGGGGTCCAGTTTCTGCTTTCTGCACATGGCTAGCCAGTTTTCCCAACACCATTTATTAAACAGGGAATCCTTTTCCCATTGCTGTTTTTGTCTGGTTTATCTAAGATTATATGGTTGTAGATAGGTTGATTTGCATCCAATGCCTCTGTTCTGTTCCATTGGTCTATATCTCTGTTTTGGTACCAGTACCATGCTGTTTTGATTACTGTAGCCTTGTAGTATAGTTTGAAATCTGGTAGTGTGATGCCTCCCGCTGTGTTCTTTTTGCTTAGAATTGACTTGGCTATGCGGGCTCTCTTTTGGTTCCATATGAAGTTCATGGTAGTTTTTTCCAGTTCTGTGAAGAAATTCAATGGTAGTTTGATGGGGATAGCATTGATTGTGTAAATTACTTTGGGCAGTATAGCCATTTTCACGATATTGATTCTTCCTAACCATGAACATGGAATGTTTCTCCATCTGTTTGTGTCCTCTTATTTCATTGAGCAGTGGTTTGTAGTTTTCTTGAAGAGGTCCCTTACATTCCTTGTGAGTTGTATTCCTAGGTATTTTATTCTCTTTGTAGCAATTGTGAATGGCAGTTCATTCTTGATTTGGTTCTCTTTAAGTCTGTTATTGGTGTATAGGAATGCTTGTGATTTTTGCACATTGATTTTATATCCTGAGACTTTGCTGAAGTTGCTTATCAGTTTCAGGAGTTTTTGGGCTGAGGTGATGGGGTCTTCTAGGTATACTATCATGTCGTCTGCAAATAGAGACAATTTGGCTTCCACCTTTCCTATTTGAATACTCTTTATTTCTTTTTCTTGCCTGATTGCTCTGGCTAGAACTTCCAGTACTATGTTGAATAGGAGTGGTGAGAGAGGGCATCCTTGTCTAGTGCCAGATTTCAAAGGGAATGCTTCCAGTTTTTGCCCATTAAGTATGATATTGGCTGTTGGTTTGTCATAAATAGCTTTTATTACTTTGAGATATGTTCCATCAATACCAAGTTTATTGATGATTTTAGCATAAAAGGCTATTGAATTTTGTCAAATGCCTTCTCTGCCTCAATTGAGATAATCATGTGGTTTTGTTTTGGTTCTGTTAATGTGGTGAATTACATTTATAGACTTGCATGTTGAACCAGCCTTGCATCCCAGGATGAATCCTACTTGATCATGATGGATAAGTTTTTAATGTGCTGTTGCAATCGGTTTGCCAGTATTTTATTGAAGATTTTTGCATCTATGTTCATCATGGATATTGGCCTGAAGTTTTCTTTTCTTGTTGAGTCTCTGCCGGGTTTTGGTATCAGGATGATGTTGGTCTCATAAAATGATTTGGGAAGGGTTCCTCTTTTGAATTATTTGGAATAGTTTCAGAAGGAATGGTACCAGCTCCTCTTTGTGTGTCTGGTAGAATTCAGCTGTGAACCCATCTGGACCTGGGCTTTTTTGTGTGGTAGGCTCTTAATTGCTGCCTCAACTTCAGACCTTGTTATTGGTCTATTCATAGTTTCGGCTTCCTCCTGGTTTAGGCTTGGGAGGACACAGGTGTGCACTATTCCACCTGTCTGTAAAAGAGTGGCCATATGAAATAGACTCCTGAAAATTTCCCAGGTATGTAATACTCAGTGAGGTTCTGATTGAGTTTCCATATTAAATAGTCTCCTTTTAGCTGGTGTGCATTATTAAGTTAGGCTCTGAATGAGTGGCCATAAGAGATAGACTCCAAACTATATCACAAGTGTGTAATATTGAGCGAGGATGTGGAAGAGTGGCCATATGAAACAGACCCCTTATTACTCCACATGTTTGCGTTATTCACTGATTGAATGCGTAGCCATATAAAATGGACTCCTACTTACTCTCCATGGTGCATTATTCAAAAAGGATTTGTATGAATTTCCAAACCAAATAGACTCCTGACAGAGTCCCAGGTGTGTATTATTCAGTGAGGCCCAGAATGAGAGGTCATATATAATACACTTTTGACTATCACCCAGGTGTGTATCATTCAGGGAGGCACTTAATTCGTGGCTATCTTAAACAGCGTCCTGACTACTCCATATGGGTTCATTATTCACTGAAGCTCTGAATGAGAGAACATACGAAATAGACTCCTGACTATTACCAAGTTGTGAATTATTCAATAAAGCTCTGAAAGAATGGTAGTATGGAATAGAATCCTGACGATTACCCCAGGTGTGTAT
Source organism: Saguinus midas (assembly GCA_021498475.1). Lineage (NCBI taxonomy): Eukaryota > Metazoa > Chordata > Mammalia > Primates > Cebidae > Saguinus > Saguinus midas. Next base: position 256,334 of record CM038410.1, on the reverse strand, counting down.
CATTCAGTGAGGCACTGAATGAGTGGCCATGTGAAAGAGGCTCCTGAGTATTACTGTGGTGTGCATTATTCACTGTGACTCTGAATTATTGGCCATGTGAAATTGACTCCTGAGTATTCCCCAAGTCTGCATGATTCACTGATTCTCAGAGTGGCCATACAAAATAGACTCCTGACTATTCCCCAGTTGTGTATTATTCCGTGGGGGTCCTACTGAGTGACCATATAAAATAGACTTTTGAATTTTCCCATTTGTTCATTATTCAGGGAGTAATAGAATCGGGGGTGATATGAATTAGTCTCCTCAGTACTCCACAGAGGTGCATTATTCACTGAGGTGCATAATGAGTGGTCATATTAAACAGACTCCTGATTATTCCCCAGGTGTGCATTATTCACTGAGGATCTTAAACAGTGTCCCTAATGAAAGAGACACCTGACTATACCCAAGGTGTGCACTATTCAACTTGGCTTTCAATGAGCTGCCATATGAAACAGAATCCTGACTATTACCCAGGTGTGTATCATTCAGTAGGGCTCTGAATTAGTGACCATATAAAATAGACCATTGATTATTCCCAAAGTGTCTATTATTTGCAATAGAATCCTCAGTACTCCCCAGGTGTGCATTATTCACTGAGTCTGTGAATGACTGGCAATATGAAGTAGACTTATGACAATTACTCAGGTGTGTATTATTCAGTAAGGCCCTGAATGGGTGGCCGTATGAAAGAGAATCCTCACGTATCCACCTGTGTGCATTACTCCATTATATTATGAATTAGTGGCCATATGACTATTCCACAGGTGTTTATGATTCAGTGAGGCTCTGAGTGGCCATATTAAAGAGATTACTCAATATCTGCTAGGAGCTTCTAACACAGAGAAACTATAAATGAATGACTATATCAATTAGGCTGCTGACTACTGCACAGGAATGCATTACACAGTGAAGCTCTGCATGAGAGGCGAGATGAAATTGACTTCTGACAATTCCCCTGCTGTGTATTATTCACTGAGCTTCTGAATGTCTGACCAACTGAAATACACTCCTGAGTATTCCCCAGGTGTGTGTTATTCTCTGAGGTGCTGTGTGAGTTGCTATACGAAATAAACTCCTATCAATTCCCCCAGTGTGTAACACTCGCTAAGGCTCTCACTGAGTGGCTATATGAAATAGACTCCTTACCCTACCCCATGTGTGTATTATTAAGGAGGGCTGTTTATTTATTTTTTTAAATTTTTGTTGCATTATAGGTTTTGGGGTACATGTGCAGAACGTGCAAGATAGTTGCATAGGTACACACATGGCAGTGTGTTTTGCTGCCTTCCTCCCCTTCACCCACACTTGGCATTCATCCCCAGGCTATCCCTCCCAAGCCCCCACCGCTGTCCCTCCCCATTTCCCCCCAATAGACCCCAGTGTGTAGTAGACCCCCTCTCTGTCCATGTGTTATCATTTTTCTCACCCACCTATGAGTGAGTATATGCAGCTTTCTTTTTCTGTTCTTGTGTCAGTTTGCTGAGAATGATGTTCTCCAGATTCATCCATGTCCTTACAAAGGACACAAACTCATCACTTTTTATTGCTGCATAATATTCCATGGTGTATATGTGCCACATTTTCTCAGTCCAGTCTATCATCGATGGGCATTTGGGTTGGTTCCAGTTCTTTGCTATTGTAAACAGTGCAGCAATGAACATTCGTGTGCATGTGTCCTTATAGTAGAACGATTTATAGTCCTTTGGATATATATACCCGGTAATGGGATTGCTGGGTCAAATGGAATTTCTATTTCTAGGTCCTTGAGGAATCGCCACACAGTCTTCCACAATGGTTGAACTAATTTACACTCCCACCAACAGTGTAAGAGTGTTCCTATTTCTCCACATCCTCTCCAGCAACTGCTGTCTCCAGATTTTTTAATGATCGCCATTCTAACTGGCATGAGATGGTGTCTCAATGTGGTTTTGATTTGCATATCTCTAATGACCAGTGATGATGAGCATTTTTTTATATGTTTGTTGGCCTCATGTATATCTTCTTTTGTAAAGTGTCTGTTCATGTCCTTTGTCCATTTATAAATGGGATTGTTTGTTTTTTTTTTCCTGTAAATCTGTTTGAGTTATTTGTAAATTCTGGATATCAGCCCTTTGTCAGTTGGGTAAACTGCAAAGATTTTTTCCCAATCTGTTGGTTGCCGATTCACTCTAGTGACTATTTCTTTTGCCGTGCAGAAGCTGTGGAGTTTGATAAGGTCCCATTTGTCTATTTTGTCTTTTGTTGCCAATGCATTTGGTGTTTTGGTCATGAAGTCCTTGCCTACTCCTATGTCCTGAATGGTTTTGCCTAGATTTTCTTCTAGGGTTTTTATTGTGCCAGGTCTTATGTTTAAGTCTTTAATCCATCTGGAGTTAATTTTAGTGTAAGGTGTCAGGAAGGGGTCCACTTCTGCTTTCTGCACATGGCTAACCAGTTTTCACAACACCATTTATTAAACAGGGAATCCTTTTCCCATTGCTGTTTTTTTCTGGTTTATCTAAGATTATATGGTTGTAGATAGGTTGATTTGCATCCAATGCCTCTGTTCTGTTCCATTGGTCTATATCTCTGTTTTGGTACCAGAACCATGCTGTTTTGATTACTGTAGCCTTGTAGTATAGTTTGAAATCTGGTAGTGTGATGCCTCCCGCTGTGTTCTTTTTGCTTAGAATTGAGTTGGCTATGCGGGCTCTCTTTTGGTTCCATATGAAGTTCATGGTAGTTTTTTCCAGTTCTGTGGGGAAATTCAATGGTACCTTGATGGGGATAGCATTGATTCTGTAAATTACTTTGGGCAGTATAGCCATTTTCATGATATTGATTCTTCCTAACCATGAACATGGAATGTTTCTCCATCTGTTTGTGTCCTCTCTTATTTCGTTGAGCAGTGGTTTGTCGTTTTTCTTGAAGAGGTCCCTTACATTCCTTGTAAATTTTATTCCTAGGTTTTTTATTCTCTTTGTAGCAATTATGAATGGCAATTCGTTTTTTGATTTGGTTCTCTTTAAGTCTGTTATTGGTGTGTAGGAATGCTTGTGATTTTTGCACATTGATTTTATATCCTAAGACTTTGCTAAAGTTGCTTATCAGTTTCAGGAGTTTTTGCACTGAGGTGATGGGGTCTTCTAGGTATACTATCATGTCCTCTGTGAAGAGAGACAATTTGGCTTCCTTTTTTCCTATTCAAATACTCTTTATTTTTTTTTCTTGCCTGATTGCTCTGGCTAGAACTTCCAGTACTATGTTGAATAGGAGTGTTGAGAGAGGGCATCCTTGTCTTGTGCCAGATTTCAATGGTGATGCTTCCAGTTTTTACCCCTTAAGTATGATATTGGCTGTTGGTTTGTCGTAAATAGCTTTTATTACTTTGAGACATTTTTCGTCAATACCGAGTTTATTGAGAGTTTTTAGCATAAAGATCTGTTGAGTTTTTTCATATGCCTTCTCTGCCTCAATTGAGATAATCATGTTATTTTTGTTTTTGGTTCTGTTAATGTGGTGAATGACGTTGATAGAGTTGCATAGGTTGAACCAGCCTTGCATCCCCAGGATGAATCCTACTTGATCATGATGGATAAGATTTTTAATGTGCTGTTGCAATCGGTTTGCCAGTATTTTATTGAAGATTTTTGCATCTATGTTCATCATGGATACTGGCCTGAAGTTTTCTTTTCTTGTTGAGTCTCTGCCTGGTTTTGGTATCAGGATGATGTTGTTCTCATACAATGATTTTGGAAGGGTTCCCTCTTTTTGGATTATTTGGAATAGTTTCAGAAGGAATGGTACCAGCTCCTCTTTGTGTGTGTGGTAGAATTCGACTGTAAAGCCATCTGGAACACGGCTTTTTTTGTGTGGTAGGCTCTTAATTGCTCTCTCGACTTCAGACTTTGTTATTGGTCTATTCATAGTTTCGTCTTCCTCGTGGTTTAGAACTTGCCTTTAGGACACAGGTGTCAACGAATTTATTCATTTTTTCCTGGTTTACTAGTTCATGTGCATAGAGTTGTTTGTAGTATTCTCTGATGATGGTTTGAGTTTCTGTGGAATCTGTGGTGATTTCACCATTATCCTTTTTTATTGCATCTATTTGGTTGTTCTCTCTCTTCTTTTTTATCAGTCAGGCTAGTGGTCTGTCTATTTTGTTGATTTCTTCGAAAAACCACCTCTTATATTTATTGATTTTTGAAGGGATTGTCGTGTCTCTAGGTCCTTCAGTTTTGCTCTGATCTTAGTTATTTCTTGTCCTCTGCTAGGTTTTAAGTTTTTTTGATCTTCCTCCTCCAGCTCTTTCAATTTTGATGATAGGGTGTCAATATTGGATCTCTCCACTCTTCTCATGTGGGCACTTATTGCTATATATTTTCCTCTACAGACTGCTTTAAATGTGTCCCAGAGATTCTGGTATGTTGTGTCTTCGTTCTCATTGGTTTTGAAGAACTTTTTTATTTCTGCCTTCATTTCATTGTTTATCCAATCAACATTCAAGAGCCAGTTGTTCAGTTTCCATGAAGCTGTGTGGTTCTGAGTTATTTTCTGAATTCTGAGTTCTAACTTGATTGCACTATGGTCTGAGAGACTGTTTGTTATGATTTCAGTTGTTTTGCATTTGCTGAGGAGTGCTTTACTTCCAATTATGTGGTCAATTTTGGAGTAGGTGTGATGTGGTGCTGAGAAGAATGTATATTCTGTGGATTTGGGGTGGAGAGTTCTGTAAATGTCTATCAGGTTTGCTTGTTCCAGGTCTGAGTTCAAGTCCTGGATATCCTTGTTAATTTTCTGTCTGGTTGATCTGTCTGATATTGACAGTGGAGTGTTAAAGTCTCCCACTATTATTGTGTGGGAGTTTAAGTCTCTTTGTAAGTCTTTAAGAACTTGCCTTATATATCTGGGTGCTCCTGTATTGGGTCCATATATATTTAGAATCGTTAGCTCTTCTTGTTGTATCGATCCTTTTACCATTATGTAATGACCTTCTTTGTCTCTTTTTATCTTTCTTGCTTTAAAGTCTATTTTATCAGAGATGAGAATTGAAGCTTCTGCTTTTTTTTTTGCTCTCCATTTGCTTGGTAAATCTTCCTCCATCCCTTTATTTTGAGACTTTGTAAATCTTGGCATGTGAGATGGGTTTCCTGGTTACAGCACAGATGGGTTTTGGTTTTTTATCCAATTTGCCAGTCTGTGTCTTTTGATTGGTGCATTTAGCCCATTTACATTTAGGGTTAATATTGTTATGTGTGAGTTTGATACTGCCATTTGATGCTAGCTGGCTATTTTGTCCCTTGGTTGATGCAGATTTTTCAGTTTGTTGATGCTCTTTAGCATTTGGTATGTTTTTAGAATGGCTGGTGCTGGTTTTTCCTTTCTATGTGTAGTGCCTCTTCTAGGAGCTCTTGAAAAGCAGGCCTGGTGGTGACAAAATCTCTGAGTTCTTGCTTACTGGCAAAATATTTTATTCTTCCTTCACTTATGAAGCTTAGTTTGGCTAGATATAAAATTCTGGGTAGAAATTTCTTTTTTTTTAAGTATGTTGAATATTGGCCCCCACTCTCTTCTGGCTTGTAGAGTTTCTGCCAAGAGATCTGCTGTGAGTCTGATGGGCTTCCCTTTGTGCGTGACCCGACCCTTCTCTCGGGCTGCCCTTAGTATTTTCTCCTTCATTTCAACCCTGGTGAATCTGACGATTATGTGCCTTGGGGTTGCTCTTCTTGCAGAATATCTTTGTGGTGTTCTCTGTATTTCCTGGAGTTGAGTATTGGCCTGCCTTGCTAGGTTGGGAAAAATTTTGTGGATAATATCCTGAAGAGTGTTTTCCAGCTTGAATTCATTCTCTTCATCATATTTTGGTATGCCTATCAAACGTAGGTTAGGTCTCTTCACATAGTCCCACATTTCTTGGAGATTTTGTTCATTCCTCTTTGCACTTTTTTCTCTAATCTTGATTTCTCTTTTCATTTCATTGAGTTGATCATCGACTTCTGATATTCTTTCTTCTGCCTGGACAATTCGGCTGTTGAAACTTGTGCATGCTTCACGAAGTTCTCATGATGTGTTTTTCAGCTCCTTCAATTCATTCATATTCTTCTCTAAGTTTTCCATTTTTGTTATCATTTCCTCGAATCTTTTTTCAAATCTTTTTTCAAGGTTCTTAGTTTCTTTGCATTGATTTAGAACATGTTCTTTTAGCTCACTGAAGTTTCTCATTATCCACGTTCTGAAGTCTGATTCTGTCATTTCATCACTCTCATTCTCCATCCAGCTTTGTTCCCTTGCTGGTGAAGAATTTTGGTCCTTTGTAGGAGGTGAGGTGTTTTGGTTTCGGTGTTTTCCTCCTTTTTGCGCTGGTTTCTTGCCATCTTTGTGGATTTATCCACCTGTCATCTTAGTAGTTGCTGACTTTTCGATTGGGTCTCTGAGTGAATGCCCAGATTGTTGATGATGAAGTATTTCTGTTATTTAGTTTTTCTTCTAACGGTTTAGCCCCTCTGCTGTACGAGTGCTGAGGTCCACTCCAGGCCCTACTTGTCTGGGGCACACTTGTAGCAGCTGTGGAACAGTGAGGGATGCTACCAGTTTCTTCTTCTGCTATCTTTTTCCCAGAATAATGCCCACCAAATGTCAGTCCGTTTAGTCGTTTTTTGAGGTGGCTCTTTGGATATACAGGGGTCAGGGACCTGCTTGAGGAGATGGTCTGTACTTTATAGGAGCTCCAGTGCTGAGCTGTAAGCTCCGTTGTTTATTCAGGGTTCCTGGGTGGGTTCATTCAGGGTGTTTCAGACTGCTGCAGCAGAACCTATAAAATCCCCTTTTTTCTCAGATGCTCTGTCTCAGGGAGTTGGAGCTTTCTTTATGAGTATCTGTTGCACTGTCCTGCCCAGCTAGGAGGCCGTCTATTCACTATTTTCCTGCCGGGGCTCTGCCCTGCTAGTGTGGGTTTGCCCTGCTGCCGTGGGGTTTTGTTCTACTGTGGTGCACACTGCCATGTTGGCAGTGTCTCTCTGTTATGGCTGGTTGCCTCAGCAACGGCAGGCTGCATCAGCAGTGGGTGGTACCTCAGTAGGGGTGGATTGTATCTGTAGTGTCGGATGCTCTTCCCCCATCGAGATGCACCATTCTGGATTCAGCTGACCCCACAGGAAATCTCTCAACCCTGAGTGCCTCTAATTGCCGTGCTTCTTGTCCCCATGAGGGTGGGACCCACCGAGCCTGATCACCTGGCTCCCTGCCTCAGAGTCCCTCCTTTCTCTCTCTTTTTCTTTTCTAATTCAATGGTTGACTCTCTCACAGGCTCCCCAGTCACCTGCTAATTGGCCACTGGGATCCGTGTGATCTCCCCTGCAGCAACCCACTGCACCAGCTCAAATCGCTCTTCCCAGAAATCTCCTGGTCTGGCTCACCGTCCAAGTCCCGTTCAATCAAATGGACATGTCAATCTCCCCTCCCAAAACTCAGATTGCCGGTTTAACGGGGCACCCAGACCAGTGAGCTTTGTGTGATCTGCCACTGTGCCATGGCGCCGGTTGAAACGACCATGAACACCTAAACGGCTGTGCTGCTGTACTGTGTCTCTCTTACACCTGGGAATTTTCTTGTTCTGTGGGCAACAGAGGTCTATCTAAAAATGTGGCTAGGACTCACCCTGAGTTGTTTATATGGTGCCATCTTGGAACCTCTGCCAGGAGGGCTCTTAAAGAGTGTCCATATGAAACACACTCTTATCTGTTACTTAGATGTGCATCATTCACTGAGCTTCTGAATGAGTTTCAACATGAAATACACTCCTGGTAGGCGGGGTTCCAAGATGGTGTCAGAGAAACAGCACAGAATTGCAGCTCTCAGTGAAGGCACAGAGGGTGAGTCCTAGCTGCATTTTCAGACGGACTTTTGTAGCCCACAGAACTGGCAAATTCCCAGGTGTAGGAGAGACACAGGAGAGCAGCACAGCCTGCTTGCATGACCATTTGTGCCGGTGCCGTGCCACAGCACAGTGGCAGCCCTCACAGAGCTCACTTGTCTGGGTGCCCTGTTAAACCGGCAATCTGAGTTTTGGGAGGGCAGATTGACATGTCCATTTGATTGAACAGGACTTGGATGGTGAGCCAGACCAGGAGATTCCTGGGAAGAGCAATTTGTGCTGGTGCAGTGGGCTGCCACAGGGGAGATCACACAGATCCCAGTGCCCAATCAGCAGGCGTCTGGGGCGCCTGTGAGAGAGTCAACCATTCAATTTGGAAAGAAAAAGAGAGAGAGAGAGGAGGGACTCTGAGGCAGGGAGCCAGGTGATCAGGCTCAGCAGGTCCCACCCTCATGGGGACAAGCAGTGCGGTGATTCAAGGTGCTCAGGGTTGAGAGTTTTGCAGGCGTGTCAGCTGAATTCAAATGGTGCAGCTCGGTGGGGAAGGGATGTCTGCCACTATGGACGAAATCTGACCCTACTGAAGTACGCCCACTGCTGACGCACCTTGCCGTGGCTGAGGCAACCAGCCATAACAGAGAGATACCGCCAACAGGGTGGAGTGCACCACAGTAGAACGGAGCCCCTTGGCAGCAGGGTGGACCCACGCTAACAGGGCAGAGCCCCGGAAGGCAAATAGTAAATAGACTGCCTCCTAGCTGGGCAGGACAGTGCAACAGATACTCATAAAGAAAGCCCCAACTCCCTGAGACAGAGCATCTGAGAAAAAAAAAGGGGGGGGCTTTTAGAAGTTCTGCAGCAGACACATTCGCCCAGCAAACCTGAATGAACAACGGAGGTCACAGCTCAGCACTGGAGCTCCTGTAAAGTACAGACCAACTCGTCAAGCAGCTCCCTGATCCCCGTATATCCAAAGAGAGACCTCAAAAAAGGACTAATCAGACTGACATTTGGCGGGCATTATTCTGGGACAAAGAAAGCAGAAGAAGAAACTGGTAGCATCCCTCACTGTTCTGCAGCTGCTACAGGTGTACCCCAGACAAGCAGGGCCTGGAGCAGACCTCAGCACTTGTACAGCAGAGGAACTAAACTGTTAGAAGGAAAACTAAATAACAGAAATAATTCATCATCAACAATCTAGGCGTCGACTCAGAGACCCAATCGAAAAGTCAGCAACTACTAAGACGACAGGTGGATAAATCCACAAAGATGGGAAGAAACCAGCGCAATAAGGAGGAAAACACCCAAAACCAAAACACCTCACCTCCTACAGAGGACCAAAACTCCTCACCAGCAAGGGAACAAAGCTGGATGGATAATGAGAGTGACGAAAAGATAGAATCAGACTTCAGAAGGTGGACAATGAGAAACTTCAGTGAGCTAAAAGAACATGTTCTAAATCAATGCAAGGAAACTAAGAACCTTAAAAAAAGATTTGAAAAAAGATTCGAGGAAATGATAACAAGAATGGACAACTTAGAGAGGAATATGAATGAATTGAAGGAGCTGAAAAACACAAAACGAGAACTGCGTGAAGCATGCACAAGTTTCAACAGCAGAATTGACCAGGCAGAAGAAACAATATAAGAAGTCGAAGATCAACTCAATGAATGAAAAGAGAAATTAAGATTAAAGAAAAAAGTGCGAAGAGGAATGAACAAAATCTCCAAGAAATGTGGGACTATGTGAAGAGACCTAACCTACGTTTGATAGGCGTACCAAAATGTGAAGAAGAGAATGAATCCAAGCTGGACAACACTCCTCAGGATATTATTCACGAAAATTTTCCCAACCTAGCAAGGCAGACCAATACTCAACTCCAGGAAATACAGAGAACATCACAAAGATATTCTGCAAGAAGAGCAACCTCAAGGCACATAATAGATTCATCAGGGTTGAAATGAAGGAGAAAATACTAAGGGCAGCCCGAGAGGAGGGCCGGGTCACCCACAAAGGAAAGCCCATCGGACTCACAGCAGATCTCTCGGCAGAAACTCTACAAGCCAGAAGAGAGTGGGGGCCAATATTCAACATCCTTAAAGAAAAGAACTTTCAACCCAGAATTTCATATCCAGCCAAACTGAGCTTCATAAGTAAAGGAAAAATAAAATCTTTTGACAACTAGCAAGAACTCAGAGATTTTGTCACCACCAGGCCTGCTTTACAAGACCACCTGAAAGAGGCACTCCACATAGAAAGGAACAACCAGATACAGCAAGATGCGTAATAGAGGCGACTCCAGATTGCAGCTCTCAGTGAAGGTGCAGAGGGTATTATTCTGAAACAAAGACAGCAGAAGAAGAAACTGGTAGCATCCCTCACTGTTTCGCTGCTGCTACAGGTGTACCCCAGACAAGCAGGGCCTGGAGTGGACCTCAGCAGTCATACAGCAGAGGGGCTAGACCATTAGAGGGAAAACTAAGTAACAGAAATTCCTCATCATCAACAATCTGGGCGTCCACACAGAAACCCAATTGGAAGATCAGCAACTACTAAGATGACAGGTGGATAAATTCATAAAGATGGGAAGAAACCAGTGCAAAAAAAGAGGAAAACACCCGAAACCAAAACACCTCACCTCCTACAAAGGACCAAAGCTCCTCACCAGCAAGGGAACAAAGCTGGAAGGAGAATGAGTGTGATGAAATGATGGAATCAGACTTCAGAAAGTGGATCATGAAAAATTTCAGTGAGCTAAAAGAACATGTTCTAAATCAGGCAAACAAACTAAGAACCTTGAAAAAAGATTCGAGGAAAGGATAACAAGAATGGACAACTTAGAGAGAAATATGAATGAATTGAAGGAGCTAAAAAACACAACACCAGAACTTCGTGAAGCATGCACAAGTTTCAACAGCCGAATTCACCAAGCAGAAGAAAGAATATCAGAAGTTGAAGATCAACTCAATGAAATAAAACGAGAAACCAAGATTAAAGAAAAAAGCACAAAAAGGAATGAACAAAATATCCAAGAAATGTGGGACTATGTGAAGAGACCCAACCTACGTTTGATAGGTGTACCAGAATGTGATGAAGAGAATGAATCCAAGCTGGAAAACACTCTTCAGGATATTATCCAGGAAAATTTCCCCAGCCTAGCAAGACAGGTCAATACTCAACTCCAGGAAATGCAGAGAACACCACAAAGATACTATGCAAGAAGAACAACCCCAAGGCACATAATCGTCAGATTCACCAGGGTTGAAATGAAGGAGAAAATACTAAGGGAAGCCAGAGAGAAAGGTCAGGTCACCCACAAAGGAAAGCCCATCAGACTCACAGCAGATCTCTCGGCAGAGACTCTACAAGCCAGAAGAGAGTGGGGGCAAATATTAAACATCCTTAAAAAAAAGAACTTTCAACCCAGAATTTCATATCCAGCCAAACTGGGCTTCATAAGTGAAGGAAAAAATAAATCCTTCATGAACAAGCAAGTACTCAGAGATTTTGTCACCACTAGGCCTGTTTTACAATAGCTCCTGAAAGAGGCACTACACATAGAAAGAAACAACCAATACCAGCCATCCTAAAAACACACCGAATGCTAAAGAGCATCAACAAAATGAAGAATCTACATGAAACAATGGGCAAAACAGCCAGCCAGCATTAAAATGGTAGTATCAAATTCACACATAACAATATTAATCCTACATGTAAATGGGTAAAAAAACTGATAAGCAACTTCAGCAAAGTCTCAGGATATAAAATCAATGTGCAAAAATTACAAGCATTCCTATACAACAATAACAGACTTAAAGAGAAACAAATCAAGAATGAACTGCCATTCACAATTGCTAAAAAGAGAATAAAATACCTAGGAATACAACTTACAGGGAACGTAAGGGACCTATTCAAGGAAAACTACAAACCATTGCTAAACGAAATAAGAGAGGACACAAACAGATGGAGAAGCATTCCATGTTCATGGTAAAAAAGAATCAATATCGTGAAAATGGCTATGTTGCCCAACGTAATTTACACTATCAATGCTATCCCCATCAAGCTCCCATTGAAATTCCTCAGAAAACTAGAAAAACAACCATTAACTTAATATGGAACCAAAATATAGCACCCATAGCCAAGTCAATTCTAAACAAAAAGAACACAGAGGGAGGCATCACACTACCAGACTTCAAACTATACTACAAGGCTACAGTAATCAAAACAGCATACTACTGGTACAAAAACAGAGATATAGACCAATGGAACAGAACAGAGGCATCAGAGGCAAATCAACCTATCTACAACCATATAATCTTTGATAAACCAGACAAAAACAAGCAATGGGGAAAGGATTCCCTGTTTAACAAATGGTGTTGGGAAAACTGCTTAGCCATGTGCAGAAAGCAGAAACTGAAACCCTTCCTGACCCCTTACACTAAAATAAACTCCAGATTGATTAAAGACTTAAACATAAGACCTGGCACCATAAAAACCCTAGAAGAAAATCAAGGCAAAACCATTCAGGACATAAAAGTAGGCAAGGACTTCATGAACAAAACGCCAAAAGCATTGGCAACAAAAGCCAAAATAGATAAATGGGACCTAATGAAACTCCACAACTTATGCAGGGCAAAGAAAGAGTCATTAGAGAGAATCGGGAATCAACAGATTGGGAAAAAATCTTTGCAGTTTACCCATCTGACAAAGCGCTGATATCCAGAATTTACAAAGAACTCAAACAGATTTACAGGAAAAAATCAAACAAGCCCATTCAAAAATGGGCAAAGGAGAAGAACAGACACTTTACGAAAGAAGACAGACATGAGGCCAACAAACATGAAAGAATGCTCATCATCACTGGTCATTGGAGAGATGCAAATCAAATCCACATTGAGGTACCATCTCACGCCGGTTAGAATGGCGATCATTAAAAAATCTGGAGACAACAGATGCTGGAGAGAATGTGGAGAAAGAGGAACACTCTTACACTGTTGGTGGGAGTGTAAATTAGTTCAACCATTGTAGAAGACAGTGTGGCGATTTCTCAAGGACCTAGAAATAGAAATTCCATTGGACCCAGCAATTTCATTACTGGGTATATATCCAAAGAAATATTAATCTTTCTACTATAAGGACACATGCACACGAATGTTCATTGCAGCACTGTTTACAATAGCAAAGAACTGGAACCAACCCAAATGCCCATCGATGATAGACTGGATGGGGAAAATGTGGCAGATATACACCATGAAATATTATGCAGCAATCAAAAATGACGAGTTTATGTCCTTTGTAAGGACATAGATGAATCTGGAGAACATCATTCTCAGCAAACTGACACAAGGACAGAAAAGGAAATACCACATATTCTCACTCATAGGCGGGTGAGAAAAATGAGAACACATGGACACAGGGAGGGGACTACTACACACTGGGCTCTATTGGGGGGAATAGGGCAGGGACAGCGGGGCGAGAGCTGGGGACTGATAGCCTTGGAAGAAATGCCAAATGTGGGTTAAAAAGAGGAGGGCAGCAAAAGACACTGCCATGTGTGTACTTATGCAACTATCTTACACGTTCTGTAAGAACTTAAAATGCAATAAAAATTAAAAAAGAAAAAGCAATACAATCCTGAAAATTCTTCAGGGGAGTTGTATTCACATGGGTTCTGAATGAGGGGCCACATGAAATAGACTCCTGACAATTCCACCGGTGGGTATTATTCACCGAAGTTCTGAATGTGTCGCCAAACAAAATGGACACATGGCCCTCCACAGGTGTGCATTCTTTACTGATGCTCTGAATTAATGACCATGAGAAAGACACTCAAAAATTTTTTCAGGTATGCATTATTCAATGAGGCTTTGAATTAGAGGACACTGTAAATAAACTCCTGACACTTCTCCAAAATTGCACTATTGGAAGAGCTCTGAATGAGTGGCAATATGAAATAACCTAATCAATATTTCCTGGTGTGTATTATAATTATTATTTTTCCATTTTTTAAATTTTTTAAATTTTTATTGCATTATAGATTTTTTTAATTAATTTTTTATTGCATTATAGGTTTTGGGGTAAATGTGCAGAACGTGCAAGATAGTTGCATAGGTACACACATGGCAGTGTGTTTTGCTACATTCCTCCCCTTCACCCACATTTGGAATTTCTCCCCAGGCTGTCCGTCCCCAGTTCACCCCCGCTGTCCCTCCCCATTCCCCCAATAGAACCCAGTGTGTAGTAGACACGCTCCCTGTGGCCATGTGTTCTCATTTTTCTTACCCGCCTATGAGTGAGAATATGGAGAATATGTGGTATTTCTTTTTCTGTTATTGTGTCAGTTTGCTGAGAATGGTGTTCTCCAGATTCATTCATTTCCTTACAAAATACACAAACTCATCATTTTTGATTGCTGCATAATATTTCATGGTGTATATGTGCCACATTTTCCCAGTCCAGTCTATCATCGATGGGCATTTGGGTTGGTTCCAGGTCTTTGCTATTGTAAACAGTGCTGCAATGAACATTCGTGTGCATGTGTCCTTATAGTAGAACGATTTATAGTCTGTTGGATATATACCCAGTAATGGGATTGCTGGGTCAAATGGAATTTCTATTTCTAGGTCCTTGAGAGATCGCCACACTGTCTTCCACAATGGTTGAACTAATTTACACTCCCACCAACAGTGTAAGAGTGTTCCTATTTCTCCACATCCTCTCCAGCATCTGCTGTCTCCAGGATTTTTAATGATCGCCATTCTAACTGGCATGAGATGGTATCTCAATGTGGTTTTGATTTGCATCTCTTTAATGACCAGTGATGATGACCATTTTTTCCTGTGTTTACTGGCCTCATGTATGTCTTCTTTTGTAAAGTGTCTGTTCATATCCTTTGCCCATTTTTGAATGGGCTTGTTTGTTTTTGTCCTGTAAATCTGCTTGAGTTCTTTGTAAATTCTGGATATCAGCCCTTTGTCAGATGCGTAAACTGCAAAGATTTTTTTCCATTCTGATGGTTGCTGATTCACTCTAGTGACTGTTTCCTTTACCGTGCAGAAGGATTGGAGTTTGATTAGGTCCCATTTGTCTATTTTGGCTTTTGTTGCCAATGCTTTTGGTGTTTTGGTCATGAAGTCCTTGCCTAATCCTATGTCCTGAATGGTTTTGCCTAGATTTTCTTCTAGGGTTTTTATGGTGCCAGGTCTTATGTTTAAGTCTTTAATCCATCTAGAGTTCATTTTAGTGTAAGGGGTAAGGAAGGGGTCCAGTTTCTGCTTTCTGCACATGGCTAGCCAGTTTTCCCAACACCATTTGTTAAACAGGGAATCCTTTCCACATTGCTTGTTTTGTCTGGTTTATCAAAGATTATATGGTTGTAGATATGTTGATTTGCCTCCGATGCTTCTGTTCTGTTCCATTGGTCAATATCTCTGTTTTGGTACCAGTTCCATGCTGTTTTTATTACTGTAGCCTTGTAGTATAGTTTGAAGTCTGGTAGTGTGATGCCTCCCGCTGTGTTCTTTTTGCTTAGAATTGACTTGGCTATGCAAGCTCTCTTTTGGTTTCATGTGAAGTTCATGGTGGTTTTTTCCAGTTCTGTTAAGAAATTCAATGGTAGTTTGATGGGGATAGCATTGATTGTGTAAATTATTTTGGGCAGTATAGCCATTTTCACGATATTGATTCTTTCTAACCATGGACATGGAATGTTCTCCATCTGTTTGTGTCCTCTCTTATTTCGTTGAGCAGTGGTTTGTAGTTTTGCTTGAAGAGGTCCCTTACGTTCCTTGTGAGTTGTATTCCTAGGTATTTTATTCTCTTTGTAGCAATTGTGAATGGCAGTTCGTTCTTGATTTGGTTCTCTTTAAGTCTCTTACTGGTGTATAGGAATGCTTGTGATTTTTGCACCTTGATTTTATATCCTGAGACTTTGCTGAAGTTGCTTATCAGTTTCAGGAGTTTTTGGGCTGAGGTGATGGGGTCTTCTAGGTATACTATCATTTCGCCTGCAAATAGAGACAATTTGGCTTCCACCTTTCCTATTTGAATACTCTTTGTTTCTTTTTCTTGCCTGATTGCTCTGGCTAGAACTTCCAGTACTATGTTAAATAAGAGTGTTGAGAGAGGGCATCCTTGTCTAGTGCCAGATTTCAAAGGGAATGCTTCCAGTTTTGCCCATTCAGTATGATATTGGCTGTTGGTTTGTCGTAAATAGCTTTTATTACTTTGAGATATGTTCCATCAATATCGAGTTTATTGAGGGTTTTTAGCATAAAGGGCTGTTGAATTTTGTCAAATGCCTTCTCTGCCTCAAGTGATATAATCATGTGGTTTTTGTTTTTGCTTCTGTTTATGTGGTGAATTACATTTATAGACTTGCATATGTTGAACCAGCCTTGAATCCCCGGGATGAATCCTACTTGATCATGATGGATAAGTTTTTAATGTGCTGTTGCAATCGGTTTGCCAGTATTTTATTGAAGATTTTTGCATCTATGTTCATCATGGATATTGGCCTGAAGTTTTCTTTTCTTGTTAAGTCTCTGCCGGGTTATGGTAACAGGATGATGTTGGTCTCATACAATGATTTGGGAAGCGTTCCCTCTTTTTGAATTATTTGGAATAGTTTCAGAAGGAATGGTACCAGATCCTCTTTGTGTGTCTGGTAGAATTCGGCTGTGAAGCCATCTGGACCTGGGCTTTTTTTGTGTGGCAGGCTCTTAATTGCTGCCTGAACTTCAGACATTTTTATTCATCTATTCATAGTTTCAGCTTCCTCCTGGTTTAGGCTTGGGAGGACACAGGTGTCCAGGAATTTATCTATTTCTTCCTGGTTTACAAGTTTATGTGCATAGAGTTGTTTGTAGTATTCTCTGATGATGGTTTGAATTTCTGTGGAATCTGTGGTGATTTCCCCATTATCGTTTTTTTATTGCATCTATTTGGTTGTTCTCTATTTTCTTTTTTTATCAGTCTGGCTGGTGGTCTGTCTATTATGTTGATCTTTTCAAAAACAACCTCTTGAATTTATTGATTTTTTTGAAGGTTTTTCTTGTCTCAATCTCCTTCAGTTCTGCTCTGATCTTAGTTATTTCTTGTCCTCGGTTATGTTTTGAGCTTCTTTGATCTTTCTTCTCTAGCTCTTTCAATTTTGACGATAGGGTGTCAATTTTTAATCTCTCCACTCTTCTCATTTGGGCACTTATTGCTATGTATTTTCGTCTACAGACTGCTTTAAATGTGTCCCAGAAATTCTGGTACGTTTTGTCTTTGTCCTCGTTGGTTTTGAAGAACTTCCCTATTTCTGCCTTCATTTCATTGTTTATGCAATCAACATTCAAGAGCCAGTTGTTCAGTTTCCATAAAGCTGTGCGGTAGTGAGATGTTTTCTGAATTCTGAGTTCCAACTTGATTGCACTATGGTCTGAGAGACTGTTTGTTATGATTTCAGTTGTTTCGCATTTGCTGAGGAGTGCTTTACTTCCAATTATGTGGACAATTTTGGAGTAGGTGTGATGTGGTGATGAGAAGAATGTATATTCTGTGGATTTGTGGTGGAGAGTTCTGTAAATGTCTATCAGGTTTGCTTGTTCCAGGTCTGAGTTTAAGTCCTGGATATCCTTGTTAATTTTCTGTCGGGTTGAACTGTCTGATATTGACAGTGGAGTGTTAAAGTCTCCCACTATTATTGTGTGGGAGTCTAAGTCTCTTTGTAAGTCATTAAGAACTTGCCTTATATATCTGTGTGCTCCTGCATTGGGTCCATATATATTTGGAATTGTTAGCTCTTCTTGTTGTATTGATCCTTTAACCATTATGTAATGACCTTCTTTGTCCCTTCTTGAACTTTGTTGCTTTAAAGTCTATTTTATCAGAGACAAGAATTGCAACTCCTGGGTTTTTTTGCTCTCCAGTTTCTTGGTAAGTCTTCCTCCATCCCTTTATTTTGAGCCTTTGTGTAACCTTACATGTGAGATGGGTTTCCTGGATACAGCACACCGATGGGTTTTGGTTTTTCATCCAATCTGCAAGTCTGTGTCTTTTGATTGGTGCATTTAGCCCATTTACATTTAGGGTTAATATTGTTATGTGTGAATTTGATACTGATATATTGATGCTAGCCGGCTGCTTTGCCCATTGGTTCATGTAGATTCTTAATTTTGTTGATTCTCTTTAGCATTTTGTATGCTTTTAGGATGTCTGGTACTGGCTGTTTCTTTCTTTTTAAAAATTAAATTAAATTTTTATTGCATTATAGCTTTTGGGTTACTTGTGCAGAGTGTGCAAGATAGTTTCATAGGTACACAGATGTCAGTGTGCTTTGCTGACTTCCTCCCCTTCACTCACACTTGGAATTTATCCCCAGGCTATCCTTCCCAATCCTTCCACACTGTTCCTCCCCACTTCCCACCAATAGACCCCAGTGTGTATTAGACCCCTCCTGTGTTCATGTGTTCTCCTTTTGTCAACCGCCTATGAGTGAGAATATGCGGTATTTGTATTTCTGTTCTTGTGTCAGTTTGCTGAGAATGATGTTCTCCAAATTCATCAATGTCCTACAAAGGACACAAATGTATCATTTTTGATTGCTGCATAATATTCCATGGTGTATATGTGCCACATTTTCTCAGTCCAGTCTATCATCGATGGGCATTTGGGTTGGTTCCAGGTCTTTGCTATTGTAAACAGTGCTGCAATGAACGTTCGTGTGCATGTGTCCTTATAGTAGAACGATTTATAGTAATTTGGATATATACCCAGTAATGGGATTGCTGGGTCAAATGGAATTTCTATTTCTAGGTCCTTGAGGGATCGACACACTGTCTTATACAATGGCTGAACTAATTTACACTCCCACCAACAGTGTAAGAGTGTTCCTATTTCTCCACATCCTCTCCAGCATCTGCTGTCTCCAGATTTTTTAATGATCGCCATTCTAACTGGCATGAGATGGTATCTCAATGTGGTTTTGATTTGCATCTCTCTAATGACCAGTGATGATGAGCATTTTTTCATGTGTTTGTTGGTCTCATGTATGTCTTCTTGTGTAAAGTGTCTGTTCATATTTTTTGCTTATTTTTCAATGGGCTTGTTTGTTTTTTTCCTGTAAATCTGTTTGAGTTCTTTGTAAATTCTGGATATCAGCCCTTTGTCAGATGCGTAAACTGCAAAGATTTTTCCCAATCTGATGGTTGCTGATTCACGGTAGAGACTGTTTCTATTGTTGTGCAGAAGCTGTGGAGTTTGATTAGGTCTCATTTGTCTATTTTGGCTTTTGATGCCAATGCTTTTGGTGTTTTGGTCATGAAGCCCTTGCCTACTCCTATGTCCTGAATGGTTTTGCCTAGATTTTCTTCTAGGGTTTTTATGGTGCCAGGTCTTATGTTTAAGTCTTTAATTCATCTGGAGTTTATTTTAGTGTAAGGTATCAGGAAGGGTCCAGTTTCTGCTTTCTGCACATGGCTATCCAGTTTTCCCAACACCATTTGTTAAACAGGAAATCCTTTCCCCATTGCTTGTTTTTGTCTGGTTTATCAAAGATTATATGGTTGTAGATATGTTGTGTTGCCTCTGATGCCTCTGTTCTGTTCCATTGGTCTATATCTCTGTTTTGGTACCAGTTCCATGCTGTTTTTATTACTGTAGCTTTGTAGTATATTTTGAAGTCTGATAGTGTGATGCCTCCCGCTGTGTTCTTTTTGCTTAGAATTGACTTGGCTATGTGGGCTCTCTTTTGGTTCCATATGAAGTTCATGGTGATTTTTTCCAGTTCTGTGTGGAAATTCCATGGTTGTTTGATGGGGACAGCATTGATTGTGTAAATTACTTTGGGCAGTATAGCCATTTTCACATTGATCCTTTCTAACCAAGGACATGGAATGTTTCTCCATCTGTTTGTGTCCTCTCTTATTTCGTTGAGCAGTGGTTTGTAGTTTTCCTTAAAGAGGTCCCTTACGTTCCTTGTGAGTTGTATTCCTAGGTATTTTATTCTCTTTGTAGCAATTGTGAATGGCAGTTCGTTCTTGATTTGGTTCTCTTTAAGTCTGTTATTGGTGTATAGGAATGCTTGTGATTTTTGCACCTTGATTTTATATCCTGAGACTTTGCTGAAGTTGCTTATCAGTTTCAGGAGTTTTTGGGCAAGGTAATGGGGTCTTCTATGTATACTATCATGTCGTCTGCAAGTAGAGACAATTTGGCTTCCATGTTTCTTATTTGAATACGCTTTGTTTCTTTTTCTTGACTGATTGCTCTGGCTAGAACTTCCAGTTCTATGTTGTATAGAAGTGTTGAGAGAGGGCATCCTTGTCTAGTGCCGGATTTCAAAGGGAATGCTTCCAGCTTTTGCCCGTTCAGTATGATATTGGCTGTTGGTTTGTACTAAACAGCTTTTATTTCTTTGAGATATGTTCCATCAATACCGACTTTATTGAGGGTGTTTAGCATAACGGGCTGTTGAATTTTGTCAAATGCCTTCTCTGCCTCAAGTGATATAATCACGTGGTTTTTGTTTTTGCTTCTGTTTATGTGGTGAATTACATTTATAGATTTGTGTATGTTGAACCAGCCTTGAATCCCCAGGATGAATCCTACTTGATCATGATGGATAAGTTTTTAATGTGCTGTTGCAATCCGTTTGCCAGTATTTTATTGAAGATTTTTGCATCTATGTTCATCATGGATATTGGCCTGAAGTTTTCTTTTCTTGTTGAGTTTCTTCCGGGTTTTGGTTACAGGATGATGTTGGTCTCATAAACTGATTTGGGAAGGGTTCCCTCTTTTTGGATTATTTGGAATAGTTTCAGAAGGAATGGTACCAGATCCTCTTTGTGTGTCTGGAAGAATTCGGCTGTGAACCCATCTGGACCTGGGCTTTTTTTGTGTGGCAGGCTCTTAATTGCTGACTCAACTTCAGACATTTTTATTCGTCTATACATAGTTTCGGCTTCCTCCTGGTTTAGGCTTGGGAGGACACAGGTGTCCAGGAATTTATCCATTTCTTCCTGGTTTACTATTTTATGTGCATAGAGTTGTTTGTAGTATTCTCTGATGATGGTTTGAATTACTGTGGAATCTGTGGTGATTTCTCCATTATCGTTTTTTATTGCATCTATTTGGTTGTTCTCTCTTTTCTTTTTTATCAGTCTGGCTAGTGGTCTATTTTGTTGATCTTTTCGAAAAAGCCCCTCTTGGATTTATTGATTTTTTGAAGGGTTTTTCTTGTCTCAATCTCTTTCAGTTCTGCTCTTATCTTAGTTATTTCTTGTCCTCGGTTATATTTTGAGCTTTTTTGATTTTCCTCCTCTAGCTCATTCAATTTTGACGATAGGGTGTCAATTTTGAATCTCTTCACTCTTCTCATGTGGGCACTTATTGCTATGTATTTTCGTCTACAGACTGCTTTAAATGTGTCCCAGAAATTCTGGTACGTTTTGTCTTTGTCCTCGTTGGTTTCAGAGAACTTCTCTATTTCTGCCTTCATTTCATTGTTTATTCAATCAACATTCAAGAGCCAGTTGTTTAGTTTCCATAAAGCTGTGCGGTAGTGAGTTGTTTTCTGAATTCTGAGTTCCAACTTGATTTCACTATGGTCTTAGAGACTGTTTGTTATGATTTCGGTTGTTTTGCATTTGCTGAGGAGTGCTTTTCTTCCAATTATGTGGTCAATTTTGTTGTAGGTGTGATGTGGTGCTGAGAAAATATATATTCTGTGGATTTGGGGTGGAGAGTTCTGTAAATATTTATCAGGTGTGCTTGTTCCAGGTCTGAGTTTAAGTCCTGGATATCCTTGTTAATTTTCTGTCTGATTGATCTGTCTCATATTGACATTGTAGTGTTAAAGTCTCCCACTATTATTGTGTGGAAGTCTAAGTCTCCTTGGAAGTCATTAAGAACTTGCCTTATATATATCTGTTTGCCTCTGCATTGGGTCCATATATATTTGGAATCCTTAGCTCTTCTTGTTGTATCGATCTTTTAACCATTATGTAATGACCTTCTTTGTCCCTTTTTGATCTTTGTTGCTTTAAAGTCTATTTTATCAGAGAGGAGAATTGCAACTCCTGGGTTTTTTTTTTTGCTCTCCAGTTTCTTGGTAAGTCTTCCTCCATCCCTTTATTTTGAGCCTTTGCATAGCCTTGCATGTGAGATGGATTTCCTGGATACAGCACACCGATGGGTTTTGGTTTTTTATCCAATTTGTCAGTCTGTGTCTTTTCATTGGTGCATTTAGCCCATTTATATTTACGGTTAATACTGTTATGTGTGAATTTGATACTGACATTTTGATGCTAGCTGGCTCTTTTGCCTATTGGTTCATGTAGATTCTTCATTTTGTTGATGCTCTTTAGCATTTGGTATACTTTTAGGATGGCTGGTACTGGCTGTTTCTTTTTTTAAAAAATAAAATTTAAATTTTTATTGCATTATAGGTTTTGGAGTACCTGTGCAGAGTCTGCAAGATAGTTGCATAAGTAGAAACATGTCAGTGTGCTTTGCTGATTTCCTCCCCTTCACCCACACTTGGCATTTATTTCCAGGCAATCCCTCCCCAGACCCCCGCCACTGTTTCTCCCCGCTTCCCACCAATAGACCCCAGTGTGTAGCAGACCCCCTCCCTGTGTCCATGTGTTCTCTTTTTTCTCAACCGCCTATGAGTTAGAATATGCGGTCTTTGTTTTTCTGTTCTTGTGTCAGTTTGCTGAGAATAACGTTCTCCAAATTCATCAATGTCCTTACAAAGGACACATCTCATCATTTTTTATTGCTGCATAATATTCCATGGTGTATATGTGCCACATTTTCTCAGTCCATTCTATCATCGATGGGCATTTGGGTTGGCTCCAGGTCTTTGCTATTGTAAACAGTGCTGCAATGAACGTTCGTGTGCATGTGTCCTTATAGTAGAAGGATTTATAGTCCTTTGGATATATACCCAGTAATGGGATTGCTGGGTCAAATGGAATTTCTATTTCTAGGTCCTTGAGGAATCGCCACACTGTCTTCCACAATGGTTGAACTAATTTACACTCCCGCCGACAGTGTAAGAGTGTTTCTATTTCTCCACATCCTCTCCAGCATCTGCTGTCTCCAGGTTTTTTAATGATCGCCATTCTAACTGGCGTGAGATGGTATCTCAATGTGGTTTTGATTTGCATCTCTAATGACCAGTGATGATGAGCATTTTTTCATGTGTTTGTTGGCCTCATGTATGTCTTTTGTAAAGTGTCTGTTCATATCCTTTGCCCATTTTTGAATGGGCTTGTTTGTTTTTGTCCTGTAAATCTGTTTGAGTTCTTTGTAAATTCTGGATATCAGCCCTTTGTCAGATGTAAACTGCAAAGATTTTTCCCATTCTGATGGTTGCTGATTCACTCTAGTGACTGTTTCTTTGCCGTGCAGAAGCTGTGGAGTTTGATTAGGTCCCATTTGTCTATTTTGGCTTTTGTTGCCAATGCTTTTGGTGTTTTGGTCATGAAGTCCTTGCCTACTCCTATGTCCTGAATGGTTTTGCCTAGATTTTCTTCTAGGGTTTTTATGGTGTCAGGTCTTATGTTTAAGTCTTTAATCCATCTGGAGTTAATTTTAGTGTAAGGTGTCAGGAAGGGGTCCAGTTTCTGCTTTCTGCACATGGCTAGCCAGTTTTCCCAACACCATTTATTAAACAGGGAATCCTTTCCCCATTGCTTGTTTGTCTGGTTTATCAAAGATTATATGGTTGTAGATATGTTGTGTTGCCTCCGATGCCTCTGTTCTGTTCCATTGGTCTATATCTCTGTTTTGGTACCAGTACCATGCTGTTTTGATTACTGTAGCCTTGTAGTATAGTTTGAAGTCTGGTAGTGTGATGCCTCCCACTGTGTTCTTTTGCTGAGAATAACGTTCTCCAAATTCATCAATGTCCTTACAAAGGACACATCTCATCATTTTTATTGCTGCATAATATTCCATGGTGTATATGTGCCACATTTTCCCAGTCCAGTCTATCATCGATGGGCATTTGGGTTGGTTCCAGGTCTTTGCTATTGTAAACAGTGCTGCAATGAACATTCGTGTGCATGTGTCCTTATAGTAGAACGATTTATAGTCCTTGATATATACCCAGTAATGGGATTGCTGGGTCAAATGGAATTTCTATTTCTAGGTCCTTGAGGAATCGCCACACTGTCTTCCACAATGGTTGAACTAATTTACACTCCCACCAACAGTGTAAGAGTGTTCCTATTTCTCCACATCCTCTCCAGCATCTGCTGTCTCCAGATTTTTAATGATCGCCATTCTAACTGGCGTGAGATGGTATCTCAATGTGGTTTTGATTTGCATCTCTAATGACCAGTGATGATGAGCATTTTTTCATGTGTTTGTTGGCCTCATGTATGTCTTCTTTGTAAAGTGTCTGTTCATATCCTTTGCCCATTTTTGAATGGGCTTGTTTGTTTTTGTCCTGTAAATCTGTTTGAGTTCTTTGTGAATTCTGGATATCAGCCCTTTGTCAGATACGTAAACTGCAAGGATTTTTTTTCATTCTGATGGTTGCTGATTCACGCTAGTGACTGTTTCTTTTGCCGTGCAGAAGCTGTGGAATTTGATAAGGTCCCATTTGTCTATTTTGGCTTTTGATGCCAATGCTTTTGGTGTTTTGGTCACGAAGTCCTTGCCTAATCTTATGTCCTGAATGGTTTTGCCTAGATTTTCTTCTAGGGTTTTTATGGTGCCAGGTCTTATGTTTAAGACTTTAATTCATCGGGAGTTAATTTTAGTGTAAGGTATCAGGAAGGGGTCCAGTTTCTGCTTTCTGCACATGGCTATCCAGTTTTCCCAACACCGTTTGTTAAGCAGGTAATCCTTTCCCCATTGCTTGTTTGTCTGGTTTATAAAAGAATTTTTTTTTCTTGCCAGTCAATGAGAGCTTGTAAGATTGCTGATGTTGGTTGGCCTTGAACTATTGGCCTCGCCTTTGCAAGTGCCACGACATCCGGCTGGAGCCACCTTGGGCCCTGTATCAAAGATTATATGGTTGTTTATATGTTGATTTGCCTCTGATGCCTCTGTTCTGTTCCATTGGTCTATATCTCTGTTTTTGGTTACAGTTTCATGCTGTTTTTATTACTGTAGCTTTGTAGTATAGTTTGAAGACTGGTAGTGTGATGCCTTCTGCTGTGTTCTTTTTGCTTAGAAATGACTTGGTTATGCGGGCTCTCTTTTGGTTCCATATGAAGTTCATGGTGGTTTTTTCCAGTTCTGTGAAGAAATTCAATGGTTGTTTGATGGGGACAGCATTGATTGTGTAAATTACTTTGGGCAGTATAGCCATTTTCATGACATTGATTCTTCCTAACCATGGACATGAAATATTTCTCCATCTGTTTGTGTCCTCTCTTATTTCTTTGAGCAGTGGTTTGTAGTTTTTCTTAAAGAGGTCCCTTACGTTCCTTGTGAGTTGTATTCCTAGGTATTTTATTTTCTTTGTAGCAATTGTGAATGGCAGTTCGTTCTTGATTTGGTTCTCTTTAAGTCTCTTACTGGTGTATAGGCATGCTTTTGATTTTTACACCTTGATTTTATATCCTGAGACTTTGCTGAAGTTGCTTATCAGTTTCAGAAGTTTTGGGGCTGAGGTGATGTGGTCTTCTATGTATACTATCATGTCGTCTGCAAATAGAGACAATTTGGCTTCCACCTTTCCTATTTGAATACCCTTTGTTTCTTTTTCTTGCCTGATTGCTCTGGCTAGAACTTCCATTTCTATGTTGAATAGGAGTGTTGAGAGGACATCCTTGTCTAGTGCCGGATTTCAAAGGGAATGCTTCCAGCTTTTGCCCATTCAGTATGATATTGGCTGTTGGTTTGTCATAAATAGCTTTTATTACTTTGAGATATGTTCCATCAATACCAAGTTTATTGAGGGTTTTAGCATAAAGGGCTGTTGAATTTTGTCAAATGCCTTCTGCATCAATTGAGATAATCATGTGGTTTTTGTTTTTGCTTCTGTTTATGTGGTGAATTACATTTATAGACTTGTGTATGTTGAACCAGCCTTGCATCCCCGGATGAATCCTACTTGATCATGATGGATAAGTTTTTAATGTGCTGTTGCAATCGGTTTGCCAGTATTTTATTGAAGATTTTTGCATCTATGTTCATCATGGATATTGGCCTGAAGTTTTCTTTTTCTTGTTGAGTCTCTGCCAGGTTTTGGTATCAGGATGATGTTGGTCTCATAAAATGATTTGGGAAGGGTTCCTTTTTTGAATTATTTGGAATAGTTTCAGAAGGAATGGTACCAGATCCTCTTGTGTGTCTGGTAGAATTCAGCTGTGAACCCATCTGGACCTGGGCTTTTTTGTGTGGTAGGCTTTAATTGCTGCCTCAACTTCAGACCTTGTTATTGGTCTATTCATAGTTTCGGCTTCCTCCTGGTTTAGGCTTGGGAGGACACAGGTGTCCAGGAATTTATCCATTTCTTCCTGGTTTACTAGTTTATGTGCATAGAGTTGTTTGTAGTATTCTCTGATGATGGTTTGAATTTCTGTGGAATCTGTGGTGATTTCTCCATTATCGTTTTTATTGCATCTATTTGGTTGTTCTCTTTTCTTTTTATCAGTCTGGCTAGTGGTCTGTCTATTTTGTTGATCTTTTGAAAAACCAGCTCTTGGATTTATTGATTTTTGAAGGGTTTTTCTTGTCTCTATCTCCTTCAGTTCTGCTCTGATCTTAGTTATTTCTTGTCTTGGCTAGGTTTTGAGCTTTTTGATCTTGCTCCTCTAGCTCTTTCAATTTTGATGATAGGGTGTCAATTTTGGATCTCTCCACTCTTCTCATGTGGGCACTTATTGCTATATATTTTCCTCTACAGACTGCTTTAAATGTGTCCCAGAGATTCTGGTACGTTGTGTCTTCATTCTCGTTGGTTTCAAAGAACTTCTTTATTTCTGCCTTCATTTCATTGTTTATCCAATCAACATTCAAGAGCCAGTTGTTCAGTTTCCATGAAGCTGTGCGGTTCTGAGTTATTTTCTGAATTCTGAGTTCCAACTTGATTGCACTATGGTCTGAGAGACTGTTTGTTATGATTTCAGTTGTTTTGCATTTGCTGAGGAGTGCTTTACTTCCAATTATGTGGTCAATTTTGGAGTAGGTGTGATGTGGTGCTGAGAAGAATGTATATTCTGTGGATTTGGGGTGGAGAGTTCTGTAAATGTCTATCAGGTTTGCTTGTTCCAGGTCTGAGTTCAAGTCCTGGATATCCTTGTTAATTTTCTGTCTGGTTGATCTGTCTGATATTGACAGTGGAGTGTTAAAGTCTCCCACTATTATTGTGTGGGAGTCTAAGTCTCTTTGTAAGTCATTAAGAACTTGCCTTATATATCTGGGTGCTCCTGCATTGGGTCCATATATATTTAGAATCGTTAGCTCTTCTTGTTGTATCGATCCTTTTACCATTATGTAATGACCTTCTTTGTCCTTTTGATCTTTGTTGCTTTAAAGTCTATTTTATCAGAGATGAGAATTGCAACTCCTGCTTTTTTTGCTCTCCATTTGCTTGGTAAATCTTCCTCCATCCCTTTATTTTGAGCCTTTGTGTATCCTTGCATGTGAGGTGGGTTTCTGGATACAGCACACTGATGGGTTTTGGTTTTTATCCAATTTGCCAGTCTGTGTCTTTTGATTGGTGCATTTAGCCCATTTACATTTAGGGTTAATATTGTTATGTGTGAATTTGATACTGCCATTTTGATGCTAGCTGGCTGTTTTGCCCATTGGTTCATGTAGATTCTTCATTTTGTTGATGCTCTTTAGCATTTGGTATGCTTTTAGGATGGCTGGTACTGGTTGTTTCTTTCTATGTGTAGTGCCTCTTTCAGGAGCTCTTGTAAAGCAGGCCTAGTGGTGACAAAATCTCTGAGTACTTGCTTGTTCATGAAGGATTTTATTTTTCCTTCACTTATGAAGCTCAGTTTGGCTGGATATGAAATTCTGGGTTGAAAGTTCTTTTCTTTAAGGATGTTGAATATTGGCCCCACTCTTCTGGCTTGTAGAGTCTCTGCTGAGAGATCTGCTGTGAGTCTGATGGGCTTCCTTTTGTGGGTGACCCGACCTTTCTCTCTGGCTGCCCTTAGTATTTTCTCCTTCATTTCAACCCTGGTGAATCTGACGATTATGTGCCTTGGGGTTGCTCTTCTTGTGAAATATCTTTGTGGTTTTCTCTGTATTTCCTGGAGTTGAGTATTGGCCTGCCTTGCTAGGTTGGGGAAATTTTCCTGGATAATTTCCTGAAGAGTGTTTTCCAGCTTGGATTCATTCTCTTCATCACATTCTGGTACACCTATCAAACATAGTTTGGGTCTCTTCACATAGTCCCACATTTCTTGGAGATTTTGTTCATTCCTCTTTGTGCTTTTTTCTCTAATCTTGGTTTCTCGTTTTATTTCATTGAGTTGATCTTCAACTTCTGATATTCTTTCTTCTGCTTGGTGAATTCGGCTGTTGAAACTTGTTCATGCTTCAAGTTCTCGTGTTGTGTTTTTCAGCTCCTTCAATTCATTCATATTCCTCTCTAAGTTGTCCATTCTTGTTATCATTTCCTCGAATCTTTTTCAAATCTTTTTCAAGGTTCTTAGTTTCTTTGCACTGATTTAGAACATGTTCTTTAGCTCACTGAAGTTTCTCATTATCCTCTTTCTGAAGTCCGATTCCGTCGTTTTCACACTCATTCTCCGTCCAGCTTTGTTTCCTTGCTGGTGAGGAGTTTTGGTCCTTTGTAGGAGGTGAGGTGTTTTGGTTTTGGGTGTTTTTCTCCTTTTTGCGCTGTTTTTTTCCATCTTTATGGATTTATCCACTTGTCATCTTAGTAGTTGCTGATTTTTCAATTGGGTCTCTGAGTGGACGCCCAGAATGTTGATGATGAAGTATTTCTGTTACTTAGTTTTCCCCCTAATGGTCTAGCCCCTCTGCTGTATGACTGCTGAGGTCCACTTCAGGCCCTGCTTTTCTGGGGTACACCTGTAGCAGCTGCGGAACAGTGCAGGATGCTACCAGTTTCTTCTGCTATATTTGTCCCAGAATGATGGCCACCAAATGTCAGTCTGATTATTTTTTGGGGGGGTGACTCTTTGGATATACAGGGTTCAGGGAGCTGCTTGAGGGGACGGTCTGTGCTTTATACGAGTTCCAGTGCTGAGCTGTGAGCTCCGTTGTTTATTCCGTATTGTTGGGAGGATGTGTTTATGTCTGCTGCAACAGAACTCGCAAACCCCCCTCCCTTTTTTTTCCCATTAGATGCTCTGTCTCAGGGAGTTGGGGCTTTCTTTATGAGTATCTGTTTCACTGTCCTACCCAGCTAGAGGTATTCTATTCACTATTTGCCTGCCGAGGCTCTGCCCTGCTACTGCGGGGCTTCGTTCTGCTGTGGTGCCCTCCACCCTGCTGATGAAGTCTCTCTGTTATGGCGGGTTTCCTCGGCAATGGCAGCCTGCATCAGCACTGGGCAGTACTACAGTAGGGGCGGATTGTGTCCGTAGTGGTGGACGCCTTTTTACCACCGGGCTTTACCGTCCTAGATTCAACTGTGCCGGCAGAAATCTCTCAGCCCTGAGCGCCTCCAATCACCGCCCTGCTTGTCCCTGTGAGTGTGGGACCTGCCGAGCCTGATCACCCAGCTCCCTGCCTCTAAGTCCGTTTTCTCTCTCTCTCTCTTTCTCTCCCCAAGCTGAACATTCGACTCTCTCACTGGCGCCCCAGTAGCCTGCTGATAGAACACTGGAATCCATGCAATCTCCCGTGCCACTGCCCACTGCACTGACTCAGATCACGCTTCCCAGGAATCTCCTGGTCTGGCTCATTGTCCAAGTCCCGTTCAATCAGATGTACATGCCAATCTGCCCTTCCAAATCTCAGATTGCCGGTTTAACAGGGCACCCAGACCAGTGATTTTTTTGCTGGGAGCCACTGCGCTGTGGCCCCGACCAAACTGGCTGCGTGAGCCAGCTGCGCTGGTGTCCTGTGTCTCTCCCACACCTGGGACTTTCAACGTTTTCTGGGCAACAAAGGTCCGTCTTAGAATGCGGCTAGGACTCACCCTCTGTGCCTTCACTGAGAGCTGCTATCCTGAGTCACCTCTACAATGCCATCTTTCCAATTCCTGGTGTGTATTATTAACTGAGGCTCTAAAAGATTGTTTATTTGAAAGAGAAACCTGTCTCTTCCCAAGGTGTGCATTATTCATTTTGGCTCTGAATCACGAGTGATATGAAATAAAATACTGATTATTCTCCAGGCCTGTATTATTCACTGAGGCTCTGAATGAGAGGCCATATAATATACAGCCTTGAATATTTCTCATATGTGTATTATACACTGAGGCTATGAATGAGGGGTCATTTGAAATAGGGTCCTCAGTACTCTCCAGGCATGTATTATTCATTGTGGCTCTGAATGAGTGGAAATATAAAATAGACTCCTTACTGTTCCACAGGTGTGTACCTTTCAGTGAGGCTCTGAATAAGTGGCCATATGAAAGAGAATCCTGACGATTCCAAATATGTGCATTATTCAGTGAAGGTCTAAATGAGTGACCATAAGAAATAGAAATAGAATAGAATAGAATTAGAATAAGAAATAGAATCCTGACTTTTCCACAGGTGTGCATTATTTACTGAGGTGTTGAATAAGTGGCCATATGAAATATATTGCTAAGTAATCCCCAGGTATGCATTATTCACAGGGGCTGTGAAGCAGTGGCCATGTGAAGTAGACTTCTGAATACTCTCCATGTGTGCATTATTAAAGGAGGTGCTGAAAAAACATCACTATGAAATAGGTTGCTATTTCCCAGGTGTGGATTATTCACTGAGGCTATGGATGGGAGGCAATGTGAAATAGACTCCTGATTACTTTCCAGGTGGGTTTTATTCACACAGGCACTGAATGAAGGGCCTTGTGAAATAAACTTCTGTCTATTCCACAGGTGTGTATGATTCGCTGAGGCTCTGAATGAGTGGCCATATGAAATAGACTCCTGACTATTCCACAGGTGTGCATTATTCACTGAGGCTCTGAATGAGTGGCCATATGAAACAGACTCCAAATTTTTCTCGAGGTATACATTATTCAAATAGGCTTTGAATGCAGGCCATCCAAAATAGACTCCTGGCAATTTCCCAGGTGTGTTTTTCTCAGTGAGACTCGGAAAAAGGGGTGATATGAAATAGACTCCTCACTATTCTACAGGTATAAGTTATTCAGTGGGTCTCATAAAGGGTATCCATGTTAAATAGAATCCCAACTATTCCCCACGTGTGTATTATTCAGTGAGATGCTGAATGAGTGGCTGTATAATATACATTCCTGAGGACACAACAGGTGTTTATTGTTCACTTAGGCTTTGAATGAGGAGCAATGTGAAGTAGACTCCTGACTAAGTCCCAGGGGTGTGTAATTCACTGAGCTTCTGAATGATTGGCCTGAAGAAATAAACTCCTGGCTATTACCCAGGTGTGTATTATTCAGTGAGGCTCAAAATGAGTGGCCACATGAAATAGACCTCTCAGGACTCCACAGGGTGAGTTATTCAGTGAGACCCTGAAAGAGTGGGCATATGAAATAGACTCCTGACTCTTCCTTAGGTGTGTATTATTCACTGAGGCTCTGAATGTGTGGCCATTTGAAATAGAATCTTCACTATTCTCTAGGTGTGTATTTTTCACTGATTCTCTGAATGAGTGGCCATTCTAAATAAACTCATGACAATTTCCAAAACTTGCACTACTTTGAGAAGCTGTGAATAAGGGGCAATATTAAGAAGACTGCTAAGTATTCCCTTGGTGTGTATTATTCACTGAGGCACTGAAAGAGTGTTTTTATCAGACTCCTCACTATTCCTAAGGTGTGCATTATTCAGTTTGGCTCTCTATACTGGTCGTATGAAACAGAATTCTGATCATTCCCCAGTGTGTGTCATTCACTGGGGCTCTGAATGAGTATCCATATGAAATAGACCCTTGACTATTTACTGAGGTTTGAATGAAGAGTCGTTTGAAATAAAATCCTCAGTACTCCTCAGGAATGCATGATTCACTGAGGCTCTGAATGTGTAGCTATATAAAATAGTCTCCTGACTATTCCACAGGTGTGTACCATTCAGTGTGTCTCTGAATGAGAGGCCATATGAAACAGAATCTTCACTGTTCCAAATGTGTGCATTATTCAGTGAAGGTCTGAATGAGTGTCCATAAGAAATAGTATTCTAACTATTTTCCTGGTGTGCATTATTCACTGAGGTGAGAAATGAGTGGCCATATGAAATAGACCGCTGAGTACTCCCCAAGTATGATATGCATTATTGACTAAGGCATTGAATCAGTGGTAATGTGAAATAGACACCTAAATATTCCCAAGGTGCATATTATTCAGAGAGGCTCTGAATGAGTAGCTATATCAATTAGGCTCCTGACCTTTCCAGAGGAGTATATTATTTAAGGAAGCCCTGAGTGAGAGGCCAGATAAAATTTACTCCTGATTCTTCCATAGTTCTTTATACTTCACTGAGTCTCTTAGTGTGTGCTTAATTGAAATACACTCATGAATATTCCCCAGGTGTGTTTTATTCACTGAGGTTCTGTATAAGATGCCATATTAAATAGACTCGTGACACTTCCCCAAGTGTGCACTATTCCCTGGGAGTATCAGTGAGTGGCCATACAAGACAGATTTCTGACTCTTCCCAATATGTGTATTATTCAGGGAGGCTCTGTAAGAGTGTCCATGTGAAATAGTCTCCTGACTATTTCCCAGGTGTACATTATTCACTGAGGCTCTGAATAAGTGGCAATATATAATAGATTCACGACTATTACCCAGGTGTCTGTTATTCACTCAGCCTATGAATGAGGCGCCTTATGAAATAGACTCCTGACTATACCACAGGTGTGTATTATTCACTGATGTTCAGAATGTGTGGCCAAAGCAAATAGACACCTGGCCACTCCAAAGGTGTGCATTCTTTACTGATGCTCTAAATGAATGGCCATATGAAATAGACTCCAAATTTGTCTCCAGGTATACATTATTCAATGAGGCTCTGATGGAGGGGCGATAAGAAATTTACTCATCATAATTCCGCATGTGTTAATTTTTCTGTTAGACTCGGAAAGGGGGTCGATAGAAAATAGACTTCTCAGAATTCCAAGGCCTACATAATTCAGCGTGGCTCATAATGGGTTTTCATATTAAATAGAATATGATATAGACTATTCATATTAAATAGACTATTCCCCACGTGTGTATCATTCAGTGAGGTGCTGAATGAGATTCCATATGAAATAATCTCCTTTTACCTTGTGCGCATTATTCGGTGAGGCTCTGAATGAGTGGTCATAAGAAATTGACTATAGACTATATCACAAGTGTGTAATATTTAATGAGGCTGTGAAAGAGTGGCCATATGAAACAGACTGCTTATTACTTCATATGTGTGCATTATTCACTCTTTGTCTGAATGAGTAGCCCTATGACATAGACTCCTAATTATTCTTTATGTGTGCATTATTTAAAGAGGTTATGTATGAGAGTCCATACCAAATAGACTCCTGACACTCCACCAGGTGTATATTATTCAGTGAGGCCCAGAATGAGAGGTCATATGAAATAGACTCCTGACTATCACCCAGGTGTGTATCATTCAGGGAGGCATTTAATCCGTGGCTATCTTAAACAGTGTCCTGACTACTCTATAGGGGTTCATTATTCACTGAAGCTGTAAATGAGAGGTCATATAGAAAAGACTCCTGACTATTGCCCCGTTGTGAATTATTCAATAAGCCTCTGAATGAGTGGTAGTTTGGATAAGAATTATGACGATTCCCCAGGTGTGTATTTATTCAGTAAGGCTCTGAATGAATGACCACATAAAACAGACCATTGACTATTTTTCAAGTGTCTATTATTTACAATGGAATCCTTAGTACTCCCCAGGTGTGCATTATTCACTGAGGCTCTGAATGAGTGGCAATATGAAATAGACTCATGACAATTTCACAGGTGTGTATTATTCAGTGAGGTTCTCAATGAGTGGCTATATCAAAGAGCATCCACCCTTATCCACCGGTGTGCATTCCTCCATGAGATTCTGAATTAGTATCCATAAGATTATTCCACAAGTGTGTAATATTCAGTGAGGCTCTGAGCGGCCATATTAAAGAGATTCTTGAATATCCACAAGAGCTTATTACTCAGAGAGGCTCTGAATGAATGGCTATATCAACTAGGCTGCTGACTACTCCACAGGAGTGCGTTATTCAGTGAAGCTCTTCATGAGAGGCAAGATAAAATTGTCTCCTGACCATTGCCCTGCTGTGTATTATTCACTGAGCTTCTGAATGTGTGGCCAATTGAAATACACTCCTGACTATTCCCCAGGTGTGAGTTATTCACCGAGGTTCTGTTTGAGTTGTCATGCGAAACAGAGCCCTGACGATTACCCAGGTGTGCACTACCCCCTGAGGCTATTACTCAGTGGTCATATGAAATAGAGTCCTGACTCTACACCATGTGAGTATTACTCAGAGAGGCTCTGAAAGAATATCCATATAAAATACACTTCTGTCTATTCCCCAGATGTGCATTATTTACTGAGGCTTTGAATGAGTTTCTTTTTTCTTTTTTTTTTTTTTTTGCCAATCCTTGAGAGCTTATAAGGTTGCTGAGGTTGGGTGGCCTTGAACTCTTGGCCTCGCCTTCGCAAGCGCCACGACATCCGGCCGGAGCCACTTTGGGCCCCGAGTTTCAATATGAAATACACTCCTGACTATTCTCCAGGTGTTCTTTAATCACACGGGCTCTGAGTGAGGGGCATATCAAATAGACTCCTGACTATTCCACAGGCGTGTATTAATCACTGATGTTCTGAATGTGTCACCATAGGAAATAGACACATGGCTTCTTCACAAATATGCATTCTTCACTGATGCTCCGAATAAATGGCCATGTGAAAGACTCCAAAATTTTTCCAGGTATGCATTATTCAATGAGGCTTTGAATTAGAGGACACTGCTAATAAACTCCTGACAATTCCCCAAACTTGCACTATTCGGAGGGCTCTGAATGAGTGGCAATATGAAATAACCGAATCAATATTCCGCTGGTTTGTATTATTCACTGAGACTCTAAAAGAGTGTCCATATGAAAGAGAAACATGTCTATTTCCAATGTGTGCATTATTCAGTTTGGCTCTGAATCACAGGTCATATGGAATAAGATACTGATTATTCCCCAGGGCTGTATCATTCACTGAGGCTCTGAATGAGTGGCCATATGATATAGAGCCCTGAATATTCCCCATGTGTGTATTATTCACTGAGGCTCTAAATGAGGGGTCATTTGAAATAGAATCTTCAGTACTCCCCTGGACTGCATTATTTACTGCGGCTCTAAACGAGTGGAAATATGAAATAGACTCCTGACTATTACACAGATGTGTACCATTCAGTGAGGCTCTGAATGAGTGGCCATATGAAAGAGAATCTTGACGATTCCTAACGTGTGTATTATTCAGTGAATGTCTAAATGAGTGACCATAAGAAATATAATCTTGACTATTCCTCAGGTGTGCATTATTCACTGAAGTACTGAATGAGTGACCATATAAAATAGATTGCTGAGTACTCCCCATATATGCTTTATTCACGGAGGCTGTGAATCAGTGGCCATGTGAAACAGACTTCTAAATATACCCCGTGTGTGCATTATTAAGGCATGTTCTGAAAAAGTATCCCTATGAAATAGATTGCTGACTATTCCTCAGTTGTGGATTATTCACTGAGGCTATGAATGGGAGGCAATGTGAAATAGACTCCTAATTATTTTCCAAGTGGGTTTTATTTACATGGGCGCTGAATGAGGGACCATGTGAAATAGACTGCTGTCTATTTTACAGGTGTGTATGATTCGCTGAGGTTCTCAATGTGTGGCCAACGGAAATAGACACCTGTCTACTTCACATCTGTACATTATTCACAGACGCTCTCAATGAATGGCCATATGAAAGAGACTCCAAATTTTTTCTTCAGGTATGCATTATTCAATGAGGCTCTGAATGCAGGTAATATGAAACAGACTCCTGACAATTTCCCAGGTGTGTATTACTCAGTGAGATTCGAAAGGAGGGGCGATATGAAATAGACTCCTCACTATTCTACAGGTATAGTTATTCAGTATCAAAATGGGTGGTCATACTAAATAGAATCCTGACTATTCCCCACGTGTGTATCATTCAGTGAGGTGCTGAATGAGTTGTCATATGCCATATATTTCTGATGACTCAACAAATGTTCATTGTTCACTTAGGCTTTGAATGAGGAGCAGTATGAAGTAGACTCCTGACTATTACCCAGGTGTTTACAATTCATTGAGCCTCTGAATGATTGGCCTAAAAAAATAAACCCTTTTATATTACCAAGGCTTGTATTATTCGGTGAGGCTCAAAATGAGTGGCAATATAAAATAGACCTCTCAGCACTCCACAGGGGTGAGTTATTCGGTTACTCTCTGAAACAGTGGGCATATGAAACAGACTCATGACTATTCCTGAGGTGTTCACTATTCATTGAGGCTCTGAGTGTGTGGCCAATGGAAATAGAGACCTCACTATTCCCCAGGTGTGTATTTTTCACTGAGTCTCAGAATAAGTGGCCATTTCAAATAAATTCCTGACAATTCCCAAACTTGCACTACATTGAGAAGTTGTGAATTAGGGGCAATATTAAAAAGACTCCTCAGTATTCTCCTGGTGTGTATTATTCACCGAGGTACTGAAAGAGTGTTCCTATCAGAATCCTCACTATTTCTTAGGTGTTTATTATTTAGATTGGCTCTCAAAACTGGTCGTATCAAATAGAATCCTGATTATTCCATAAGTATGTGTCATTAACTGAGGCTCTGAATGAAAGGCTATATAAAAAAGACCCCTGAAAATTCCCCAGGTGTGTATTATTCACTAAGGCTTTGAGTGAAAGGTCAATTGAAACAAAATTCTCAGTACTCCTCAGGCGTGCATGATTCACTGAGGCCCTGAATGGGTGGTTATATAAAATAGCCTCCTGACTATTCCAGATGTGTGTACCATTCAGTGAGGCTCTGAATAAAAGCACATAAGAAAAAGAATCCTCTTAATTGCTGCCTAAACATCAGACCTTATTATTGGTCTATTCATAGTTTCGGCTTCCTCCTGGTTTAGGCTTGGGAGGACACAGGCGTCCAGGAATTTATCCATTTCTTCCTGGTTTACTAGTTTATGTGCATAGAGTTGTTTATAGTATTCTCTGATGGTGGTTTGAATTTCTGTGGAATCTGCGGTGATTTCCCCTTTATCGTTTTTTATTGCATCTATTTGGTTATTCTCTCTTTTCTTTTTTATCAGTCTGGCTAGTGGTCTATTTTGTTGATCAGTTCAAAAAACCAGCTAGTGGATTTATTGATTTTTTGAAGGGTTTTTCTTGTCTCTATCTCCTTCAGTTCTTCTCTGATCTTAGTTATTTCTTGCCTTTAGCTAAATATTGAGTTTTTTTGATCTTGCTCCTCTAGCTCTTTCAATTTTGACGATAGGGTGTCAATGTTGGATCTCTCCACTCTTCTCATGTGGGCACTTATTGCTATATATTTTCCTCTACAGACTACGTTAAATGTGTCCCAGAGATTCTGGTAGGTTCTGTCTTCATTCTCGTTGGTTTCAAAGAACTTCTTTATTTCTGCCTTGATTTCATCCAGATGGGATCACAGCTGAATTCTACCAGAAACACAAAGAGGATCTGGTACCATTCCTTCTGAAACTATTCCAAATAATTCAAAAAGACGGAACCCTTCCCAAATGATTGTATGAGACCAACATTATCCTGATACCAAAACCCGGCAGAGACTCAACAAGAAAAAAATTTCAGGCCAATATCCATGATGAACATAGATGCCAAAATCTTCAATAAAATACTGGCAAACCGATTGCAACAGCACATTAAAAAACTTATTAAACATGATCAAGTAGGATTCATCCCGGGCATGCAAGGCTGGTTCAACATATGCAAGTCTATAAATGTAATTCACCACATGAACAGAAGAAAAAAAAATCACATGATTATCTCAATCGACGCAGAGAAGTCATTTGACAAAATTCAACAGCCCTTTATGCTAAAAGCCCTCAATAAACTTGGTATTGATGGAACATATCTCAAAGTAATAAAACCTATTTATGACAATCCAACAGCCAATATTATACTTAATGGGCAAAAACTGGAAGCATTACCTTTGAAATCCGGCAGTAGACAAGGATGCCCTCTCTCAACACTTCTATTCAACATAGTACTGGAAGTTCTAGCCAGAGCAATCAGGCAAGAAAAAAAATTAAGGGTATTCAAATAGAAAAGGTGGAAGACAAATTGTCTCTATTTGCAGACGACATAATAGTATACCTAGAAGACCCCATCACCTCAGCCCAAAAACTCCTAAAACTGATAAGCAACTTCAGCAAAGTCTCAGGATATAAAATCAGTGTGCAAAAATTACAAGCATTCCTATACACCAATAACAGACTTAAAGAGAACCAAATCAAGAATGAAATGCCATTCACAATTGCTACAAAGAGAATAAAATACCTAGGAATACAACTCACAAGGAATATAAGGGACCTCTTTAAGGAAAACTACAAACCACTGCTCAACGAAAAAAGAGAGGACACAAACAGATGGAGAAATATTCCATGTTCGTGGTTAGAAGAATCAATATCGTAAAAATGCCTATACTGCCCAAAGTAATTTAAGGAATAAATGCTATCCCCATCAAACTATCAATGAATTTCTTCACCGAACTGGGAAAAACCACCATGAACTTCATATGGAACCAAAATAGCCCGCATAGCCAAGTCAATTCTATGCAAAAAGAACACAGCGGGAGGCATCACATTACCAGACTTCAAACTATACTACAAGGCTACAGTAATCAGAACAGCATGGTACTGGTGCCAAAACAGAGATATAGACCAATGGAACAGAACAGAAGCATCAGAGGTAACACAACATATCTACAACCATATTATCTTTGATAAACCAGATAAAAACAAGCAATAGAAAAAGAATTCCGTATTTAATAAATGGTGTTGGGAAAACTGGCTAGCCATGTGCAGAAAGCAGAAACTGGACCCCTTCCTGACACCTTACACTAAAATTAACTGCAGATGAATTAAAGACACTTAAAAATAAGACCTGACACCATAAAAACCCTAGAAGAAAATCTAGGCAAAACCATTCAGGACATAGGAGTAGGCAAGGACTTCATGACCAAAACACCAAAAGCATTGGCAACAAAAGCCAAAATAGACAAATGGGACCTAATCAAACTCCACAGCTTCTGCACGGCAAAAGAAACAGTCACTAGAGTGAATCGGCAACCATCAGAATGGAAAAAAATCTTTGCAGTTTACACATATGACAAAGGGCTGATATCCAGAATTTACAAAGAACTCAAACAGATTTACAGGAACAAAACAAACAAGCCCATTCAAAAATGGGCAAAGGATATGAACAGAAACTTTACAAAAGAAGACATACATGAGGCCAACAAACATATGAAAAAGTGCTCATCGTCATTGGTCATTAGAGAGATGCAAATCAAAACCAAATTGAGATACCATCTCACGCCAGTTAGAATGGCGATCATTAAAAAATCTGGAGACAGCAGATGCTGGAGAGGATGTGGAGAAATAGGAACACTCTTACACTGTTGGTGGGAGTGTAAATTAGTTCAACCATTGTGGAAGACAGTGTTGCGATTTCTCAAGGACCTAGAAATAGAAATTCCATTTGACCCAGCAATCCCATTACTGGGTATATATCCAAAGGACTATAAATCGTTCTACTATAAGGACACATGCACACGAATGTTCATTGCAGCACTGTTTACAATAGCAAAGACCTGGAACCAACTGAAATGCCCAACTATGATAGACTGGACTTGAAAAATGTGGCACATATACACCATGGAATATTATGCAGCAATAAAAAATGATGAGTTTGTGTCCTTTGTAATGACATGGATGAAACTGGAGAGCATCATTCTCAGCAAACT
The DNA here is from genome assembly GCA_021498475.1 of Saguinus midas. NCBI lineage: Eukaryota > Metazoa > Chordata > Mammalia > Primates > Cebidae > Saguinus > Saguinus midas. Next base: position 216,334 of record CM038410.1, on the reverse strand, counting down.
GACACAAGAACAGAAAAAGAAATACCGCATATACTCTCTCATAGGCGGGTGAGAAAATGAGAACACATGGACACAGGGAGGTGTCTACTACACACTGGGATCTATTAAGAATGGGGGGATAGCGGGGGGCTGGAGAAATAGCCTGGGGATGAATGCCAAGTGTGGGTGAAGGGAGGAAGGCAGCAAAACACACTGCCATGTGTGTACCTATGCAACTATCTTGCACGTTCTGCACATGTAAAAACCTATGCATAAATGAAAAGAATCACTATTCCAAATGTGTTATTCAGTGAAGGTCTGAATGAGTGTCCATAAAAATAGAATCCTGACTATTCTGGTTTGCATTATTCACTGAGGTGAGAAATGTGTGGCCATATAAAATAGATTGAGTACTCCCAAGGTATGCATTATTTACTAAGGTGTTGAATCAGTGGTAATATGACAGACAAATATCCCCAGGTATATTATTCAGAGGCTCTGAATGAGTAGCTATATCAATTAGTTCCTGACTATTCCACAGGAGTGCATTATTCAATGAAGCTCTGAGAGGCCAGATGAAATTGACTCCTGATTCTTCCCAGTTGTGTAATTCACTGAGCTCTTAGTGTGTGCTTAATTGAAATACACCTGACTATTCCCCAGGTCTGTCTTATTCACTGAGGTTCTGGATGAGTTGCCATATAGACTCCTGATAATTCCTGGTGCACTATTCCCTGAGTCTCAGTGAGTGGCCATAAGAAACAGATTCCTGACTCTCCCCAATGTGTGTATTATTAAGGAAGGCTCTGAAAGAGTGTCCATATGAAATAGACTCCTGACTATTTCCCAGGTGTGCATTATTCACTGAGGCTCTGAGTAAGTGGCAATATAGAATATAGTCCTGACTATTCCCCAGCTGTGTATTTTCTCTCAGCTTCCAAATAAAGGGCCTTATGAAATAGACTCCTGACTATACCACAGGTGTGTATTATTCACTGATGTTCTGAATGTGTGGCCAAAGTAAATAGACACCTGGCCCCTCCACAGGTGTGCACTCTTTATTGACGCTCTGAATGAATGGCTTTCTTTGAAGAGACTCCAAATTTGTCTCCAGTTATAAATTATTCAATGAGGCACTGAAGCAGGGGCCATAGAAATTTTCTCCTTAAAATTTCGCATGTGTTAATTTTTCTGTCAAACGCGGAAATGGGGTGGATAAGAAATAGACTCCTCAGGATTCCAAGGCTTACATAATTCAGCGAGTCTCATAATGGGTGTTCATATTAAATAGAATCCTGACTATTCCCCACATGTGTACCACTTAGTGAGGTGCTGAATGAGTGGCCATATGAAATAGATTTCTGAGTATTCAACAGGCGTGCATTGTTCAGTGAAGCTTTGTTTTTTTAATTTTTTTTTATTTTTATTGCATTATAGGTGTTGGGGTACATGTGCAGAACGTGCAAGATAGTTGAATAGGTACACACATGGCAGTGTGTTTTGCTGCCTTCCTCCCCTTCACCCACACTTGGCATTTATCCCCAGGCTATCCCTCCCCAGCCCCCCCCACTGTCCCTCCCCAATTCCCCGCAATAGAACCCAGTGTGTAGTAGACCTCCTCTCTATGTCCATGTGTTCTCATTTTTCTCACACACCTATTGTGAGTATATGCGGTATTTCTTTTTCTGTTCTTGTGTCAGTTTGCTGAGAATGATGTTCTCCAGATTCATCCATGTCCTTACAAAAGACACAAACTCATCATTTTTGATTGCTGCATAATATTCCATGGTGTATATGTGCCACATTTTCCCAGTCCAGTCTGTCATAGCTGGGTATTTGGGTTGGTTCCAGGTCTTTGCTATTGTAAACAGTGCTGCAATGAACATTCGTGTGCATGTGTCCTTATAGTAGAACAAATTATAGTCCTTTGGATATATACCCAGTAATGGGATTGCTGGGTCAAATGGAATTTCTATTTCTAGGTCCCTGAGGAATCGCCACACTGTCTTTCACAATGGTTGAACTAATTTACACTCCCACCAACAGTGTAAGTGTTCCTATTTCTCCACATCCTCTCCAGCATCTGCTGTCTTCATATTTTTTAAAGATCGCCATTCTAACTGGCGTGAGATGGTATCCCAATGTGGTTTAGATTTGCATCTCTCTAATGACCAGTGATGATGAGCATTTTTTCATATGTTTGTTGGCCTCATGTATGTCTTCTTTTGTAAAGTGTCTGTTCATATCCTTTGCCCACTTTTGAATGGGCTTGTTTGTTTTGTTCTGTAAATCTGTTTGAGTTCTTTGTAAATTCTGGATATCAGCCCTTTGTCATGTGTGTAAACTGCAAAGATTTTTTTCCATTCTGATGGTTGCCGATTCACTCTAGTGACTGTTTCTTTTGCCGTGCAGAAGCTGTGGAGTTTGATTAGGTCCCATTTGTCTATTTTGGCTTTAGTTGCCAATGCTTTTAGTGTTTTGGTCATGAAGTCCTTGCCTACTCCTATGTCCTGAATGGTTTTGCCTAGATTTTCCTCTAGGGTTTTATGGTGTCAAGTCTTATGTTTAAGTGTCTTTAATCTATCTGCAGTTAATTTTAGTGTAAGGTGTAAGGAAGGGGTCCAGTTTCTGCTTTCTGCACATGGCTAGCCAGTTTTCCCAACACCATTTATTAAATACGAAACCCTTTTCTCATTGCTTGTTTTTGTCTGGTTTATCAAAGATAATATGGTCCTAGATAGGTTGTGTTGCCTCTGATGCTTCTGTTCTGTTCCATTCGTCTACATCTGTGTTTTGGTACCAGTACCATGCTGTTCTGATTACTTTAGCCTTGTAGTATAGTTTTAAGACTGGTAGTGTGATGCCTCCCGCTGTGCTCTTTTTGCTTAGAATTGACTTGGCTATGCGAGCTCGTTTTTGGTTCCATATAAAATTCATGGTGGTTATTTCCAGTTCTGTGAAGAAATTCAATGGTAGTTTAAAGGGGATAGCATTGATTGTGTAAATTACTTTGGGCAGTATGGCCATTTTCACGATATTGATTCTTCCTAACCACGAACATGGAATGTTTCTCCATCTGTTTGTGTGCTCTCTTATTTCGTTGAGCAGTGGTTTGTAGTTTTCCTTAAAGAGGTCCCTTACGTTCCTTGTGAGTTGTATTCCTAGGTATTTTATTCTCTTTGTAGCAACTGTGAATGGCAGTTTCTCGTTTTATTTCATTGAGTGGATCTTCAACTTCGGATATTCTTTCTTCTGCTTGGTCAATTCGGCTGTTGAAACTAGTCCATGCTTTGCAAAGTTCTCGTGTTGTTTTTCAGCTTCTTCAATTTATTCATATTCATCTCTAAGTTGTCCACTCTTGTTATCAATTCCTCAAATCTTTTTTCAAATCTTTTTTCAAGGTTCTTAGTTTCTTTGCACTGATTTAGAACATATTCTTTTAGCTCACTGAAGTTTCTCATTATCCACTTTCTGAAGTCTGATTCCGTTATTTCATCACACTCATTCTTCGTCCAGCTTTGTTCCCTTTCAGGTGAGGAGTTTTGGTCCTTTGTTGGAGGTGAAGTGTTTTGGTTTCGGGTGTTTTCCTCCTTTTTGCGCTGGTTTCTTCCCATCTTTATGGATTTATCCGCCTATCGTCTTAGTAGTTGCTGATTTTTCAGTTGGGTCTCTGTGTGGAGGCTGAGATTGTTGATGATGAAGTATTTCTGTTACTTAGTTTTCCTTCTAATGTTCTAGCCCCTCTGCTGTATGAGTGCTGAGGTCAACTCCAGGCCCTGCTTTTCTGGGGTATACTTGTAGCAGCTGCGGAACAGTGAGGGATGATACCAGTTTCTTCTGCTGCTGTCTTTGTTCCAGTATGATGCCCGCCAAATGTCAGTCTGATTAGTCCTTTTTTGGGGTGACTCTTTGGATATACAGGGGTCAGGGAGCTGCTTGAGGAGACGGTCTGTGCTTTATAGGAGCTCCAGTGCTGAGCTGTGAGCTCCGTTGTTCATTCAGGGTTGTTGGGAGGTTGTTTATGTCTGCTGTAACAGAACTCATAAAACACCACCGTTTTATTTCCCCCTTAGATGCTCTGTCTCAGGGAGTGGAGGCTTTCATTATGAGTATCTGTTGCACTGTTCTGCACCACTAGGTGGCAGTTTATTCACTATTTGCCTGCCGGGGCTCTGCCCTGCTGTCGCGGGTCCGCCTTTTTGCTGCTGGGCTCCATTCTGCTGTGGTGTGCTCCCCCCTCCTGGTGGAGTCTCTCTGTTATGGCAGGTTGCCTTGGCCACGGCAGGCTGCGTCAGCCCTGGGCGGTATTTCAGTAGGGGCGGATTGCGTTAGTAGTGGTGGACGCCCCTCCCTCACTGGGCTGCACCGTTCTAGATGCCGGCAGCAAAACTCTCAGCCCCAAGCTCCTCCAATCGCCACCCTGCTTTTCCCCATTAGGGTTGGACCCGCTGAACCTGATCACCCAGCGCTCTGCCTCAGAGTCCATCCTATCTCTCTCTCTCTTCCTCTCACCAAGCTGAACGGTCGACTCTCTCACTGGCGCCCCAGTAGCCTGCTGATATGGCACTGGGATCCATGTGATGTCCCATTCTGCTGCCCACTGCACTGGCTCAGATCACGCTTCCCAGGAAACTCCTGGTCTGGCTCATTGTCCAAGTCCCATTCAATCAGATGGACATGACAATCTGCCCTTCCAAGTCTCAGATTGCCGGTTTAACAGGGCACCCAGACCAGTGAGTTCCGTGCCAGGTCCCGCTGCGGCGCCGGCTGAAGCGGCCGCATGAGCCGGCTGTACTAGCATCCCGTGTCTCTCCCACACCTGGGACTTTCAACGCTCTGTGGGCAAAAAGGGTCCATCCGAGAATGTGGCTTTGAATCACCCTCTGCACCTTCACTGAGAGCTGAAATCGTGAGTCGCTTCTATGACGCCATCTTGCGAGTCCCCACAAACTCATCATTTTTGATTGTTTCATAATATTCCATGGTGTATATGTGCCACATTTTCCAAGTCCAGTCCATCATCGATGGGCATTTGGGTTGATTCCAGGTCTTTGCTGTTGTAAACAGTGCTGCAATGAACATTCGTGTGCATGTGTCCTTATAGTAGAACGATTTATAGTCCTTGATATATACCCAGTAATGGGATTGCTGGGTCAAATGGAATTTCTATTTCTAGGTCCTTGAGGAATCGCCACACTGTCTTCCACAATGGTTGAACTAATTTACACTCCCACCAACAGTGTAAGAGTGTTCCTATTTCTCCACATTCTCTCCAGCATCTGCTGTCTCCAGATATTTTAATGATTGCCATTCTAACTGGCGTGAGATGATATCTCAATGTGGTTTTGATTTGCATCTCTCTAATGACCAGTGATGATGAGCATTTTTTCATATGTTTGTTGGCCTCATGTATGTCTTCTTTGTAAAGTGTCTGTTCATATCCTTTGCCCAATTTTGAATGGGCTTGTTTTTTTTTCCTGTAAATCTGTTTGAGTTCTTTGTAAATTCTGGATATCAGCCCTTTGTCAGATGCGTAAACTGCAAAGATTTTTTCCCATTCCGATGGTTGCCGATTTACTCTAGTGACTGTTTCTTTTGCTGCAGAAGCTGTGGAGTTTGATTAGGTCCCATTTGTCTATTTTGGCTTTTGTTGCCAATGCTTTTGGTGTTTTGGTCATGAAGTCCTTGCCTACTCCTACGTCCTGAATGGTTTTGCCTAGATTTTCTTCTAGGGTTTTTATGGTGTCAGGTCTTATGTTTAAGTGTCTTTAATCTATCTGCAGTTAATTTTAGTGTAAGGTGTCAGGAAGGGGTCCAGTTTCTGCTTTCTGCACATGGCTAGCCAGTTTTCCCAACACCATTTATTAAACAGGGAATCCTTTCCCATTGCTTGTTTTTGTCTGGTTTATCAAAGATTATATGGTTGTAGATATGTTGTGTTGCCTCCGATGCCTCTGTTCTGTTCCATTGGTCTATATCTCTGTTTTGGTACCAGTACCATGCTGTTTTGATTACTGTAGCCTTGTAGTATAGTTTGAAGTCTGGTAGTGTGATGCCTCCCGCTGTGTTCTTTTGCTTAGAATTGACTTGGCTATGCGGGCTCTTTTTGGTTCCATATGAAGTAGTGGACGCCTCCCTCACTGGGCTGCACCGTTCTAGATGCCGGCAGCAAAACTCTCAGCCCCAAGCTCCTCCAATCGCCACCCTGCTTTTCCCCATTAGGGTTGGACCCGCTGAACCTGATCACCCAGCGCTCTGCCTCAGAGTCCATCCTCTCTCTCTCTTCCTCTCACCAAGCTGAACGGTCGACTCTCTCACTGGCGCCCCAGTAGCCTGCTGATATGGCACTGGGATCCATGTGATGTCCCATTCTGCTGCCCACTGCACTGGCTCAGATCACGCTTCCCAGGAAACTCCTGGTCTGGCTCATTGTCCAAGTCCCATTCAATCAGATGGACATGACAATCTGCCCTTCCAAGTCTCAGATTGCCGGTTTAACAGGGCACCCAGACCAGTGAGTTCCGTGCCAGGTCTGCGGCGGCTGAAGCGGCCGCATGAGCCGGCTGTACTAGCATCCCGTGTCTCTCCACACCTGGGACTTTCAACGCTCTGTGGGCAAAAAGGGTCCATCCGAGAATGTGGCTTTGAATCACCCTCTGCACCTTCACTGAGAGCTGAAATCGTGAGTCGCTTCTATGACGCCATCTTGCGAGTCCCCACAAACTCATCATTTTTGATTGTTTCATAATATTCCATGGTGTATATGTGCCACATTTTCCAAGTCCAGTCCATCATCGATGGGCATTTGGGTTGATTCCAGGTCTTTGCTGTTGTAAACAGTGCTGCAATGAACATTCGTGTGCATGTTTCCTTATAGTAGAACGATTTACAGTCCTTTGGATAGATAACCAGTAATGGGATTGCTGGGTCAAATGAAATTTCTATTTCTAGGTTCTTGAGAGATCGCCACACTGTCTTCCACAATGGTTGAACTAATTTACACTCCCACCAACAGTGTAAGAGTGTTCCTATTTCTCCACATTCTCTCCAGCATCTGCTGTCTCCAGATATTTTAATGATTGCCATTCTAACTGGCGTGAGATGATATCTCAATGTGGTTTTGATTTGCCTCTCTCTAATGACCAGTGATGATGAGCATTTTTTCATATGTTTGTTGGCCTCATGTATGTCTTCTTTGTAAAGTGTCTGTTCATATCCTCTGCCCATTTTTCAATGGGCTTGTTTGTTTTTTTCTTGTAAATCTGTTTGAGTTCTTTGTAAATTCTGGATATCAGCCCTTTGTCAGCTGCGTAAACTGCAAATATTTTTTCAAATTCTGTTGGTTGCCGATTCACTCTAGTGACTGTTTCTTTTGCCATGCAGAAGCTGTGGAGTTTGATTAGGTCCCATTTGTCTATTTTGGCTTTTGTTGCCAATGCTTTTGGTGTTTTGGTCATGAAGTCCTTGCCTACTCCTATGTCCTGAATGGTTTTGCCTAGATTTTCTTCTAGGGTTTTTATGGTGTCAGGTCTTATGTTTAAGTCTTTAATCCATCTGGAGTTAATTTTAGTGTAAGGTGTCAGGAAGGGGTCCAGTTTCTGCTTTCTGCACATGGCTAGCCAGTTTTCCCAACACCATTTATTATACAGGAAATCCTTTCCCCATTGCTTGTTTTTGTCTGGTTTATCAAAGATTATATGGTTGTAGATATGTTGTGCTGCCTCCAATGCCTCTGTTCTGTTCCATTGCTCTATATCTCTGTTTTGTACGAGTACCATGCTGTTTTGATTACTGTAGCCTTGTTGTATAGTTTGAAGTCTGGTAGTGTGATGCCTCCTGCTGTGTTCTTTTTCTTAAAATTGACTTGGCTATGCGGGCTCTTTTTTGGTTCCATATGAAGTTCATGGTGGTTTTTTCCAGTTCTGTGAAGAAATTCAATGGTAGTTTGAATGGGATAACGTTGGTTATGTAAATTACTTTGGGCAGTATAGCTTTTTTCACGATATTGATTCTTCCTAACCACGAACATGGAATGTTTCTCCATCTGTTTGTGTGTTTTCTTATTTCGTTGAGCAGTGGTTTGTAGTTTTCCTTGAAGAGGTCCCTTACGTTCCCTGTGAGTTGTATTCGTAGGTATTTTATTTTTTTTGTAGCAATTGTGAATGGCAGTTCGTTCTTCATTTGGTTCTCTTTTAGTCTGTAATTAGTGTATACGAACGCGTGTGATTTTTGCACATTGATTTTATATCTTGAGACTTTACTGAATTTGCTTATTAGTTCCAGGAGCTTTTGGGCTGAGGTGATGGGGTCTTCTAGGTACACTATCATGTCGTCTGCAAATAGAGACAATTTGGCTTCCACCTTTCCTATTTGAATACCCTTTATTTCTTTTTCTTGCCTGATTGCTCTGGCTAGAACTTCCAGTACTATGTTGAATAGGAGTGGTGAGAGAGGGCATCCTTGTCTAGTGCCAGATTTCAAAGGGAATGCTTCCAGTTTTTGCCCATTCAGTATGATATTGGCTGTTGGTTTGTCATAAATAGCTTTTATTACTTTGAGATATGTTCCATCAATACCAAGTTTATTGAGGGCTTTTAGCATAAAGGGCTGTTGAATTTTGTCAAATGCCTTCTCTGCGTCAATTGAGATAATCATGTGGTTTTTGTTTTTGCTTCTGTTTATGTGGTGAATTACATTTATAGACTATGTTGAACCAGCCTTGCATCCCCGGATGAATCCTACTTGATCATGATGGATAAGTTTTTAATGTGCTGTTGCAATCGGTTTGCCAGTATTTTATTGAAGATTTTTGCATCTATGTTCATCATGGATATTGGCCTGAAGTTTTCTTTTTCTTGTTGAGTCTCTGCCGGTTTTGGTATCAGGATGATGTTGGTCTCATAAAATGATTTGGGAAGGGTTCCTCTTTTGAATTATTTGGAATAGTTTCAGAAGGAATGGTACCAGATCCTCTTTGTGTGTCTGGTAGAATTCAGCTGTGAACCCATCTGGACCTGGGCTTTTTGTGTGGTAGGTTTAATTGCTGCCTCAACTTCAGACCTTGTTATTGGTCTATTCATAGTTTCAGCTTCCTCCTGGTTTAGGCTTGGGAGGACACAGGCGTCCAGGAATTTATCCATTTCTTCCTGGTTTACTAGTTTATGTGCATAGAGTTGTTTGTAGTATTCTCTGATGATGGTTTGAATTTCTGTGGAATCTGTGGTGATTTCCTTTATCGTTTTTATTGCATCTATTTGGTTGTTCTCTTTTCTTTTTATCAGTCTGGCTAGTGGTCTGTCTATTTTGTTGATCTTTTGAAAAACCAGCTCTTAGATTTATTGATTTTTGAAGGGTTTTTCTTGTCTCTATCTCCTTCAGTTCTGCTCTGATCTTAGTTATTTCTTGTCTTCGGCTAGGTTTTGAGCTTTTTGATCTTGCTCCTCTAGCTCTTTCAATTTTGATGATAGGGTGTCAATTTTGGATCTCTCCACTCTTCTCATGTGGGCACTTATTGCTATATATTTTCCTCTACAGACTGCTTTAAATGTGTCCCAGAGATTCTGGTACGTTGTGTCTTCATTCTCGTTGGTTTCAAAGAACTTTTATTTCTGCCTTCATTTCATTGTTTATCCAATCAACATTCAAGAGCCAGTTGTTCAGTTTCCATGAAGCTGTGCGGTTCTGAGTTATTTTCTGAATTCTGAGTTCCAACTTGATTGCACTATGGTCTGAGAGACTGTTTGTTATGATTTCAGTTGTTTTGCATTTGCTGAGGAGTGCTTTACTTCCAATTATGTGGTCAATTTTGGAGTAGGTGTGATGTGGTGCTGAGAAGAATGTATATTCTGTGGATTTGGGGTGGAGAGTTCTGTAAATGTCTATCAGGTTTGCTTGTTCCAGGTCTGAGTTCAAGTCCTGGATATCCTTGTTAATTTTCTGTCTGGTTGATCTGTCTGATATTGACAGTGGAGTGTTAAAGTCTCCCACTATTATTGTGTGGGAGTCTAAGTCTCTTTGTAAGTCATTAAGAACTTGCCTTATATATCTGGGTGCTCCTGCATTGGGTCCATATATATTTAGAATCGTTAGCTCTTCTTGTTGTATCGATCCTTTTACCATTATGTAATGACCTTCTTTGTCCCTTTTGATCTTTGTTGCTTTAAAGTCTATTTTATCAGAGATGAGAATTGCAACTCCTGCTTTATTTTGCTCTCCATTTGCTTGGTAAATCTTCCTCCATCCCTTTATTTTGAGCCTTTGTGTATCCTTGCATGTGAGGTGGGTTTCCTGGATACAGCACACCGATGGGTTTTGGTTTTTTATCCAATTTGCCAGTCTGTGTCTTTTGATTGGTGCATTTAGCCCATTTACATTTAGGGTTAATATTGTTATGTGTGAATTTGATACTGCCATTTTGATGCTAGCTGGCTGTTTTGCCCATTGGTTCATGTAGATTCTTCATTTTGTTGATGCTTTAGCATTTGGTATGCTTTTAGGATGGCTGGTACTGGTTGTTTCTTTCTATGTGTAGTGCCTCTTTCAGGAGCTCTTGTAAAGCAGGCCTAGTGGTGACAAAATCTCTGAGTACTTGCTTGTTCATGAAGGATTTTATTTTTCCTTCACTTATGAAGCTCAGTTTGGCTGGATATGAAATTCTGGGTTGAAAGTTCTTTTCTTTAAGGATGTTGAATATTGGCCCCCACTCTCTTCTGGCTTGTAGAGTCTCTGCCAAGAGATCTGCTGTGAGTCTGATGGGCTTCCCTTTGTGGGTGACCCGACCTTTCTCTCTGGCTGCCCTTAGTATTTTCTCCTTCATTTCAACCCTGGTGAATCTGACGATTATGTGCCTTGGGGTTGCTCTTCTTTTGGAATATCTTTGTGGTGTTCTCTGTATTTCCTGGAGTTGAGTATTGACCTGACTTGCTAGGTTGGGGAAATTTTCCTGGATAATATCCTGAAGAGTGTTTTCCAGCTTGATTCATTCTCTTCATCACATTCTGGTACACCTATCAAACGTAGGTTGGGTCTCTTCACATAGTCCCACATTTCTTGGAGATTTTGTTCATTCCTTTTGTGCTTTTTCTTTAATCTTGGTTTCTCGTTTTATTTCATTGAGTTGATCTTCGACTTCTGATATTCTTTCTTCTGCTTGGTCAATTCGGCTGTTGAAACTTGTGCATGCTTCAGAAGTTCTCTGTTGTGTTTTTCAGCTCCTTCAATTCATTCATATTCCTCTAAGTTGTCCATTCTTGTTATCAATTCCTCGAATCATTTTTCAAATCTTTTTTCAAGGTTCTTAGTTTCTTTGCACTGATTTAGAACATGTTCTTCTGGCTCACTGAAATTTTTCATTATCCATGTTCTGAAGTGTGATTCCATCATTTCATCACACTCATTCTCCGTTCAGCTTTGTTTCCTTGCTGGTGAGGAGTTTTGGTCCTTTGTAGGGGGTGAAGTGTTTTGGTTTCAGGTGTTTTTCTCCATTTTGCGCTGGTTTCTTTCCATCTTTATGGATTTATCCACCTGTCCTCTTAGTAGTTTCTGATTTTTCAATTTGGTCTCTCTGTGGACACCCAGATTGTTGATGATGAGGTATTTCTGTTACTTAGTTTTTCTTCTAATGTTTTAGCCCCTCTGCTGTACGAGTGCTGCAGTCCATTCCGGGCCCTGCTTGTTTGGGGTACACCTGTAGCAGCTACGGAACAGTGATGGATGCTACCAGTTTCTTCTTCTGCTATCTCTGTTTCAGAATGATGCCCACCAAATGTCAGTCTGATTAGTCTTTTTTGGGGTGACTCTTTGGATATACAGGTGTCAGGGAGCTGCTTGAGGAGATGGTCTGTGCTTTATAGGAGCTCCAGTGGTGAGCTGTGGGCTCCGTTATTCATTCAGCATTGTCAGAAGGATGTGTTTATGTCTGCTGCAACAGAACTCATAAAACCTCCCTTTTTTCCCCCTTAGATGCTTTGTCTCAGGGAATTGGGGCTTTCTTTATGAGTATCTGTTGCACTGTCCTGCCCAGAGAGGTGGCAGTCTATTCACTATTTTTCTGCCAGGGCTCTGCCCTGCTAGCACTGGTCCACCCTGTTGCTGCGTGGCTCCATTTTGCTGTGGCTTGCTCTGCCCTGCTGTGGCTTGCTCTGCCCTGCTGGCAGAGTCTCTCTGTTATGGCAGGTTGCCTTGGCAACAGCAGGCTGTGTTAGACCTGGGTGGTACTTCAGTAGGGGGGGATTGCGTCAGTAGTGGTGGATGCCCCTTCCACACCAGGCTGCACCGTCCTAGATGCCGGCAGCAAAACTCTCAGCCTCACGTGTCTCCAATCGCATCCCTGCTTGTCCCCTTCAGGGTGGGACCATCCGAGCCCGATCAGCCAGCTCCCTGCCTCAGAGTCCATCCTCTCTCTCTCTCTTCTTTCCAAGCTGAACGGTTAACACTCTCACTGGCGCCCCAGTAACCTGCTGATAGGGCACTGGGATCCATACGATCTCCCATGCTGCTGCCCACTGCACCAGCTCAGATCACATTTTGCAGGAGTCTTCTGGTCTGGCTCATTGTCCAAGTCGCATTCAATCAGATGGACATGCCAATCTGCCCTTCCAAATCTCAGATTGCCAGTTTAACAGGGCACCCGGACCAGTGAGTTTTGTGCCTGGTGCCGCTGTGCTGTGCTGGCCAACCAGCCCGTGGAGCTGGCTGCTGGTATCCGTGTCTCCCACACCTGGGACTTTCAACGTTCTATGGGCAAAAATGATCTGTCCGAGAATGCGGCTAGGACTCACCCTCTGCACCTTCACTGAGAGCTGCAATCTGGAGTCGCCTCTACGACGCCATCTTGGAAGTCCCCCCTTTTAAAGTCCAGAAATTTTCTTGCCTAAAATTGCCTTGCCTTGCTTTGCCTTGTCTTGCCTTGCCTTTCCTGTAATTGCTTTGAATTTCTTGGTTCTGCCTGAAATAATTATTACTGAAAATTCCTTGCTTTGCTTGGGATTTCCTAGCCTTGAATTGCCCTGCTTTGCCTTACTTCTACTTACATCAAATTATCTTGCCTGGAATTGCCCTGCCTTGCCTTGTTTTGCCTTGCCTGGAACTGCCTTGCCTGGAATTGCCCTGCCTTGCCTAGCCTTGCCTGGAATTGTCTTGTATTGACTTGCCTTGTCAGAAATATTTTTGCCTAGAATTGCCGTGTCTTGCCTTGCCTTGACTTGCCTTGACTTGACTTCCCTTGCATGGAATTGCCTTGACTTACCTGGCCTTGCCTGCAATTGCCTTTCATGCAATTAGCTATCCTAAAATTGCCTGCCCTTGCCTTGCCTTGCCTAGAACTGCCTTGTCTTTCCTAGTCTTGCCTTGCCTTTTTTTGTCTTGCCTTGCCTTGCCTGGAATTTCCTTGCCTTTTCTTGCCTTGACTTTCTTTACCTTGCCTTTTCTTACCTTGCCTGGAATTCTTTTGCATTGATGGGAGATTTTTTGCATTGCCTTTCTTTGCCTAGCCTGGACTTGCCCTGCTGAAATTGTTTTGCCTTGGCTTGCCTTGCCTTGCCTGAAATTGTTTTACCTATAATTGCCTTACCTTGCCCAGAACTGACCTGCCTTGCATTACCTTGCCTAAAATTTTTTTTGCCTGAAAATGCACAGCCCTGTTTTGCTTTGCCTGGAATTGCATTGCCTTTTCTTGCCTTGCATTGCCTTTCCCAGAATTGCCTTGCATTGCCTTTCCTTTCCTTGCATAAGATTGCCTTTCCTAAATTTGCCTTGCCTTGCTTTGCGTTGCTTGCATTGCCTGGAATTGCCTAGCCTGAAATTGCCTTGCCTTACCTTGCCCAGAATTGTTTCTCCTTGCCTTGCCTTGCCTTTTCATGCCTAAAATTGACTTTCCTGAAATTGCCTTGCATTGCCTTGCCTTGCCTTGTGTAAAAGAGCCTTGCCTGGAATTGCTTTACATTGCCTTGCCCTGTTATGCCTGGAATTGCCTTACCTAGAATTGCGCTGCCATCCCTTGCCTTGCCTTGCCTAGAATTGCCTTGCCTGGAATTGCCTTTTCTCGCATTGCCTGGAATTTTATTGCTTGTAATTGCCTTGCCTTGCATTGCATTGCATTGCCTCACCTTGCTTCTCCTTGCCAGGAATTGCCCTGCCTTGCCGGAAATTGCCTTGTCTTGTTTTGCCTTGACTGTAATTGCCTTGTTTCCAATTGCCTTGCCTTGCCTTTTCTCGCCTTGAATTGCCTTGCTTTGAATTGCCTTTTCTTGCCTTGCCTGGAAATACTTTGTCTGGAGTTGTCTTGCCTTGCCTGAAATTGCTTTGCTTGAAATTTTCATGCCTTGTTGGAAATTTTCTGGCATTGCTTTGCCTTTCCTTGACTGAAATTACTTCTCCTAGAATTTTTCTGCCTTGCCTTGTCTGAAATTGCCCTATCTGAAATTGCCCTGCCTTGCATGACATTGCCTTGTTTTGCATTACCTTGCCTTGCCTTGAATTGTCTTGCTGGAAATTGCATTGCCATTTTTTATCTTGCCTTGCTGGAATTGCGTTTCCTTGCCTTGCCTGGAATTACCTTGTCTGGAGTTGTCTTGTTTTTAATTGCCTTGTCTTGTTTTGCCTGAAATAGCCTTGCCTGAAATTGCTTTTCTTTTCCTTTCTGTGCCTTGCCTCGAATTGTTTCGCTTGAAATTCCTTTGCCTTCCCTTGTCTCGATTTCCTTTGCCTTGAATTGCCCTGCTTTGCCTTACTTCTACTTACATCAAATTATCTTGCCTGGAATTGCCCTGCCTTGCCTTGTTTTGCCTTGCCTGGAACTGCCTTGCCTGGAATTGCCCTGCCTTGCCTAGCCTTGCCTGGAATTGTCTTGTATTGACTTGCCTTGCCAGAAATATTTTTGCCTAGAATTGCCTCGTCTTGCCTTGCCTTGCCTTGACTTGACTTGACTTCCCTTGCATGGAATTGCCTTGACTTACCTGACCTTGCCTGGAATTGACTTTCCTGAAATTTCCTTGCCTTGCCTTTCCTTGCCTGGAATTTTCTGGACTACAATTGCCTTGCCTTAACAGGTCTGGAGTTTCCTTGCCTAAAATTGCCTTGCCTTGTCTTTCCTGAATTTGCCTTTTTTGAAATTGCCCTGTCTTGCCTTATTTGGAGTTCCCTTGCCTGGAATTGCTTTTTCTTGCCTTTCCTTGCCTGGAATTGCCTTTTTGTCAATTACCTAGCCTGGAATAACCTTGAGTTGACATTTCTTGCCAGAAATTTTCTTGCCTGGAATTGCCTTGCCAGGAATTGTCATGCCTTGCCTTACCTGGAATTGCCTTGCTGGATTTGCCATGCATTGCCTTGCTTTTTCTTGCCTAAAATTGCTCTGCCTTGCCTTTTCTGGAATAGTTTTGCGTGGAGTTGCCTTGTTTTGCCTTGACTTGACTGCAATTTCTTTGTGTCAAATTTTTGTCCCTTGCCTTTCCTCACCCGGAATTGCCTTGCCTTGCATTGTTTTGCCTTACCTTGAATGGAATTGCCTTGACTGGAATTGTCTTGCCTTGCCTAATCTAAAATTGTCTTACCTAGAAATACCTTTGCCTGCCTTGTCGTGCCTTGGCTTTGTTGGAATTTCCTTTCAGGCAATTGTCTTGCCTGAAATTGCCTTGCCTTGCATTGCCAATAATTGCCTTGCCTGAAACTGCCTTGCCTTTTGCCTTGCATTGCCTTGCCTGAAATTGCCTTGCCTAGAATTGAATTACCTTGCCTTACCTTTCCTTGCTTGGAATTGCCTTGCCTGGAACTGCCTTTCCTGGCATTGCCTGAATTTTCCTGTCTGGAATTGCCTTGCCTTTCCTTTTCTTGCCTTGAGTGGAATTGCTTTGCCTGGCCTTTCTTGAAACTTTTTTAACTTGAATTGCCTTTTTCTTGCCTTGCCTTGTCTCAAATTGCCTTACTTGAAATTTCCTTGCCTTGCCTTGCATTGAATTGCCTTGCCTGGAATTGTTCTGCTTTGCCTTGCCTTTTATTACCTCGACTTGCCCTGCCTGGAATTGACCTGCCTTTTCTTGTTTTGTCTTGCCTTGAATTCTTTTGCCTGAAATATTTTTGCCTTTCTGGGAATTTTCTTGCCTTGCCTTTTCTTGCCTAGCCTGGAATTGCTCTTTCTGCAATTGTCTTGCTGTGGCTTGCCTTGCCTTGCCTTTTCTGAAATCGCATTGCTGAGAATAATCTTGCCTTGCCTTGCATTGTTTGGAATTGTCCTGACTTGCCTTGCTGTTCCTGAAATTTCCTGCCTGGAAGTGCTCTGTCTTGCATTGCCTTGCCTAAAATTACCTTGCCTTACCTTTCCTTGCTTGGAATTGCCTTGCCTGGAACTGCCTTTCCTGGCATTGCCTGGAGTTTTCTTGTCTGGAATTGCCTTGCCTTCCCTTTTCTTGCCTTGAGTGGAATTGCTTTGCCTGGCCTTTCTTGAAACTTTTTTAACTTGAATTGCCTTTTTCTTGCCTTGCCTTGTCTCAAATTGCCTTACTTGAAATTTCCTTGCCTTGCCTTGCATTGAATTGCCTTGCCTGGAATTGTTCTGCTTTGCCTTGCCTTTTATTACCTCGACTTGCCTTGCCTGGAATTGGCCTGCCTTTCCTTGTTTTGCCTTGCCTTGAATTCCCTTGCTGGGAATATTTTTGCCTTTCTGGGACTTTTCTTTCCTTGCCGTTCCTTTCCTAGCCTGGAATTGCCCTTCTTGCAATTGTCTTGCTCTGGCTTGCCTTGCCTTTTCTGAAATCGCATTGCTGAGAATAATCTTGCCTTGCCTTGCATTGTTTGGAATTGTCCTGACTTGCCTTGCTGTTCCTGAAATTTCCCTGCCTGGAAGTGCTCTGTCTTGCATTGCCTTGCCTAAAATTATCTTGCCTTACCTTGCCTTGCCTGGATTTACCTTGCCTGCAATTTCCTTGCCTAGCCTTGCCTGGAATTTACTTGCCTGGAATCGCCTGGCCTTTACTTTTCTTGCCAGGAATTATTTTGCCTGAAATTGCTTTGCCCTTCCATGCCTTGCCTGAAATTGCCTTGCCTAGAATTGTCTTGCCTTGCCTTAACTGATTTTTTTGCCTAAAATTACCTTGTATTGCCTTGCTTTTTTTGCCTGTAGTTTCCTGCCTTGTTTTCACTGGAATAGCCTTGCCTGGAATTGCCTTTTTTTCCCCTTGCCTTGTCTGCAATTGCATTGCATCGAATTGCCCTGCCTTGCCTTTTCTCGCCTGGGATTGCCATGCCTTTCATTGCTTTGCCTTGCCTTTACTGGAATTGCCTTGGCTGGAATTGTCTTGCCTTGCATTGCTAAAAATTGCCTTGCCTGAAATCTCCTTGCCTTGCATTGCCTTGCCTTGCCTGAAATTGCCTTGCATAGAATTGCATTGCCTTGCATTAACTTGCCTTGCCTGGAATTGCCCTTCCTTGCCTTTTCTAGCCTGGAATGGCTCTGACTGAAATTGCCTTGCCTTGACTTGCTTTGCCTTGTCTTGCTTGGAAATGCTTTGCCTGGAATTGCACTGCCTTACCTTGCATTTCCTGGAATTGGTTTGCCTTGCCTTCCCTTGCTGTGCCTAACATGGACTTTCCTGAAATTGCCTTGCATTGCCTTGCATTACCTAAAATAGCCTTGCCTGGAATTGCTCTACATATCCTTGCCCTGCCTTGCCTGGAATTGCCTTGCTTAAAATTGCTCTGCCGAGAGGAGGTTTCAAGATAGCAACATAGAAGCGACTCAGGATTGCAGCTCTCAGTGAAGGCGCAGAGGGTGAGTACTAGCTGCATTTTCAGATGGACTTTTGTTGCCCACAGAACTGGCAAATTCCCAGGTGTAGAAGAGACACAGGAGAGCAGCACAGCCCACTTGGCTTGCATGGCCATTTTGGCGCGCCACACTGGTCTGGGTGCCCTGTTAAGCCGGCAATCTGAGTTTTGGGAGGGCAGATTGACATGTCCATTTGATTGAATGGGACTTGGATGGTGAGCCAGACCAGGAGATTACCAGGAAGACCGATTTGTGCTGGTGCAGTGGGCTGGCGCAGGGGAGATTGCACAGATCCCAGTGGCCAATCAGCAGGTGATTGGGGTGCCTGTGAGAGAGTCAACCATTCAATTTAGAAAGAAAAAGAGGCAGAGAGAGAGAGAGAGGAAGAAAGAAGGGACTCTGAGGCAGGGAGCCAGTTGTTTGGGCTCGGCAGTTCCCACCTGCAGAGGGACAAGCAGCATGGCCATTTGAGGCACTCGGGGTTGAGAGTTTTACTGCGGGGGTCAGCTAAAACCAGGATGGTGCAGCTCGGTGGGGGAGAGACGTCCACCACTACAGAGGCAATCCTCCCCTACTGAGGTGCCACCCACTGCTGATGCAGCCTGCCATTGCTGAGGCAACCAGCTATAACAGAGAGATGCCACCAACAGGGTGGAGTGCACCACAGTAGAACAGAGCCCCTGTGGCAGCAGGGCAGACCTGCTAGCAGGGCAGGGCCCCAGCAGGCAAACAGTGAATAGACTGTCTCCTAGCTGGGTAGAACAGTGCAACAGATACTCATAAAGAAAGCCCCAAATCCCTGAGACAGAACATCTGAGGGGAAAAAAAGGGGAGATTTTATAAGTTCTCCTGCAGCAGACGTAAAAACATCTGCCCAGCAACCCTGAATGAACAATGGAGCTGACAGCTCAGCACTGGAGCTCCTATAAAGTACAGACCATCTCCTCAAGCAGCTCCCTGACCCCTGTATATTCAAAGAGCCACCTCACAAAAGGACTAATCAGACTGACATTTGGGGGCATCATTCTGGGACAAAGATAGCAGCAGAAGAAACTGGTAGCATCCTCACTGTTCCGCAGCTGCTACAGGTGTACCCCAGACAAGCAGGGCCTGGAGTGGACCTCAGCACTCGTACAGCAGAGGGGCTAAACCGTTAGAAGGAAAACTAAGTAACAGAAATACTTCATCATCAACAATCTGGGCATCCACTCAGAGACCCAATCGAAAAGTCAGCAACTACTAAGATGACAGGTGGATAAATCCACAAAGATGGGAAGAAACCAGCGCAAAAAGGAGGAAAACACCCAAAACCAAAACACCTCACCTCCTACAAAGGACCAAAACTCCTCACCAGCAAGAAAACAAAGCTGGACAGAGAATGAGTGTGACAAAATGATGGAATCAGACTTCAGAAGGTGGATAATGAGAAACTTCATTGAGCTAAAAGAACATGTTCTAAATCAATGCAAAGAAACTAAGAACCTTAAAAAAGATTTGAAAAAGATTCGAGGAAATGATAACAAGAATGGACAACTTAGAGAGGAATATGAATGAATTGAAGGAGCTGAAAAACACAACACGAGAACTTCGCAAAGCATGCACAAGTTTCAACAGCCGAATTGACCAGGCAGAAGAAAGAATATCAGAAGTCGAAGATCAACTCAATGAAATAAAAAGAGAAACCAAGATTAGAAAAAAAAGTGCAAAGAGGAATGACCAAAATCTCCAAGAAATGTGGGACTATGTGAAGAGACCTAACCTACGTTTGATAGGTGTACCTGAATGTGACAAAGAGAACGTATCCAAGCTGGAACACTCTTCAGGATATGATCTACAAAAATTTCGCCAACCTAGCAAGGCAGGCCAATACTCAACTTCAGGAAATACAGGGAACACCACAAAGATATTCTGCAAGAAGAGCAACCCCAAGGCACATAATAGTCAGATTCACCAGGGTTAAAACGAAGGAGAAAATACTAAGGGAATCCAGAGAGAAAGGTCGGGTCACCCACAAAGGGAAGCCCATAAGACTCACAGCAGATCTCTCGGCAGAAACTCTACAAGCCAGAAGAGAGTGGGGGTCAATATTCAACATCCTTAAAGAAAAGAAATTTCAACCCAGAATTACATATCCAGTCAAACAGAGCTTTTTAAGTAAAGGAAGAATAAAATCTCTTCGGACAAGAAAGAATTCAGAGATTTTGTCACCACCAGGCCTGCTTTACAAGAGCTCCTGAAAAACGCACTACACATAGAAATGAACAACCAGTACCAGCCATTCTAAAAACACACCAAATGCTAAAGAGCATCAACAAAATGAAAAATCTGCATCAACCAAGGGACAATACAGCCAGCTAGCATCAAAATGGCAGTATCAAACTCACACATAACAATATTAACCCTAAATGTAAATGGGCTAAATGCACCAATCAAAAGACACAGACTGGCAAATTGGATAAAAACCAAAACCCATCGGTGTGCTGTATCCAGGAAACCCATCTCACATGCAAAGATTCACAAAGGCTCAAAATAAAGGGATGGAGGAAGATTTACCAAGCAAATGGAGAGCAAAAAAGCAGGAGTTGCAATTCTCATCTCTGATAAAATAGACTTTAAAGCAACAAAGATCAAAAGAGACAAAGAAGGTCATTACATAATGGTAAAAGGATCGATACAACAAGAAGAGCTAACGATCCTAAATATATATGGACCCAATACAGGAGCACCCAGATATATAAGGCAAGTTCTTAATGACTTACAAAGAGACTTAGACTCCCACACAATAATAGTGGGAGACTTTAACACTCCACTGTCAATATCAGACAGATCAACCAGACAGAAAATTAACAAGGATATCCAGGGCTTGAACTCAGACCTGGAACAAGCAAACCTGATAGACATTTACAGAACTCTCCATCCCAAATCCACAGAATATACATTCTTCTCAGCACCACATCACACCTACTCCAAAATTGACCACATAATTGGAAGTAAAGCACCTCAGCAAATGCAAAACAACTGAAATCATAACAAACAGTCTCTCAGACCATAGTGCAATCAAGTTAGAACTCAGAATTCAGAAACTAACTCAGAACCGCACAGCTTCATGGAAACTGAACAACTGGCTCTTGAATGTTGATTGGATAAACAATGAAATGAAGGCAGAAATAAAGAAGTTCTTGAAACCAATGAGAATGAAGACACAACATACCAGAATCTCTGGGACACATTTAAAGCAGTCTGTAGAGGAAAATATATAGCAATAAGTGCCCACATGAGAAGAGTGGAGAGATCCAAAATTGACACCCTATCATCAAAATTGAAAGAGCTAGAGGAGCAAGATCAAAAAAACTCAAAACCTAGCCAAAGACAAGAAATAACTAAGATCAGAGCAGAACTGAAGGAGATAGAGACAGAAAACCCTTCAAAAATCAATAAATCCAAGAGCTGGTTTTTCAAAAGATCAACAAAATAGACAGACCACTAGCCAGACTGATAAAAAGAAGAGAGAGAACAACCAAATAGATGCAATAAAAACGATAAAGGGAAATCACCACAAATTCCACAGAAATTCAAACCATCATCAGAGAATACTACAAACAACTCTATGCACATAAACTGGTAAACCAGGAAGAAATGGATAAATTGCTGGACACCTGTGTCCTCCCAAGCCTAAACCACGAGGAAGCTGAAACTACGAATAGACGATTAACAAGGTCTGAAGTCGAGGGAGTAAATAAGAGCCTAACACACACATAAAAAGCCCTGGTCCATATGGGTTCACAGACGAATTATACCAGACACACAAAAAGAAGCTGGTACCATTCCTTCTGAAACTATTCCAAATAATTCAAAAAGAGGGAACTCTTCCCAAATCATTTTATGAGACCAACATCATCCTGATACCAAAACCTGGCAGAGATTCAACAAGAAAAGAAAACTTCAGGCCAATATCCATGATGAACATAGATGCAAAAATCTTCAATAAAATACTAGCAAACCGATTTCAACAGCACATTAAAACCTTATCCATTATGATCAAGTAGGATTCATCCCGGGGATGCAAGGCTGGTTCAACATACGCAAGTCTATAAATGTAATTCACCACATAAACAGAAGCAAAACCAAAAACCACATGATTATCTCAATTGATGCAGAGAAGGCATTTGACAAAATTCAACAGCCCTTTATGCTAAAAACCCTCAATAAACTCGGTATTGATGGAACATATCTCAAAGTAATAAAAGCTATGTATGACAAACCAACAGCCAATATGATACTGAATGGGCAAAAGCTGGAAGCATTCCCTTTGAAATCCGGCACTAGACAAGGATGCCCTCTCTCACCACTCCTATTCAACATAGTACTGGAAGTTTTAGCCAGAGCAATCAGGCAGGAAAAAGAAATAAAGGGTATTCGAATATAAAAGGAGGAAGCCAAAATGGCTCTATTCACAGACGACATGATAGTATACCTAGAAGATCCCATCACCTCAGCCCAAAAACTACTGAAGCTGATAAGCAACTTCAGTAAAGTCTCAGGATATAAAATCAATGTGCAAAAATCACAAGCATTTCTATACACCAATAACAGACTTAAAGAGAACCAAATCAAAAATGAAATGCCATTCACAATTGCTACAAAGAGAATAAAATAGCTAGGAATACAACTAACAAGGAATGTAAGGGACCTCTTCAAGGAAAACTACAAACCATTGCTCAACGAAATGAGAGAGGACACAAACAAATGGAGAAACCTTCCATGTTCATGGTTAGAAAGAATCAATATCGTGAAAATGGCTATACTGCCCAAAGTAATTCACAGAATCAACACTATTTCCATCAAGCTACCATTGAATTTTCTCAGAACTGGAAAAAACCACCATGAACTTTATATGGAACCAAAAGAGAGTCCTCATAGCCAAGTCAGTTCTAAGCAAAAAGAACACAGCGGGAGGCATCACACTACCAGACTTCAAACTATACTACAAGGCTTCAGTAATCAAAACATCATGGTCCTGGTACCAAAACAGGGATATAAACCAATGGAACAGAACAGAGGCTTCGGAGGCAAATCAACATATCTACAACCATATAATCTTTGATAATCCAGACAAAAACAATGGGGAAAGGATTCTCTGTTTAACAAATGGTGTTGGGAAAACTGGTTAGCCATGTGCAGAAAGCAGAAACTGGAAGCCTTCCTGACACCTTACACTAAAATGAACTCCAGATGGATTAAAGACTTAAACATAAGACCTGGCACCATAAAAACCCTAGAAGAAAATCTAGGCAAAACCATTCAGGACATAGGAGTAGGCAAGGACTTCATGACCAAAACACCAAAAGCATTGGCAACAAAAGCCAAAATAGACAAATGGGACCTAATCAAACTCCACAGCTTCTGCACGGCAAAAGAAACAGTCACTAGAGTGAATCAGCAACCAACAGATTGGGAAAATATCTTTACAGTTTACCCAACTGACAAAGGGCTGATATCCAGAATTTACAAAGAACTCAAACAGATTTACAGGAAAAATAAAAAACAAACAAGCCCATTCATAAATGGGCAAAAGACAGGAACAGACACTTTATGAAAGAGGACATACATGAGGCCAACAAACACATGAAAAAATGCTCATCATCTCTGGTTATTAGAGAGATGCAAATCAAAACCATATTGAGATACCATCTCACGCCAGTTAGAATGGCGATCATTAAAAAATCTGGGGACAACAGATGCTGGAGAGAATGTGGAGAAATAAGAACACTCTTACACTGTTGGTCGGAGTGTAAATTAGTTCAACCATTGTGGAAGACAGTGTGGCGATTCCTCAAGGACCTAGAAATAGAAATTCCATTTGATCCAACAATTCCATTACTGGGTATATACCCAAAGGAATATAAATCATTCTACTATAATGACACTTGCACACGAATGTTCATTGCAACACTGTTTACAATAGCAAAGACCTGAAACCAACCCAAATGCCCATCGATGATAGACTGGACTGGGAAAATGTGGCACATACACACCATGGAATATTATGCAGCAATCAAAAATCACGAGTTTATGTCCTTTGTAAGGACATGGATGAATCTGGAGAACGTCATTCTCAGCAAAGTGACGCAAGAACAGAAAAGGAAATACCACGTATTCTCACTCATAGGCGGATGAGAAAAATGAAAACACATGGACACAGGGAAGAGGGTACTACACACTGGGCTCTATTGGGGGTAATAGGGGAGGGAAAGCGTGGGGGTGCTGGGGAGGGATAGCCTGGGGAGAAATGGCAAATGTGGGTGAAGGGGAGGAAGGCAGCAAAACAGACTGCCATGTGTGTACCTATGCAACTATCTTGCACGTTCTGCACATGTACCCTAAAACCTAAAATGCAATAAATATAAATAAAAAAATAAAAAATAAAATTGCTCTGCCTTGCCTTGCCTTTTCTTGCCTTGCCTTTTCTAGAATTTAGTTGCTTGGAATTTCTTTGCATTGCATTGCTTTACTTTTCATAAATTGCATTGCCTGAACTGTTCTTACCTTTCCTTGCCTGGAACTTTTTTACCTGGAATTTTTTCTGTATTGCCTTCCTTGCCTTTCCTGGAATTTTCTTACCTGAAAATTTTTGCCTTGCTGTGCCTTTCATTGCCTAAAATTGCCTTGTCTGGAATAGCCTTGCCTTGCCTTGATTGGACTTGCCTTGCCCTGTGTTGTCTTGCCTTGCCTTGCCTTGTCTGAGGTTGCATTCCCTGAAATTGTTTTGCCTTTACTTACCTAAAATTGCTTTGTGTGGAATTGCTTTTTCCTGCCTTCTTTTGCCCTAATTTTCCTGGAATTGTTTTTCTGGCAATTGTCTTTTCTGGAGTTGCTCTACTTTGAATTGCTTGCAGTTGTCTTTCCTTGAATTGCATTGCCATGACTTACCGAAAATTGCCTTTTCCAGGATTGCCCTACTCTCTCTGGTCTTGCCTTGCCTTGCCTGGAATTGCCTTGCCTAGAATTGTCTTGCCTCGCCTTGTGTTGTCTGGAATTGCCCTGCCTGAAATTGTCCTGTTTTGCCTTGCCTTGCCTAACATTGCCCTGGCTGCAATTGCCTTGCCTTGCCTGGAATTGCCTTGCCTTGCCTTGCCTTGCTTTGCCTAGATTTGCCTTGTTTGCAATTTTCTTTCCTAGCCTCGCCTGGAATTTACTTGCCTGGTACTGGCTTGCATTTACTTGCCTTGAGAGAAATTTTCTTGCCTGGAATCGCCTTGCCTTGCCTAGAATTGCCTTTTCTGGAATCGCCTTGCCTTGGCTAGAATTGCCTTGCCTGGATTCGCCTTGCATGGAATTGTTTTGCCTTGCCTTATCTGGAATTTTTTTGCCTGGAGTTGCCTTGTGTTACTTTTTCTGGGGTTGCCTTCCCTGAAATTGCCTTGCCTTGGTTTACCTGTAATTGCCTTCTCTGTGATTGCCTTTCCCTGCCTTCTCTTGTCTTAATTTTTCTGGAATTGCCTTTCTGACAACTGCCTTCCTGGAATTGCTCTGCCTTGCATTTCCTGGAGTTGCCTTCACTGAAAATGCCTTGCCTTGCTTTACCTAAAATTTCCTTGCCTGCAATTGCCTTTCTCTGCCTTGTTTTGCCTTGCCTTCCCTGGAATTGCCTTTTCTGCAATTGCCTTGCCTTGAATTGCACTGCCTTGCCTTGCCTTGCCTTGCCTTATTTTGTTTATAATTGACTTTTTTTGGATTATCTTCTCTTACCTTGCCTTGACATGCCTTGCCTTACCTAAAATTGCCTTGCCTGGTATTGCCTTGACTGGAATTGCCTTGCATTGCCTTGCTTTTCCTTGCCTGTAATTGCCTTGTCTTGCTTTGCCTTGACTTAAATTGTCTTGCTTTGAATTGCCTTCCCTTGTCTTTTCTCACCTGGATTTGCCTTGCCTAGAATTGCCTTTCCCTGCGTTGCCTTTTCTTGCCTCAACTGGAATTGTTTTTCCTGGAATTGAATTGCCTTGCCTGGATTCGCCTTGCATGGAATTGTTTTGCCTTTACTTACCTAAAATTGCCTTGCCTTGCCTTGCCTTTTCTTGCCTTGCCTTTCCTGGAATTGCCTTGCCTTCCTGGAATTGCCTTGCCTGGAATTGCCTTGCCTTGCCTAGAATTGCCTTGCCTGAAATTGCCTTGCCTTGCCCTGTGTTGTCTTGCCTTGCCTGGAATTGCCTTGCCTAGAATTGCCTTGCCTTGTCTTGCCTTGCCTTGTCTTGCTTTGAATTGCCTTCCCTTGTCTTTTCTCACCTGGATTTGCCTTGCCTAGAATTGCCTTGCCTTGCCTTTTCTTGCCTTGCCTTGCCTTGTCTGAGGTTGCATTCCCTGAAATTGTTTTGCCTTTACTTACCTAAAATTGCTTTGTGTGGAATTGCTTTTTCCTGCCTTCTTTGCCTAATTTTCCTGGAATTGTTTTTCTGGCAATTGTCTTTTCTGGAGTTGCTCTACTTGAATTGCTTGCAGTTGTCTTTCCTTGAACTGCACTGCCATGACTTACCGAAAACTGCCTTTTCCAGGATTGCCCTACTCTCTCTGGTCTTGCCTTGCCTGGAATTGCCTTGCCTAGAATTGTCTTGCCTCGCCTTGTGTTGTCTGGAATTGCCCTGCCTGAAATTGTCCTGTTTTGCCTTGCCTTGCCTAACATTGCCCTGGCTGCAATTGCCTTGCCTGGAATTGCCTTGCCTTGCCTTGCCTTGCTTTGCCTAGATTTGCCTTGTTTGCAATTTTCTTTCCCAGCCTCGCCTGGAATTTACTTGCCTGGTACTGGCTTGCATTTACTTGCCTTGAGAGAAATTTTCTTGCCTGGAATCGCCTTGCCTTGCCTAGAATTGCCTTTCTGAATCGCCTTGCCTTGGCTAGAATTGCCTTGCCTGGATTCGCCTTGCATGGAATTGTTTTCCTTGCCTTCCCTGGAATTGCCTTGCGTTATCTTTTCTGGGGTTGCCTTCCCTGAAATTGCCTTGCCTTGGTTTACCTGGAATTGCCTTCTCTGTGATTGCCTTTCCCTGCCTTCTCTTGCCTTAATTTTTCTGGAATTGCCTTTCTGACAACTGCCTTCCTGAAATTGCTCTGCCTTGCATTTCCTGGAGTTGCCTTCTCTGAAAATGCCTTGCCTTGCTTTACCTAAAATTTCCTTGCCTGCAATTGCTTTTCTCTGCCTTGTTTTGCCTTGCCTTCCCTGGAATTGCCTTTTCTGCAATTGCCTTGCCTTGAATTGCACTGCCTTGCCTTGCCTTGCCTTGCCTTATTTTGTTTATAATTGACTTTTTTTGGATTATCTTCTCTTACCTTGCCTTGACATGCCTTGCCTTACCTAAAATTGCCTTGCCTGGTATTGCCTTGACTGGAATTGCCTTGCATTGCCTTGCTTTTCCTTGCCTGTAATTGCCTTGTCTTGCTTTGCCTTGACTTAAATTGTCTTGCTTTGAATTGCCTTCCCTTGTCTTTTCTCACCTGGATTTGCCTTGCCTAGAATTGCCTTTCCCTGCGTTGCCTTTTCTTGCCTCAACTGGAATTGTTTTTCCTGGAATTGAATTGCCTTGCCTTAGCTGGAATTGCCTTGATTAAAAATAACTTTCTCTGCCTTGTTTTCTCTTGCCTTTCCTGGAATTGTCTTTCCACTAATTGCATTTCCTGGAATTGCCTTGCCTTGCATTGCCAGAGATTGCCTTGCCTGAAGTTGGCTTGACTTGCATTACGTTGTCTTGCCTGGAATTGGGTTACCTAGAATTGCATTGCCTTGACTTACCTTGCCTTGCCTGGAATTGACTTTCCTTGCCTTGTCTCAGACTTTCTTGTCTGGAATGGCCTTGCCTTGTTTTCTCTTGCCTTGCCTTGCCTGAAATCGCCTTGCCTAAAGTTGCCCTTTTTTGCCCTGCCTTGCCTTGTCTTGTCTTGCATTGACTGGAATTTAGTTGTTTCCTTGCCTGGAGTTACCTAGCCTGGAATTGCCTTGACTTGCCTTGCCTGTAATTGCCTTGCCTTGCATTGCCTGGATTTGCCTTTTCTGGAGTTTTCCTGCCTTGCCTTATGTGAAACTGCCATGCCTGGCATTGCCTTGCCTTGCCTTGCCTTGCCTGGATTGCCTTTCCTGCAATTGCCCTGCCTTGCCTTGCCTTGCCTTAATTTGCCTTGTCTTGCCTTGTTTTGCCTTTCCTTTTCTTGCTTTTCCTTGCCTAAAATTGCCTTGTCTGTAATTGCCTTGCCTGAAATTGCCTTTCTGTTTCCTGACTTGACTTACTTTGTTTTGCCTTTTCTTGCCTTGCCTGGAATTGCCTACCCTGGAATTTCCTTGCATTGCCTTACCTGGAATTGCCTTGCCTATAATTGACCCTCCTTACCTTGCCTTGCCTAGCTGTGCCTAAAATTGACTTTCCTGAAATTGCCTTGCTTTGCCTTGCCTTGCCTAAAAGAGCCTTGCCTGGAATTGTCCTACATTGCTTTGCCATGTGTTGCCTGGAATTGTCTTGCTGGAATTGACTTGCTTGGCCTTAGCTGTAATTGGCTTTTTTAGATTTGCCTTTCCCTGCCTTATCTTGCCTTGCATTTTCTGAAGTTGCCTTTCCTGAAATTTTCTTGCCTGGAATTGCCTTGCCTTACATTGCCTTGCCTTGCCTGGAATTGCCTTTTCTAAAATTACATTGCCTTGCCTTACCTTGCCTTGCTTGGAATTCCCTTTCCTCCAATTGCCTTTCCTTACCTTATCTGGAATTGCTTGCCTTGTCTTGCCTTGCATTGCCTGAAATTGCCTTGCCTTACCTTGCCTGGAATTGCCTTGTTTTGCCTTGCCTTGCCTAAAATTGACTTTCCTGAAATTGCCTTGCTTTGCCTTGCCTTGCCTAAAAGAGCCTTGCCTGGAATTGTCCTACATTGCTTTGCCATGTGTTGCCTGGAATTGTCTTGCTGGAATTGACTTGCTTGGCCTTAGCTGTAATTGGCTTTTTTAGATTTGCCTTTCCCTGCCTTATCTTGCCTTGCATTTTCTGAAGTTGCCTTTCCTGAAATTTTCTTGCCTGGAATTGCCTTGCCTTACATTGCCTTGCCTTGCCTGGAATTGCCTTTTCTAAAATTGCATTGCCTTGCCTTACCTTGCCTTGCTTGGAATTCCCTTTCCTCCTATTGCCTTTTCTTAACTTGTCTGGAATTGCTTGCCTTGTCTTGTCTTGCCTTGACTCGAATTGCCTTGCCTTTTACTGCCTGAAATTGTCTTGCCTGGTATTTTTTTTTTGCCTTGCCTTGTCTTTCCGTGTCTCGAATAGCCTTGTTTGGAATTTCACTGTTTTTCCTTGCCCTGAATTGCCTTGTCTGGATTTGCCCTGCTTTGCCTTGCCTTCATTACCTCAAATTGCCTAGTCTGGAATTGCCCTGCCTTGCCTTGCCTAAAGATACCCTGCCTGGAATTTCCCTGCCTTGCCTTGCCCTGTCTGGAATTTTCTAGTTTTGCCTTGCCTTTCCTTGGCTGGAATTGCCTTGCCTAGAATTGCATTGCCTTACCTTACCTTGCCTTGCCTAAAATTGCCTTTCCTTGTCTTGACTGGAATTACCTTTCTTGGAGTTGTCTTGCCTTTAGTTGCATTGAATTGTCTTGCCTGAAATTGCCTTGCCTGGAGTTGCCCTCTTATGCCTTTCCTTGCCTTGCCTCAAATTACCTTGCTTAGAATTTCCCTTCCTTTATTGCCTCGAATTACTTTGCCTGAAATTGGCCTGCTTTACCTTGCCTTTCCTTACCTCCAATTACCTTGCATGGAATTTGCCTACTTTGCCTTGTTTTGCCTTACCTGGAATTCCCATGCCTTGCCTTGCCTCGAATTGCCTTGCCTTGTCTTGTCTTGCCTTGCCTGGAATTGCCTTGTTTTGCCTTGCCTTAAA
This sequence comes from Saguinus midas, assembly GCA_021498475.1. NCBI lineage: Eukaryota > Metazoa > Chordata > Mammalia > Primates > Cebidae > Saguinus > Saguinus midas. The sequence goes on along the minus strand of CM038410.1, from coordinate 186,696 downwards.
TCGCCTTGCCTAAAATTGCCCTTTTTTGTCTTGTTTTGCCTTGCCTCGAATTGCCTTGCTTGGAATTTCCCTGCCTTGCCTTTCCTCGAATTGCCTTTCCTGAAATTGCCCTGCTTTTTCTTGACTTTCCTTACCTCGAATTGCCTTGCCTTGAATTTGCCTGCCTTGTTTTGTTTGGCCTAGCCTTCAATTTTCTTGCCTGAATTTTTTTCACCTTGCTGGGAATTCTTTTTGCCTTGTCTTTCCTTGCCTAGCCTGGAATTACTTTTTCTAAAATTGCCTTGTTGTGGCTTGCCTTGCCTTGCCTGGAATTGCGTTGTTCAGAATGGTCTTGACTTGCCTTGCATTGTCTGGAATTGCACTGCCTTGAATTGCCCTGCTTTGACTTGCTTTGCCTAAAATCGCCCTGTCTGAAAGTTCCCTGTCTTGCCTTGCCTTGCCTGGAATTTTTGTGCCTTACATTGCCTTGCCTGGATTTGCCTTGTCTGCAATTTTCTTGCCTAGCCTTGCCTAAAATTTACTTTCCTGGAATTGCCTGGAATTGACTTTTCTTGCCAGGAATTTTCTTGCCTGGAATTGCCTTGCCCTGCCTTACCTTGCCTAAAATTGCCTTGGCTGAAGTTGTCTTGCCTAGCCTTAACTAATATTTTTTTGCCTGAAGTTGCCTTGCGTTGTCTTGCTTTTCCTTGCCTGTAATTGCCCTGTTTTGCTTTACCTGAAATAGCCTTGCCTGGAATTGTCTTTTATTGCCTTGCCTTGACTGCAACTGCATTGCTTCAAATTGTGTTGCCTTGCCTTTCCTCCTCCGTGATTGCCTTGCCTTTTGTTGCCTCACCTTGTTTTGACTATAATTGCCTTGACTAGAATTGTCTTGCCTTGCATTGCCTTACCTTGCCTGGAATTGCCTTGCATAGAATTGCATTGTCTTGCATTACTTTGCTTTGCCTGGAATTGCCTTGCCTTAAATTGCCCTGCCTTGCCTTGCCTAGCCTGGAATTGCCCTGACTGGAATTGCCTTTTCTTGGCTCGTCTTGCCTTGCCTGGAATTGCCATGCCTTGCCTGAAATTTTTCTGACTGAATTTGCACTGCCTTTTCTTGCCTTTCCTGGAATTGGGTTGCCTTACCTTGCCTTGCCATGCCTAAAATTGACTTTTCTGAAATTGCCTTGCATTGCCTTGCCTTGCATAAAACAGCCTTGCCTGGAATTTTTCTACATAGTTTTCCCTGCCTTTCCTGGAATTGCCTTGCTTAAAATTACTCTGCCTTTCCTTGCCTTTTCTTTCCTTGCCTTCCCTTGTCTGAAATTTTCTTGCTTAAAATTGCCTTGCATTGCATTGCCTTGCCTTGCCTTAAATTGCCTTGCCTGGACTGTCTTTGCCTTGTTTATCCTGAAATTTTCTTACCTGGAATTTTTTTGGCCTTGCCTTTTCTTGCTTTTCCTGGAATTTCCTTACTTGGGATTTCTTGCCTTGCTTTGCCTTGCATTGCCTAAAATTGCCTTATGTGAAATAAACTTGCCTTGCCTTACCTTGATTGGAATTGCCTTGCCCTTTGATGTCTTGCCTTGCCTGAAATTGCCTTGCCTTTGACTGCATTGCCTTGCCTTGTCTTGTCTGAGGTTGCATTCCCTAAAATTGCCTTGCCTTGACTTACCTGAAATTGCCTTGCCTTTACTTACCTGAAATTGCCTTGCCTGGGATTACCTTTTCCTGCCTTCTCTTGCCTTAATTTTTCTGGAATTGTCTTTTCAGCAATTGCCGTTTTTGGAATTGCCCTATTTTGTGTTGCCAGAAGTTGCCTTTCCTTGAATTGCCTTGCCTTGCTTTACCTAAAATTGCCTTTATGAAATTGCTTTTCTCTGCCTTGTCTTGCCTTGCCTTGCCTGGAATTGCCTTGCCTAGAATTGTCTTGCCTTGCCTTGCGTTGTCTGGAATTGCCCTGCCTGGAATTGTTCTGCCTTGCCTTGCCTTACCTTGCCTAAAATTTTCCTGCCTGCAATTGCCTTCTTGCCATGCCTTGCCTGGAATTGCCTTGCCATGCCTTGCTTTGCCTGTATTTGCCTTGTTTGCAATTTTCTTGCCTAGCCTTGCCTGAAATTTACTTGCCTGGAATTGGCTTTCATTTACTTGCCTTGACAGAAATTTTTTGCCTGTAATTACCTTGTCTTGCCTATAATTGCCTTGCCTGAATTTGTCTTGCTTGGAATTATTTTGCCTTGCCTTTCCTGGAATTGCCTTGCCTTGGTTCACTTGAAATTGCCTTCTCTGTGATTGCCTTTTCCTGCCTTCTCTTGCCTTAATTTTTCTGGAATTACCGTTATGACAACTGCCTTGCCTGGAATTGCCCTGCCTTGCATTTTCTGGTGTTGTCTTCCCTGAAAATGCCTTGCCTTGATTTACCTAAAATTCCCTTGCCTACAATTGCCTTTCTCTGCCTTGTCTTGCCTTGCCTTCCCTGCAAATGCCTTTTCACAATTGCCTTGCCTAGAATTGCTTTGCCTTGCCTTGCCTTCCCTTGCCTTATTTTGCCTGTAATTGCCTTTTCTGGCATTGCCATCTCTTACCTTGCCTCGACTTGCCTTGCGTTGCCTAGAATTGCCTTATCTGAAATTGTCTTGACTGAATTGTCTTGCCTTGCCTTACCTAGAATTGTGTTGCCTAAAATTTTCCTTTTTTGCCTTGCCTTTTCTTACCTCAAATTGCCTTGTCTGGAATTGGCCTGCCTTGCATTGTTTTGCATAGCCTTCAATTCCCTTGCCTGAAATTTTTACCTTGCTGGAAATTTTCTTGTCTTGTGTTTTCTTGCCTAGCCTGGAATTGCCCTGTCTGGAGTTGCCTTGCCTTGGCTTGCTTTGCCTTGCCTATAATTGCACGGCCTAGAATTGTCTTGCTTTGCCTTGCATTGTCTGAAATTTCCCTGCCTGGTATTGCCCTTCTTGCTTTGCCTTGCCTGTAATTACCCTGTCTGCAATTATCCAAACTTGCATTGCTTTCCCTGGAATTTTTCTGCCTTGAATTGCCTTCCCTGCACTTGTCTTGCCAGCAATTTTCTTGCCTAGTCTTGCCTGAAATCTACTAGCCTGAAATTGCCTTGCATTATCTTGCCTTGCTAGGGGTTTTCTTGCCTGGAATTGGCTTGCTTTGCCTTGACGTGTCTTGACTTGCCTAAAATTGCCTTGACCTTCCTGGCTTTGCCTGGAATAACTTTCCTGAAATTGTCTTGCGTTGCCTTGCCTTGCCTGGAATTGCCTATCCTGGAATGGTCTTGCCTTGCCAGGAATTTAGTTCCCTGTCATTGCCTGAATTTGTCTTTTTTTGAAATTGTTCTGTTTTGCCTTATTTGGAATTTTCTTGCCTGGTGTTGCCGTGTCTTCCCTTGCCTTCTCTTGCCTTGCCTGAAATTGCCTTGACATTCCTAGCCTTGCCTGGCATAACTGTTCTGAAATTTTCATCTTTTTATTATTTATTATTTTTATTTTTTAAATTTGTATTGCATTATAGGATTTGCGGTACATGTTCAGAACGTGCAAGATAGTTGCATAGGTACACACATATCAGTGTGCTTTGCTGCCTTCTTCCCCTTCACCCACACTTGGCATTCATCCCCAGGCTATCCCTCCCAAGCACCCCACACTGTCCCTCCCTCCTTCACCGAATAGACCCCAGTGTGTAGTAGACCATCTCCCTGTGTCCATGTGTTCTCATTTCTCTCACCCACCTATGAGTGAGAATATGTGGTATTTCTTTTTCTGTTCTTGTGTCAGTTTGCTGAGAATGATGTTCCCCAGATTCGTCCATGTCCTTACAAAGGACACAAACTCATCACTTTTGATTGCTGCATAATATTCCATGGTGTATATGTGCCACATTTTCCCAGTCCAGTCTATCATTGATGGGCATTTGGGTTGGTTCCAGGTCTTTGCTATTGTTAACAGTGCTGCAATGAACATTCGTTTGCATGTGTCCTTATAGTAGAACGCTTTATAGTCCTTTGGATATATACCAGTAATGGCATTGCTGCGTCAAATGGAAGTTCTATTTCTAGGTCCTTGAGGAATCGCCACACTGTCTTCCACAATGGCTGACTAATTTACACTCCCACCAACAGTGTAAAAGTGTTCCTTTCTCTCCACATCCTCTCAAGCATTAGCTGTATCCAGATTTTTAATGATCGCCATTCTAACTGGCTTGAGATGGTATCTCAATGTGGTTTTGATTTGCATCTCTCTAATGACCAGTGATGATGAGCATTTTTTTATGTGTTTGTTGGCCTCATGCATGTCTTCTTTTGTAAAGTGTCTGTTCATATCTTTTGCTCATTTTTGAATGGGCTTGTTTGATTTTTTCCTGTAAATGTGTTTGGGTTCTTTGTAAATTCTGGATATCAGCTCTTTGTCAGATGCGAAAACTGCAAAGATTATTTCCCATTCTGATGGTTGCTGACTCACTCTAGTGACAGTTTCTATTGCCATGCAGAAGCTGTGGAGTTTGATTAGGTCCCATTTGTCTATTTTGGCTTTTGTTGCCAATGCTTTTGGTGTTTTGGTCATGAAGTCCTTGCCTACTCCTATGTCCTGAATGGCTTTGCCTAGATTTTCTTCTAGGGTTTTATGGTGTCAGGTCTTATGTTTAAGTCTTTAATTAATCTGGAGTTAATTTTAGTGTAAGGTGTCAGGAAGGGGTCCAGTTTCTGCTTTCTGCACATGGCTAGCCAGTTGTCCTAACACCATTTATTAAACAGGATATCCTTTCCCCATTGCTTGTTTTTGTCTGGTTTATCCAAGATTATATGGTTGTAGATATGTTGTGTTGCCTCTGATGCCGCCATTCTGTTCCATTGGTCTATATCTCTGTTTTGGTACCAGTACCATGCTGTTTTGATTACTGTAGCCTTGTAGTATAGTTTGAAGTCTGGTAGTGTGATGCCTCCCGCTGTGTTTTTTTTTTTGCTTAGAATTGACTTGTCTATGCCGGCTCTCTTTTGGTTCCATATGAAGTTCATGGTGGTTTTATTTGATGGGGATAGCATTGATTGTGTAAATTACTTTGGGCAGTATAGCCATTTTCACAATATTTGTTTTTCCTAACCACGAACATGGAATGTTTCTCCATCTGTTTGTGTCCTCTCTTATTTCGTTGAGCAGTGGTTTGTAGTTTTCCTTGAAAAGGTCCGTTATGTTCCTTGTGAGTTGTATTCCTTGGTATTTTATTTTCTTTGTAGCAATTGTGAATGGCAGTTCTGTCTTGATTTGGTTTTCTTTTAGTCTGTTATTGGTGTATAGGAAAGCTTGTGATTTTTGAACATTGATTTTATATCCTGAGACTTTACTGAAGTTGCTTATCAGTTTCAGGAGCTTTTGAACTAAGGTGATGGGGTCTTCTAGGTGTACTATCATGTCGTCTGCAAATAGAAACAATTTGGCTTCCACCTTTCCTATTTGAATACCCTTTATTTCCTTTTCTTGCCTGATTGCTCTCGCTAGAACTTCCAGTAGTATGTTGAATAGGAGTGATTAGAGATGGCATCCTTGTCTAGTGCCGGATTTCAAAGGGAATGCTTCCAATTTTTGCTCATTCATTATGATATTGGCTGTTGGTTTGTCGTAAGTAGCTTTTATTACTTTGAGATATGTTCCATCAGTACCAAGTTTATTGAGGGTTTTTAGCATAAAGGGCTGTTGAATTTTGTCAAATGCCTTGTCTGCGTCAATTGAGATAATCATGTGATTTTTGTTTTGCTTCTGTTTATCTGGTGAATTACATTTATAGACTTGTATGTTGAACCAGCCTTGCGCATCCGGATGAATTCCTACTTGATCATGATGGATAAGTTTTTAATGTGCTGTTGCAAACGGTTTGCCAGTATTTTATTGAAGATTTTTGCATCTATGTTCATCATGGATATTGGCCTGAAGTTTTTTTTTCTTGTTGAGTCTCTGCCAGGTTTTGTTATCAGGATGATGTTGGTCTCACAAAATGATTTGGGAAGGGTTCCTCTTTTGGATTATTTGGAATAGTTTCAGAAGGAATGGTACCAGATCCTCTTTGTGTCTGGTAGAATTCAGCTGTGAACCCATCTGGACCTGGGCTTTTTGTGTGGTAGGCTCTTAATTGCTGCCTCAACTTCAGACCTTGTTATTGGTCTATTCATAGTTTCGGCTTCCTCCTGGTTTAGGCTTGGGAGGACACAGGCGTCAGGAATTTATCCATTTCTTCCTGATTTACTAGTTTATGTGCATAGAGTTGTTTGTAGTATTCTCTGATGATGGTTTGAATTTCTGTGGAATCTGTGGTGATTTCCCCTTTATCGTTTTTATTGCATCTATTTGGTTGTTCTCTCTTTCTTTTTATCAGTCTGGCTAGTGGTCTGTCTATTTTGTTGATCTTTTGAAAAACCAGCTCTTAGATTTATTGATTTTTGAAGGGTTTTTCTTGTCTCTATCTCCTTCAGTTCTGCTCTGATCTTAGTTATTTCTTGTCTTGCTAGGTTTTGAGCTTTTTGATCTTGCTCCTCTAGCTCTTTCAATTTTGATGATAGGGTGTCAATTTTGGATCTCTCCACTCTTCTCATGTGGGCACTTATTGCTATATATTTTCCTCTACAGACTGCTTTAAATGTGTCCCAGAGATTCTGGTACATTGTGTCTTCATTCTCATTGGTTTCAAGAACTTCTTATTTCTGCCTTCATTTCATTGTTTATCCAATCAACATTCAAGAGCCAGTTGTTCAGTTTCCATGAAGCTGTGCGGTTCTGAGTTATTTTCTGAATTCTGAGTTCCAACTTGATTGCACTATGGTCTGAGAGACTGTTTGTTATGATTTCAGTTGTTTTGCATTTGCTGAGGTGCTTTACTTCCAATTATGTGGTCAATTTTGGAGTAGGTGTGATGTGGTGCTGAGAAGAATGTATATTCTGTGGATTTGGGGTGGAGAGTTCTGTAAATGTCTATCAGGTTTGCTTGTTCCAGGTCTGAGTTCAAGTCCTGGATATCCTTGTTAATTTTCTGTCTGGTTGATCTGTCTGCTATTGACAGTGGAGTGTTAAAGTCTCCCACTATTATTGTGTGGGAGTCTAAGTCTCTTTGTAAGTCATTAAGAACTTGCCTTATATATCTGGGTGCTCCTACATTGGGTCCATATATATTTAGAATCGTTAGCTCTTCTTGTTGTATCGATCCTTTTACCATTATGTAATGACCTTCTTTGTCCCTTTTGATCTTTGTTGCTTTAAAGTCTATTTTATCAGAGATGAGAATTGCAACTCCTGCTTTTTTTTGCTCTCCATTTGCTTGGTAAATCTTCCTCCATCCTTTATTTTGAGCCTTTGTGTATCTTTGCATGTGAGGTGGGTTTCCTGGATACAGCACACCGATGGGTTTTGGTTTTTATCCAATTTGCCAGTCTGTGTCTTTTGATTGGTGCATTTAGCCCATTTACATTCAGGGTTAATATTGTTATGTGTGAATTTGATACTGCCATTTTGATGCTAGCTGGCTGTTTTGCCTGTTGGTTCATGTAGATTCTTCATTTTGTTGATGGTCTTTAGCATTTGGTATGCTTTTAGGATGGCTGGTACTGGTTGTTTCTTTCTATGTGTAGTGCCTCTTTCAGGAGCTCTTGTAAAGCAGGCCTAGTGGTGACAAAATCTCTGAGTACTTGCTTGTTCGTGAAGGATTTTATTTTTCCTTCACTTATGAAGCTCAGTTTGGCTGGATATGAAATTCTGGGTTGAAAGTTCTTTCTTTAAGGATGTTGAATATTGGCCCCACTCTCTTCTGGCTTGTAGAGTCTCTGCCGAGAGATCTGCTGTGAGTCTGATGGGCTTCCCTTGTGGGTGACCTGACCTTTCTCTCTGGCTGCCCTTAGTATTTTCTCCTTCATTTCAACCCTGGTGAATCTGACGATTATGTGCCTTGGGGTTGCTCTTCTTGCAGAGTATCTTTGTGGTGTTCTCTGTATTTCCTGGAGTTGAGTATTGACCTGTCTTGCTAGGTTGGGGAAATTTTCCTGGATAATATTCTGAAGAGTGTTTTCCAGCTTGGATTCATTCTCTTCATCACATTCTGGTACACCTATCAAACGTAGGTTCGGTCTGTTCACATAGTCCCACATTTTTTGGAGATTTTGTTCATTCCTTTTTGTGCTTTTTTCTTTAATCTTGGTTTCTCGTTTTATTTCATTGAGTTGATCTTCAACTTCTGATATTCTTTCTTCTGCTTGGTCAATTCGGCTGTTGAAACTTGTGCATGCTTCGTGAAGTTTTCGTGTTGTGTTTTTCAGCTCCTTCAATTCATTCATATTCCTCTCTAAGTTGTCCATTCTTGTTATCATTTCCTCGAATCATTTTTCAAATCTTTTTTCAAGGTTCTTGGTTTCTTTGCACTGGTTTAGAACATGTTCTTTTAGCTCACTGAAGTTTCTCATTGTCCACTTTCTGAAGTCTGATTCCGTCATTTCATCACACTCATTCTCCATCCAGCTTTGTTCCCTTGCTGGTGAGGAGTTTTGGTCTTTTTTTGGAGGTGAGATGTTTTGGTTTCCCGTGTTTTCCTCCTTTGTGCTCTGTGTTCTTCCCATCTTTATGAATTTATCCGCCTGTCGTCTTAGTAGTTGCTGGTTTTTCAATTGGGTCTCTGTGTGGAAGCTGAGATTGTTGATGAAGTATTTCTGTTACTTAGTTTTCCTTCTAATGGTCTAGCCCCTCTGCTGTATGAGTGCTGAGGTCCACTCCAGGTCCTGCTTGTCTGGGGTATACCTGTAGCAGCTGCATAACAGTGAGGGATGATACCAGTTTCTTCTTCTTCTGTCTTTGTTCCAGAATGATGCCCACCAAATGTCAGTCTGATTAGTCCTTCTTTTGGGGTGACTCTTGATATACAGGGGTCAGGGAGCTGCTTGAGGAGACGGTCTGTGCTTTATAGGAGCTCCAGTGCTGAGCTGTGAGCTCTGTTGTTCATTCAGGGTTGTTGGGGGTTGTTTGTGTCTGCTGCAATAGAACTCATAAAACACCACCCTTTTTTTTCCCCTTAGATGCTCTGTTTCAGGGAGTTGGGGCTTTCTTTATGAGCATCTGTTGCACTGTCCTGCCCCACTAGGAGGCAGTCTATATACTGTTTGTCTGCCGGGGCTCTGACCTGCTAGTGCGGGTCTGCCCTCTTGCTGCTGGTCTCCCTTCTGCTGTGGAGCACTCCCCCCTCCTGGCGGAGTCTCTGTTATGGCAGGTTGCCTCAGCAATGGCAGGCTGCATCAGCCCTGGGTGGTACTTCAGTAGGGGCGGATTGTGTCAGCAATGGCATACGCCCCTCCCTCACTGGGCTGCACCGTCCTAGATGCTGGCAGCAAAACTCTCAGCCCCAAGCTCCTCCAGTCACCGCCCTGCTTGTCCCTGTGAGGGTGGGACCCGCCGAGCTCAATCACCCAGCTCCCTGCCTCAGAGTCCATCCTCTCTCTTTTTCTCTCTTCCTCTCCCAAGCTGAAAGGTCGACTCTCTCACTGGCGCCCCAGTAGCCTGCCGATAGGGCACTGGGATCTGTGCAATCCCCCATGCCACTGCCCATTGCACCAGCTCAGATCACGCTTCCCAGGAAACTCCTGGTCTGGCTCATTGTCCAAGTCCCATTCAATCAGATGGACATGCCAATCTGCCCTTCCAAATCTCAGATTGCCAGTTTAACAGGGCACCCAGACCAGTGAGTTCCATGCCGGGTCCCGCTGCGGCACCGGCCGAAGTGGCCGCGTGAGCCGGCTGCGTTAACTGGCTGTACTAGCGTCCGTGTCTCTCCCACACCTGGGACTTTCAACGCTCTGTGGGCAAAAAAGGTCCATCCGAGAATGCGGCTAGGAGTCACCCTCTGCGCCTTCACCGAGAGCTGCAATCCTGAGTCACCTCTACGATGCCATCTTGCCTCATCTCCCTGAATCTGGAATTGCCTTTTTTGCCTTTCCTTGCCTTGCCCAGAATGCTTGAATTTCCCTACCTTGCCTTACCTTGAATTGATTTACCTGGAATATCCCTGCTTGGTCTTGCCTCTTCTTACCTCAAATTACGTTGACTGGAACTGGCCTGCCTTTTCTTACCTCAAATTGCTTTACCTGGAATTGCCCTGCTTGGTCTTGCCGTTTTTTTTATCTCGAATTATTTTTCCTGGAATTAACCTGCCTTGCCTTATTTTGCCTTGTCTGGAATTGCCGTGCTGTGCCTTGTTTGCAATTGCCTTTCCTTGCCTGCCTTTTCTTGTCTGGAATTGCCTTGCCTGGCATTGGCCTTCGTTGCATTGCAAGAAACTGCCTTGCTTGGAATTTCCCTGCCTTGCTTTCATCAAATTGCCTTGCTTGGAATTGCCTTGCCTTGCATTGTCAGAAATTGCCTTTCCTGAAATTGCCTTACCTCGAATTGCCTTGCCTTGAATTACCTTGCCTTTCCTGGAATTATTTTACCTGGAGTTGTCTTGCCTTGCCTTACCTGAAATTGCCTCGGCTGGAATTCCCTTGCTTTGCCTTGCTTTTTCTTGCCAGGAATTGATCTTTATTTTCTTCCCTGGAATAGCCTTGCGTGGAATTCCTTTCTCTTGCCTTGCCTTGACTGGAATTGCCTTGCTTCGGATTGTCTTGCCTTGCCTTTCCTCTCATGGAATTGCCTTGCCTAAAATTGCCTTGCCCTGCATTGCCTAGCCTTGCCTCGACTGAAATTGCCTTACGTGAAATTGCATTGTTTTGCCTTAGCTGTGATTTTCTTGCCTGGAATTGCATTTTTCTGCCTTGTCTTGCCATTCCTTGCCTTGAATTTCCTTTTTGGCAATTGCCATGCCTGAAATTGCCCTGTTTTGCATTGCCAAAAATTGCCTTGCCTTACATTGCCTTGCCTTATCTTGCCTTGCCTTGCCTGAAATTGGTTTTTCTAAACTTGCATTTAATTGCCTTCCCTTGTCTTGACTGCAATTTTCTTGCCTCGAATTGCCTTTCCTTGCCTTGCCTGGAAATACCTTGTCTGAAATTGCCTTGCCTTGCCTTTCCAGAAATTGCCTTGCTTGCAATTTCCAGGCCTTGTTGAAAGCTTTCTTGCATTGCCTTGCCTTACCTAGCCTGGAATGTCCCTGTCTGAAATTGCCTTGGTTTGTATGGCCTTGCCTTGACTGAAATTGCCTTTGCTTGAATTGCCTTGCCTTGCCCTGCCTTTTCTGGTCTGGAATTTTCTGCCTAGAATTTCCCTGCCTTGACTTAAATTGCCCTGCCTGTAATTGGCCTGATTTGCCTTGATTTTTTCTGGAATTGTCTTGCCTTGCCTTGCTTTGTCGTGCCTAAATTGACTTTCCTGAAATTGCCTTGCATTACCTTGCCTTGACTAAAAAAGCCTTGCCTGGCATTGTCCTACATATTCCTGAGCTGCCTTGCCTGAAATTGCCTTGCTTAGAACTGCCCTACCTTGCTTGCCTTTTCTTGCCTTGCATTGCCTTGCCTGAAATTTTCTTGTTTTGAATTGCCTTGCATTGCATTGTCTTGGCTTGCTTATAATTGCCTTGTGTGGCTTGTCCTTGCCTATCCTTCCTTGCCTTATTTTGCCTGGAATTTTCTTACCTGAAAATTTTTTGCCTTGCCTTTGCTTGCATTGCCTGTAATTGCCTTGCCTAGAATAGACTTGCCTTGCCTTGCCTTGATTGGAATTGCCTTGCTCTGCTTTGTGTTGCCTTGCCTGAAATTGCCTTGCAGTGCCTTGTTTGTAGTAGCCTTCCTGAAAGTTGCCTTGCCTTGACTTACCTGAAATTGCCATGTCTTGTATTGCCTTTTCCTGCCTTCTCTCGCCTTCCTTTTTCTGGAATTGACTTCCTGGCAATTTCCTTGCCTTGAATTTCCTGAAGTTGCCTTTCCTGGAATTGTCTTGCCTTGACTTACCTAAAATTGCCTTTCCTGAAATACCCTTTCTCTGCCTTGTCTTGCCTTGCCTTGCCTTGACTGAAATTGTCTTTTCCACAATTGCCTTGCCTAGAATTGAATTGCCTTGCCTAGCCTTCCTTTGCCTTGCCCTGTCTAATATTGCCTTGCCTGGAATTATTTTGTCTTGCCTTGCCTTGGCTTGCCTTGTCTTTCCTTGCAGAAAATTACCTTGCCTTGCTTTTCCTCGCCTGAAGTTGTCTTGCCTAGAATTGAATTGCCTTGGTTTGCCTTGCCTTGCCTGAAATTGCCTTGCCTAGAATTGCTTTGCTTCTCCTTGTCTAAAATTTTCCTGTCTGGAATTGCCTTACCTAGCCTTTTCTGGCATTGCTTTGTTTTGCCTTCCCTTGGCTTTCCTAACATTGCATTTTCTAGAATTGCATTGCCTTATCTTACCTTGTCTTGCCTAAAATTGCCTTGTCTGGAATTGCATTTCCTTGCCTTGCCTAAAATTACCTTGTCTGTAGTTGTCTTGCCTTTAATTGCCTTGACTTGCCTAGCCTGAAATCGCGTTGTCTGGAATTCCCATTTTTCCTTTCCTTGCCTTGCCTTGAATTGCCTGTTTGGAATTTCTCTGCCTTCCTTTACCTCCTATTGCTTTACCTCGAATTGTCCTGCTCGGCCTTGTCTTTTATATATTTTTAAATTTTCAAATTTTATTGCATTATAGGTTTTGGGGTACATGTGCAGAACGTGCAAGGTAGTTGCATAGGTACACACATGGCAGTGTGTTTTGCTGCCTTCCTTCCCTTCACGCACACTTAGCATATATCCTCACGCTATCCCTCCCCAACCCTTCCCACTGTACCTCCCCCATTCACCCCAATAGACTCCAGTGTGTAGTAGACCCACTCCCTGTGTCCATGTGTTCTCATTTTTCTCACCCGCCTATGAGTAAGAATATCCGGTAGTTCTGTTTCTGTTCTTGTGTCAGTTTGCTGAGAATGATGTTCTCCAGTTTCATCCATGTCCTGACAAAGACACAAACTCATCATTTTTGATTGCTGCATAATATTCCATGGTGTATATGTGCCACATTTTCCCAGTCCAGTCTATCATCGATGGGCATTTGGGTTGGTTCCAGGTATTTGCTATTGTAAACAGTGCTGCAATGAACATTCGTGTGCATGTGTCCTTATAGTAGAACGATTTATAGTCCTTTGGATATATACCCAGTAATGGGATTGCTGGGTCAAATGGAATTTCTATTTCTAGGTCATTGAGGAATCGCCACACTGTCTTCCACAATGGTTGAACTAATTGACACTCCAACCAACAGTGTAAGAGTGTTCCTATTTCTTCACATCCTCTCCAGCATCTGCTGTCTCCAGATTTTTTAATGATCGCCATTCTAACTGGAAAGAGATGGTATCTCAATGTGGTTTTGATTTGCATCTCTCTAATGACCAGTGATGATGAGCATTTTTTCAAGTGTTTGTTGGCCTCATGTTTGTCTTCTTTTGTAAAGTATCTGTTAATATCCTTTGCCCATTTTTGAATGGGCTTGTTTGTTTTTTCCTGTAAATCTGTTTGAGTTATTTGTAAATTCTGGGTATCAGCCCGTTGTCAGATGCGTAAACTGCAAAGACTTTTTCCCATTCTGATGGTTGCCTATTCACTCTAGTGACTGTTTCTTTTGCCATGCAGAAGCTGTGGAGTTTGATTAGGTCCCATTTTTCTATTTTGGCTTTTGTTGCCAATGCTTTCGGTGTTTTGGTAATGAAGTCCTTGCCTACTCCTATGTCCTGAATGGTTTTGCCGAGATTTTCTTCTAGGGTTTTTATGGTGTCAGGTCTTACGTTAAAGTCTTTAATCCATCTGGAGATAATTTTAGTGTAAGGTGTCAGGAAGGGGTCCAGTTTCTGCTTTCTGCATATGGTTAGCCAGTTTTCCCAACACCATTTATTAAACAGGGAATTCTTTCCCATTGCTTGTTTTTGTCTGGTTTATTAAAGATAATATGGCTGTAGATATGTTGTGTTGCCTTTGATGCTTCTGTTCTGTTCCATTGGTCTATATCTCTGTTTTGGTACCAATACCATGCTGTTTTTATTACTCTAGCCTTGTAGTATAGTTTGAAGTCTGGTAGTGTATTTCCTCCCGCTGTGTTCTTTTTGCTTAGAATTGACCTGGCTGGGGATGAATACCAAGTGTGGGTGAAGGGGAGGAAGGCAGCAAAACACACTGCCATGTGTGTACCTATGCAACTATCTTGCACATTCTGCACATGTACCCCAAAACCTATAATGCAATAAAAATTAAAAAAAAGAATTGACCTGGCTATGCTGGCTCTCTTTTGGTTTCATATGAAATTCATAGTGGTTTTTTTCAGTTCTGTGAGAAAATTCAATGGTAGCTTGATGGGGATAGCATTGACTCTGTAAATTACTTTTGGCCATATAGCCATTTTCACGATATTGATTCTTCCTAACAATGAATATGGAATGTTTCTCCATCTGTTTGTGTCCTCTCTTATTTCGTTGAGCAGTGGTTTGTAGTTTTCCTTGAAGAGGGCCCTTACGTTCCTTGTGAGTTGTATTCCTAGGTATTTTATTCTCTTTGTAGCAATTGTGAATGGCAGTTCATTCTTGATTTGGTTCTTTTTAAGTCTCTTATTGATGTATAGGAATGCTTGTAATTTTTGAACATTGATTTTATATCCTGAGACTTTGCTGAAGTTGCTTATCAGTTTCAGGAGTTTTTGGGCTGAGGTGATGGGGTCTTCTAGGTATACTATCATGTCGTCTGCAAATAGAGACAATTTGGCTTCCACCTTTCCTATTCGAATACACTTTTTTTTTCTTGCCTGATTGCTCTGGCTAGAACTTCCAGTACTATGTTGAATAGGAGTAGTGAGAGGGGGCATCCTTGTCTAGTGCCGGATTTCAAAGGGAATGGTTCCAGTTTTTGCCCATTAAGTATGATATTGGCTGTTGGTTTGTCATAAATAGCTTTTATTACTTTGAGATATGTTCAATCAATACCGAGTTTATTGAGGGTTTTAGCATAAAGGGCTGTTGAATTTTGTCAAATGCCTTCTCTGCATCAATTGAGATAATCATGTGGTTTTTGTTTTTGGTTCTGTTAATGTGGTGAATGACGTTTATAGACTTGCGTATGTTGAACCAGCCTAGCATCACTGTGATGAATCCTACTTGATCATGATGGATAAGTTTTTTAATGTGCTGTTGCAATCGGTTTGCCAGTATTTTATTGAAGATTTTTGCATCTATGTTCATCATGGATATTGGCCTGAAGTTTTCTTTTCTTGTTAAGTCTCTGCCTGGTTTTGGTATCAGGATGATGTTGGTCTCATAAAATGATTTGGGAAGAATTCCCTCTTTTTGAATTATTTGGAATAGTTTCAGAAGGAATGGTACCAGATCCTCTTTGTGTGTCTGGTAGAATTCGGCTTTGAACCCATGTGGACCAGGGCTTTCTTTGTGTGGTAGGCTCTTAATTGCTGCCTCAACTTCAGACCTTGTTATTGGTCTATTCATAGTTTCGGCTTCCTCGTGGTATAGGCTTGGGAAAACACAGGTGTCCAGGAATTTATCCATTTCTTCCTGGTTTACAAGTTTATGTGCATAGAGATGTTTGTAGTATTCTCTGGTAATGGTTTGAATTTCTGTGGAATCTGTGGTGATTTCCCCATTATCGTTTTTTATTGCATCTATTTGGTTGTTCTCTCTTCTTTTTTTCAGTATGGCTAGCAGTCTGTCTATTTTGTTGATTTTTTCGAAAAATCAGCTTTTGGATTTATTGATTTTTTGAAGGGTTTTTTGTGTCTCTATCTCCTTCAATTCTGCTCTGATCTTAATAATTTCTTGTCTTCGGCTAGGTTTTCGGGTTTTTTTTTATCTTTCTCGTCTAGCACTTTCAATTTTGATGATAAGGTGTCAATTTTGAATATCTCCACTCTTCTCATGTGGGCACTTATTGCTATATATTTTCCTCTACAGACTGCTTTAAATGTGTTCCAGAGATTCTGGTACGTTGTGTCTTAGTTCTCATTGATTTCAAAGAACTTCTTTATTTCTGCCTTCATTTCATTGTTTAACCAATCAACATTCAAGAGCCAGTTGTTCAGTTTCCATGAAGCTCGCGGTTCTGAGTTATTTTCTGAATTCTGAGTTCCAACTTGATTGCACTATGGTCTGAGAGACTGTTTGTTATGATTTCAGTTGTTTTGCATTTGCTGAGGAGTGCTTTACTTCCAATTATGTGGTCAATTTTGGAGTAGGTGTGATGTGGTGCTGAGAAGAACGTATATTCTGTGGATTTGGGGTGGAGAGTTCTGTAAATGTCTATCAGGTTTGCTTGTTCCAGGTCTGAGTTCAAGTCCTGGATATCCTTGTTAATTTTCTGTCTGGTTGATCTGTCTGATATTGACAGTGGAGTGTTAAAGTCTCCCACTATTATTGTGTGGGAGTCTAAGTCTCTTTGTAAGTCATTAAGAACTTGCCTTATATATCTGGGTGCTCCTGCATTGGGTCCATATATATTTAGAATCGTTAGCTCTTCTTGTTGTATCGATCCTTTTACCATTATGTAATGACCTTCTTTGTCCCTTTTGATCTTTGTTGCTTTAAAGTCTATTTTATCAGAGACGAGAATTGCAACTCCTGCTTTTTTTGCTCTCCATTTGCTTGGGAAATTTTCCTCCATCCCTTTATTTTGAGCATTTGTGTATCCTTGCATGTGAGGTGGGTTTCCTGGATACAGCACACTGACGGGTTTTGGCTTTTTATCCAATTTGCCAGTCTGTGTCTTTTGATTGGTGCATTTAGCCCATTTACATTTAGGGTTAATATTGTTATGTGTGAATTTGATACTGCCATTTTGATGCTAGCTGGCTGTTTTGCCCATTGGTTCATGTAGATTCTTCATTTTGTTGATGCTCTTTAGCATTTGGTATGCTTTTAGGATGGCTGATACTGGTTGTTTCTTTCTATGTGTAGTGCCTCTTTCAGGAGCTCTTGTAAAGCAGGCCTAGTGGTGAAAAATCTCTGAGTACTTGCTTATTCATGAAGGATTTTATTTTTCCTTCACTTATGAAGCTCAGTTTGGCTGGATATGAAATTCTGGGTTGAAAGTTCTTTTCTTTAAGGATGTTGAATATTGGCCCCCACTCTCTTCTGGCTTGTAGAGTCTCTGCCGAGAGATCTGCTGTGAGTCTGATGGGCTCCTCTTTGTGGGTGACCCGACCTTTCTCTCTGGCTGCCCTTAGTATTTTCTCCTTCATTTCAACCCTGGCGAATCTGACAATTATGTGCTTTGTGGTTGCTCTTCTTGCAGAATATCTTTGTGGTGTTCTCTGTATTTCCTGGAGTTGAGTATTGACCTGTCTTGCTAGGTTGCGGAAATTTTCCTGGATAATATCTTGAAGAGTGTTTTCCAGCTTGGATTCATTGTCTTCATCACATTCTGGTACACCTATCAAACGTAGGTTGGGTCTCTTCACATAGTCCCACATTTCTTGGAGATTTTGTTCATTTCTTTTTGTGCTTTTTTCTTTGATCTTGGTTTCTCATTTTATTTCATTGAGTTGATCTTCGACTTCTGATATGCTTTCTTCTGCTTGGTCACTTCGGCTGTTGAAACGTGTGCATGCTTTGCAAAGTTCTCTTGTTGTGTTTTTCAGCTCCTTCAATTCATTTATATTCCTCTCTAAGTTCTCCATTTTTGTTATTATTTCATCGAATCCTTTTTCAAATCTTTTTTCAAGGTTCTTAGTTTCTTTGCACTGATTTAGAACATGTTCTTTTAGCTCACTGAAATTTCTCATTATCCATTTTCTGAAGTCTGATTCCGTCATTTCCTCACACTCATTCTCTGTCCAGCTTTGTTCCCTTGCTATTGAGGAGTTTTGCTCTTTTGTAGAGGTGAAGTCTTTTGCTTTTGGGTGTTTTCCTCCTTTTTGCGCTGGTTTCTTCCCATCTTTATGGATTTATCCACCTGTCATCTTAGTAGTTGCTGATTTTTCAATTGGGTCTCTGTGTGGACACCCAGATTGTTGATGATGAGTTATTTCTGTTACTTAGTTTTCCTTCTAATTGTCTAGCCCCTCTGCTGTACGAGTACTGAGGTCCACTCCAGGCCCTGCTTTTCTGGGGTACACCTTTAGCAGCAGCAGAACAGTGAGGCATGCTACCAGTTTCTTCTTCTGCTTTGTTTCAGAATTATGCCTGCCAAATATCAGTCTGAGTAGTCCTTTTTTGGGGTGATGACTCTTTGGATATACAAGGGTCAGGGAGCTGCTTGAAGAGACAGTCTGTGCTTTATAGGAGCTCCAGTGCTGAGCTGTGAGCTCCGTTGTTCATTCAGCATTGTTGGGAGGATGTGTTTATGTCTGCTGCAACAGAACTCATAAACCCCCCTTTTTTTCCCCTCTTAGATGCTCTGTCTCAGGGAGTTGGGACTTTCTTTATGAGTATTTGTTGCACTGTCCTGCCCAGCTAGGGGGCAGTCTATTCCCTATTTTTCTGCCAGGGCTCTGCCCTGCTAGTGTGGGTCCGTTCTGTTGCTGCAGGGCTCCGTTCTGCTGTGGCTTGCTCCACCCTGCTGGCGAAGTCTCTCTGTTATGTCACGTTGCCTCGGCAACAGCAGGCTGCGTCAGCCCTTGGCGGTACTTCAGTAGGGGGGATTGTGTCAGTAGTGGTGGACACGCCTCCACACCGGGATGCACCTTCCTAGATGCCTGCAGCAAAACTCTCAGCCCCGAGCGCCTCCAATCACTTGTCCCCATCATGATGGGACCCGCTGAGTTTGATCACCCAGCTCCCTGCCTCAGAGTCCATTCTCTCTCTCTCTCTCTCTCTTCCTCTCCCTAAGCTGAACGGTTGACTCTCACTGGCGCCCCAGTAGCCTGCTGATAGGGCACTGGGATCCATACGATCTCCCGTGCTGCTGCACACTGCACCGGCTCAGATCACGTTTCCCAGGAATCTCCTGGTCTGGCTCATTGTCCAAGTCCCATTCAATCAGATGGACATGCCAATCTGCCCTTCCAAATCTCAGATTGCCGGTTTAACAGGGCACCCAGACCAGTGAGTTTTGTGCCTGGTGCCGCTGCACTACGGAACTGGCCGAAGCGGCCGTGAGAACCGACTGTGCTAGTGTCCCGTGTCTCTCCCACACCTGGGACTTTCAACGTTCTGTGGGCAAAAAAGATCTGTCTGAGAATGTGGCTAGGACTCACCCTCTGTGCCTTCACTGAGAGCTGCAATCCGGAGTCGCCTCTACGACGCCATCTTCTCTACTCTCCTGCTTTATTTTTGCTCTCCATTTGCTTGGTAAATCTTCCTCCATCCCTTTATTTTGAGCCTTTGTGTATTTTTGCGTGTGAGGTGGGTTTCCTGGATACCGCACACCGATGCGTTTTGGTTTTTTATCCAATTTGCCAGTCTGTGTCTTTTGATTGGTGCATTTAGCCCATTTACATTTAGGGTTAATATTGTTATGTGTGAATTTGATACTGCCATTTTGATGCTAGCTGGCTGTGTTGCCCATTGGTTCATGTAGATTCTTCATTTTTTTGATGCTCTTTAGCATTTGGTATGCTTTTAGGATGGCTGGTAATGGTTGTTCCTTTCTATGTGTAGTGCCTCTTTCAGGAGCTCTTGTAAAGCAGGCCTAGTGGTGACAAAATCTCTGAGTACTTGCTTGTTCGTGAAGAATTTTATTTTTCCTTCACTTATGAAGCTCAGTTTGGCTGGATATGAAATTCTGGGTTGAAAGTTCTTTTCTTTAAGGATGTTGAATATTGGCCCCCACTCTCTTCTGGCTTGTAGAGTCTCTGCCGAGAGATCTGCTGTGAGCCCGATGGGCTTCCCTTTGTGGGTGACCTGACCTTTCTCTCTGGCTGCCCTTAGTATTTTCTCCTTCATTTCAACCCTGGTGAATCTGACAATTATGTGCCTTGGGATTGCTCTTCTTGCAAAATATATTTGTGGTGTTCTCTGTATTTCCCAGAGTTGAGTATTGACCTGTCTTGCTAGGTTAGGGAAATTTTTTTGGATAATATCCTGAAGAGTATTTTCCAGCTTGAATTCATTATTTTCATTTCATTCTTGTACCCCTGTCAAACGTAGGTTGGGTCTCTTCACATAGTCCCACATTTCTTCGAGATTTTGTTTTTTTTTTTTGAGCTTTTTTTCTCTAATCTTGGTTTCTCATTTTATTTCATTGAGTTCATCTTCAACTTCTAATACTCTTTCTTCTGCCTGGTCTATTCGGTTGTTGAAACTTGTGCATGCTTCACGAAGTTCTCATGTTGTGTTTTTTAGCTCCTTCAATTAATTCATATTCCTTTCTAACTTTTCCATTCTGGTTATCATTTCCTTGAATCTTTTTTCAAATATTTTTTTCTAGGTTCTTAGCTTCTTTGCATTGATTTAGAACATGTTCTTTTAGCTCACTGAAATTTCTTATTATCCACCTTCTGAAGTCTGATTTTGTCATTTCATCACACTCATTCTCCATCCAGCTTTGTTCCCTTGCTGGTGAGGAGTTTTGGTTTTTTGTAGGAGGTGAGGTGTTTTGGTTTTGGGTGTTTTCCTTTTTTTGCCCTGGTTTCTTTCCATCTTTATGGATTTATCCACCTGTCGTCTTAGTAGTTGCTGATATTTCAATTGGGTCTCTGAGTGGATGCCCAGATTGTTGATGATGAAGTATTTTTGTTACTTAGTTTTCCTTCTAATGGTCTAACCCCTCTGCTGTATGACTGCTGAGGTCCACTCCAGGCCCTGCTTGTCTGGAGTACACCTGTAGCAGCTGTGGAACACTGAGGGATGCTACCAGATTCTTCTTCTGCTATCTTTGTTCCAGAATTATGCCCATCAAATGTCAGTCTGATTAGTCCTTTTTTGAGGTGACTCTTTGGATATACAGGGGTCAGTGAGCTCCATGAGGAGATGGTCTGTGCTTTATAGGAGCTCCAGTGCTGAGCTGTGAGCTCCGTTGTTCATTCAGTGTTGTTGGGAGGATGTGTTTATGTCTGCTGCAGCAGAACTCATAAAACGCCCATTTTTTCCCATAGATGCTCTGTCTCAGGCAGTTGGGGATTTTTTTAATGAGTTTCTGTTGCACCGTCCTGCCCAGCTAGGAGGTAGTCTATTCACTATTTGCCTGCCGAGGCTCCGCTTTGCTAGCGGGTCCACCCTGCTGCTGCGGGGCTCCATTCTGCTGTGGTGCACTCTGCACTGCCTGGCAGAGTCTCTGTTATGGCGGGTTGCCTCGGCAATGGCAGGCTGCATCAGCACTGGGTGGTACTTCAATAGGAGTGAATTGCATCCGTTGTGGTGGACGGCCCTCCCCACCGGGCTGCACCGTCCTAGATTCAGCTGTGTCTGCAGCAGAACTCTCAACCGTGAGTGCCTCCAATCGCCACCCTGCTTGTCCCCGTGAGGGTGGAACCCACCATGCCCGATCACCTGGCTCCCTTCCTTAGGGTCCATCCTCTCTCTCTCTTTTCTCCCCAATTTGAACGGTTGACTCTCTCACTGATGCCCCAGTGGCCTGCTGATAGGGTACTGGGATCCGTGCGATCTCTTGTGCCACTGCCCACTGCACTGGCTCTAATCAGACCTTTCAGGAATCTCCTGTTCTGGCTCATCTGTCATTAATCAGATAGACATGTCAATCTGCCCTTCCAAATCTCAGATTTCTGGTTTAACAGGGCACCCAGACCAGTGAGTTTTGTTCTCAGTGCCATTGTGCTGCGGCACCAGCAAAACCGGCCACGCAAGCCATCTGTGCTTGTGTCCCATATCTCTCCTACACCTGGGACTTTCAACGTTCTGTGGGCAGAAAAGGTCCGTCTGAGAATGCGGTTAGAACTCACTCTCTGCGCCTTCACTGAGAGCTGCAATCCTGAGTTGTTTCTATGGCGCCATATTGGAAAATCCCCCTTGATGATGAAGTATTTCTGTTACTTAGTTTTTTTCTAATGGTTTAGCCCCTTTGCTGTATAAG
Source organism: Saguinus midas (assembly GCA_021498475.1). NCBI lineage: Eukaryota > Metazoa > Chordata > Mammalia > Primates > Cebidae > Saguinus > Saguinus midas. Next base: position 164,792 of record CM038410.1, on the reverse strand, counting down.
TGCTGAGGTCCACTCCAGGCCCTGCTTGTCTGGGGGTACACCTGTAGCAGCTGCAGAACAGTGAGGGGTGCTACCAGTTTCTTCTTCTTCTATCTTTGTCCCAGAATGATGCCCACAAAAGTTCAGTCTGATTAGTCCTTTTTTGAGGTGGCTCCTTTGATATACAGGGGTCAGGGAGCTGCTTGAGGAGATGGACTGTACTTTATAGGAGCTCCAGTGCTGACCTGTGAGCTCCATTTTTCATTCAGGGTTGCTGAGCAGATGTGTCTGTTGCAGCAGAACTTATAAAAGCCCCCCCACTTGTTTTTCCTCAGATGCTCTGTCTCAGGGAGTTGGGGCTTTATGAGTATCTGTTGCACTGTCCTGCCCAGCTAGGAGGCAGTCTCTTCAATATTTTCTTTCCAGGGTTCCACCCACTAGCACGGGTTCATCCTGCTGCCATGGCACTCTGTTCTACTGTGGTGCACTGGTGGCATCTCTCTGTTATGGCTGGTTGCCTCAGCAACGGCAGGCTGTGTCAGCAGTGGGCGGTACCTCAGTAGGGGCAGATTGCGTCTGTAGTGGTGGATGCCCATCCCCCACCGAGCTGCACCATCCTGGATTCAGCTGACCCCACAGCAAAACTCTCCACCCTGAGTGCCTCGAATCGCCATGCTGCTTGTCCCCGTGAGGGTGGGACCCACTGTGCCTGATCACCTGGCTCTTTGTTTCAGAGTTCCTCCTCTCTCTCTCTCTTTTTCTTTCCAAATTGCATGGTTGACTCTCTTAAAGGCGCCCCCATCGCCTGCTGATTGGCCATGGGGATCCATGCGATCTCCCCTGTGGTGGCCCACTGCACTGGCAAAATCGCTCTTCCCAGGAATCTCCTGGTCTGGCTCACCATCCACGTCCTGTTCAATCAAATGTACATGTCAATCTGCCCTCCCAAAACTCAGATTGCCGGTTTAACAGGGCACCCAGATTAGTGATCTTTGTGCAGGCTGCCAGTGCGCCACGGCGTGGTGCTGGCTGAAATGGCCACACAAGCAGACTGTGCTGCTCTCCTGTGTCTCTCCTACACCTGGGAATTTGCCAGTTTTGTGGGCAAGAAAAGTCCCTCTGCAAATGCAGCTAGGACTCACCCTCTGTGCCTTCACTGAGAGCTGCAGTCCTGAGTTGTTTCTATGGCGCCATCTTGGTGCAAGGGCCTTGCCTTGCTTTTCCTTTCCTGGAATTGCTCTGCCTTGTCTTCCCTGAAATAGCCTTGTGTGGATATTTTTTGTCTTGCCTTGCCTTGGCTGGAGATGCCTTGTTTTGAATTGCCTTGCCTTGCCTTTCCTCGTTTAGAATTGCCTTGCCTTGTGTTGCCTCACCTTGCCTTGACTGAAGTTGCCTTGCCCTAAAAACCTTTCCCTGCCTTGTCTTGCCTTGCCTTACCTGGAATTGCCTTTTGGAAAATTGCCTTGCCTGAAATTTTTTCCTAGAATTGCCTTTTTATTCTTCTCTAAAATTGCCCTGCATGGAATTGCTCTGTCTTGCCTGAAATTGCCCTTCCTGAAACTGCCTGGCCTTGCCTAGCCTTGCCTGAGATTGCCTTGTTTTGCCTTGTCTTGCCTGGAATTGCCTTTCCTAGAGTTGCATTTCTTTACCTTACCTTGCCTTACTTGAATTGCCTTTCCTTGCCTTGCCTGGAATGACCTTGTCTGGAGTTGTCTTGCCTTTACTTGCCTTGCCTTGCCTTGCCTCAAATAGCCATGCCTTGAATTGCCTCTTTTTTTGCCTTTTCTTGCCTTGTTTCAAACTGCTTTTCTTGAAATTTCCCTGCCTTGCCTTGCCTCGAATTGCTTTAACTGGCATAGACCTGCTTTGCCTTGCCTTATTTTACCTCGAATTACCTTGCCTGTAATTAGACTGCCTTGCCTTGTTTTGCCTTGCCTGGAATTGCCTTTTCTAAAATTTTCATGCCTTGCCTGGCTTAGAATTTCTTTGCCTAGAATTGCCCTGCCTTGTCTGGCTTTGCCTTGCCTGGAATTGTCTTGCCTCAAATTGCCTTGTGTTTCCTTGCGTGAAATTGCCTTGCTTGAAAATTTCATGTTTTCCTGGAAATTTTCTTGCATTACCTTGCATTCCGTATCCTGAAATTGCCCTGTCTAGAATTGCCTTGCCTTGCCTTGCCTTGCCTTGCCAGAAACTGCCTTGCCAAGAATTGTCTTACCTTGCCTAAAATTGCCTTGCTTAGAATTGCATTGCCTTGTTTTGCCTTGCCTTGGAAATACCTTTCCATGCTTTGACATGCCTTGCCTTGCCTGGAGTTGCCTTTTCAGAAATTGCCTTGCCTGGAATTGCCTTGTATTGCATTGCCAGGAATTTCCTTGCCTAAAATTGCCTTGCCTAGAATTTCATTGCCTTTTCTCTAACTTTCTTTGCTTGGAATCGCCCTGCCTTGAATTGTCATTCCTTGCCTTGCCTGGAATTTTCTTGTCTGGAATTGCCTTGCCTTGTCTTGTCTTGCCTTGCCTTACCTGGAATTGCCTTGCCTTGCCTTGCCTGAAATTGACTTGCCTGAAATTGCTTATTTTTGCCTTGCTTTGCCTCGAATTGCCTTGGTTGAAATTTTCTGCCTTGTTTTGCCTCGAATTGCCTTTCATGTAATTGGCCTGCCTTGCCTTGTTTTTTGTTGCTTTAAATTCCCTTGCCTGGATTTTTTCCCTTGCTGGGAATTTTCTTGCATTGCCTTTCCTTGCCTAGCCTGGAATTGTTCTGTTTAAAATTGCCTTGCTTTGGCTTACCTTGCCTTGCCTGAAATTGTCTTTCCTAGAATTGTCTTCACTTGCCTTGCATTGTCTGGAATTACCCTGCCTGGATTTTCCCTGCCTTTCATTTCCTTGATTGAAATTGCCCTAATTGCAATTGCCCTGTTTTGCCTTTCCTTTCCTGGAATTTCCTTGCCTTGCCTTGCCTTGTCTTGCTTGGATTTGCATTGCCTGCAATTTCCTTGTGTAATCTTGCCTGGAATTTACTTGCCTGTAAATGCCTTGCATTGAATTTCTTACTAGAAATTTTCTTGCCTTGAATTTTCTTGCCTTGCTTTTCCTTGCCTTGCCTTGCTGGAAATTGCTTTGACTTTTCTGGCCTTGCATGGAATTGCCTTTCTTGGAATTTTCTTGCCTGAAATTGCCTTGTCATGCCGTGCCTTTAGTTGCCTTTCCTGAAATTCCCTTGGCTTGCCTGTCTTAGATTTGCCTTTTCTGAAATTTCCCTGCCTTTCCTATGTAAAATTGCATTTCCTGGAACTGCCTTGTCTTGCCTTGCCTTGCCTGGAATTACCATCTTCACAATTTCCTAGCCTGGAATTGCCTTGCCTTGCCTTGCTTGAAACTGCCTTGCCTGGATCTGCTTTGTCTTGCTTTGTCCCACCTTGTATTGCCTTGCCTTGCCTTTTCTTCCTTTGCCTTGCCTAGAATTGCCCTGCCTGTAATTGCCTTTCCTGGAATTTTTTTACCTCTTTGCCTTGAATTTCTTTGCCTTGACCTTCCTTTTCTTGCTTGGTATTGCCTTGCCTTGCCTGGAATTTTTTGCGTTGCCTTTATTTGCCTAGCCTGGGATTGCTCTGCCTGAAATTGTTTTGCCTTGGCTTGGCTTGCCTTGCCTAGATTTGCCTTGACAATAATTGCCTCGCCTTGTCTTGCCCAAAACTGACCTAACTTGCATTACCTTGCCTGAAATTTCCCTGCCTGAAATTGCACCGCCTTGCCTTGCCATGCCTGGAATTGCCTAGCCTTTCATTGCCTGGAATTGTCTTTCCATGATTTGCCTTGCATTGCCTTGCCTTTCCTTGCATGGGATCGCCTTGCCTGGAATTGTCTTGCCTGAATTTGCATTGCCTTGCATTGCCTGAAACTGCCTAGCTTGAAATTGTCTTGCCTTGTCTCGCCTGGAATTGCCTTGCCTGGAGTTGACTCTTCTTGCCTTGCCTTGCCTTGATGTAACTAAAATTGACTTTTCTGAAATTGCCTTGCGTTGTTTTGCGTTGTCTAAAAGAGCCTTGCTTATTTGCCCTACATTGCCTTGCCTTGCCTAGACTAGAATTTCCTTGGCTTGCTTTGCCTGGAATTTCTTTGCTTGCAATTGCTTTTCATTGCACTGCCTTGCCTTGCCTTGCTTTTTCTTGTCTGAAATTGCCCTGTTTTGGTTTCCCTGAAATAGCTTTGCCTGAAATTGCTTGTCTTGCCTTCCATGACTGGAGGTGCCTTGTTTTACTGTGTCTTGCATTGCATTGCCTAGCCTAGAATTGCCTTGCCTGGAATTGCTCTGCCTTGAATTGTCAAAAATTGCCTTGAGTGGAATTGTCTTTCCTTACATTGCCTTGCCTTTCCTGAAATTGCCTTGCCTAGAATTACATTGCCTTGTCTTATTTTGCCTTCCCTGGAATTGCCATGCCTCAAATTGCCCTTTCTTTTCTTGCCTGGAATTATCTTGTCTGGAATTGCCTTGCCTTTTTCTGTCTTGCCTTGTCTTTAATTGCCTTGCCTTGCATTGCCTGAAATCGCCTTGCCTGAAATTGCCTTTCCTGAAATTTCCTTGCCTGGACTTGCCTTCCCTTGCCTTGACTGAATTTGCCTTGCCTTTCCTTGCCTGGAATTAACTTTCCTGCAATTGTCTCACATTGCCTTGCATTTTGTTGCATTGGATTGCTTTGCCTTGAATTGTCTTGCCTTGCCTCGGGTTGCCTTGCCTTGCCTGGTATTGCCTAGTCTGGAAATGCATCTTTTTGCCTTGTCTTGACTTACCTAGTGTTGCCTTGCCGTGTCTAAAATTGACGTTCCTGAAATTTCCCTACATTGCCTTGCCTTGCCTTTCCTTGCCTGAAACCACCTTGCCTGGAGTTGCCATTTTTTGCCTTGCCTCGCCTTGCCTCGAATTGCCTTGTTTGAAATTTCTCTGCCTTGTCTTGCCTCGAGTTTCTTTGTCTGGAGTTGCTGCGCTTTGCCTTGCCTATACTTACCTCAGATTTTATTGCACGGAATTGGCCTGACTTGCCTTGTTTTGTCTTGTTTTTAATGCCCTTGCCTGGAATTTTCATGCCTTTCCTTGCCTGAAATTGCACTTTTGGAAATTTTCTTGCCTTGCCAGGAGTTTACTTGCATTGGCCTGCCTTGCCTAGCCAGGGATTTCCCTGTCTGGAATTGCCTGGCCTAGTATTGCCTTGCCTTTCCTTGTCTGAAATTTCCCTGCCTTGTCTTGCTTTTCCTCATATTGTCCTGCTTGGAATTGCCCTGACTTGTCTTGCCTTGCCTGGAATTACTTTGCCTTGCATTGCATTGCATTGCCATACCTTGCCTTTCCTGGAATTGACTTTCTTTGCCTTGCCTGAAATTTTCTTGCCTGGCATTGCCTTGCCTTGTCTTGCCTGAAATTGCCTTGCCTAGAGTTGCCCTTTTTTGCCTAGTCGTGCCTTGTCTCGAATTGCCTTGTTTCGAATTTCCCTGTCTTAACTTGCCTCTGATTGTTTTGCTGGAATTGCCCTGCGTTGCCTTGCCTTTCCTTACCTCGAATTGCCTTGCCTGGAATTGTTCTGCTTTGCCGTGTTTTGCCTTGCCTTGAATTCCCTTGCCTGGAATTTTTTGTCTTGATAAAAATTCTCTTGCATTGCCTTTCCCTGACTAGCATGGTATAGCGCTGTCTGGAATTGTCTTGCTTTGCCTTGCCTTGCCTGGAATTGCCTTGCCTAGAATTTTCTTGCCTTGCCTTGCGTTGTCTGGAATTGCCCTGTCTTGCCTCTACCTTGCCTAAAATTGCCCTCTAAGCAGTTGCTCTGTATGGCCTTTTCTTGCCTGAAATTTCCTTGCCTTGCCTTGCCTAAATTTGCCTTGTCTGCAATTTTTGTCTAGCCTTGCCTGATATTTACTTGCTTGGAATTGCCTTGCATTGACCTGTTTTGCCAGGAATGTTATTGCCTCGAATTGCCTTGCCTTGCCTTGATTAGAATTGCCTTGCCTGTAATTGTTTTGCCTTGCTTTCCTGGAATTGCCCTGTCTGGAATTGCATGCCTTGCCTTGTCTGGGTTTGCCTTTCCTGGAATTGCCTTTTCTTTTCTTACCTGGAATTACCTTGCCTTTTCCTGATTTTATTTTCCTGGAATTGACTTTCCAGCAGTTGCCTTGACTAAACTGGCCCTGACTTGCATTTTCTGAAGTTGCCTTCCCTGGAATTGCCTTGCCTTGCCTTATTTAAATTGTCCTGCCTAATATTGCCTTTCTCTGCCTTGTTTTGCCTGGCCTTCCATAAAATTGCCTTTCCTGCAATTGCCTTTCCTAGAGTTGCATTGCCTTGACTTTCCTTGTTTTACCTTGCCTGAAATTGCCTTGTCAGAATTTGCTTGCCTGCAATTGTCTTGTCTTGTCTTACCTGAAATTGTCTTGCCTGAAATTGCCTTGTATTGCCTTGCTTTTCCTTTCCTGAAATTGCCCTGCATTGCCTTTCCTGGAATAGCATTGCGTAAAATTTTATTGTCTTGCTTTGCCTTGAAGAGAATTGCCTTGCCTTGCCTTGCCTAAAATTGCCTAGCCTGGAATTGCCCTATTTGCCTTGCCTGGCCATGCCTCGAGTTACCTTGCTTGGAATTTCTCTGCCTTGCCTTGCCTTGCCTCGAATTGCCTTGCCTGAAATTGCCCTGCTTTGCCTTGCCTTTTCTTACCTCAAATTGTCTTGCCTAAAATTGGTCTGCATTGCCTTATTTTGCCTTGCCTTAAATTCCATTGCCTGGAAGTTTTTGTATTGTTGGAAATTTTCTTGAACTCTTTTATTTTTTTGCCTAGCCTGAAATTGCCCTGTCTGGAATTGCCTTGCTTTGGCTTGCCTTGCCTTGATTTTTGTTGTCTGGAATTACCCTGCCTGGAATTGCCCTGTCTTGCCTTACCTTGACTTGACTTGCCAGAAATTTCCCTGCCTGCAATTGCTCTGACTTGCCTTGCCTTGCCAGGAATTTTCTTGCTTTGCTTTTTCTTGCCTGCATTTGACTTGCCTGCAATTCTTTTTTGCCTAGGCTTGCCTGGAATTGTATTGCCTTGACGTGCCTTGCCAGGAATGTTTTTGCCTGGAATTGCCTTGCCTTGCCTTGCTTTGCCTTGCCTGGAATTGACTTTTTTTTGAGATGGAATTTTGCTCTTGTTATTCAGGCTGGAAGGCTCACCGCAACCTCTGCCTCCTGGGTTCAGGCAATTCTCTCGCCTTAGCCTCGTGAATAGTTGGGATTACAGGCAAGTGCCACCACGCCCAGCAAATATTTGTATTTTTTTTCGTAGAGATGGGGTTTCACCATGTTGACCAGGATGGTCTCAATCTCCTAACCTTGTGATTCATCAGCCTCAGCCTCCCAAAGTGCTGGGATTACAGGCTTGAGCCACCGTGCCTGGCCTGAAATTGTCTTGACTGGAATTGCCTCTTTTTTGCCTTGCCTTGCCTTGCTGTGCCTAAAATTGACTTTCCTGAAATTGCCTTGCGCTGCCTTGCCTTGCCTAAAAGAGCCTTGCCTGGAATTGCCGTACATTTCCTTTCCCTGACTTGCCTGAAATTGCCTTGCCTAGAATTGCCTTGCCTACCGTTGCCTTGCCTTAACTTACCTGGAATTGTTTTGACTTGCCTTAGATGGAATTGTCTTGTCTAAAACTGCCTTTCCCTGCCTTGTCTTGTCTTGCCTTGACTGGAATTGCTCTGCTTTGCGTTGCCAGAAATTGCCTTGCCTGCAATTGCCTTGCCTATATTTACCTTGCCTTGCCTTATCTTGCCTTACTTGGAATTCCCTTGCCTCAAATTGCCTTTCCTTACCTTTTCTGAAATTATCTTGTCTGGTATTGCCTTTTCTTGTCTTGCCTTTACTTACCTGGAATTGTCTTGCCTTGCCTTGCCTGAAATAGCCTTGACTAAGATTATCCTTTTTTGCCTTGTCCTGCATTTTCTCGAATTGCCTTGCTTGGAATTTTCCTGCCATGCCTTGCCTCGAATTGCCTTGTCTGCAGTTGCCCTGCTTTTTTTTGTTTTTCCTTACCTCGAATTGCCTTGCCTATAATTTCTCTGCCTTGACTTACCTTGCCTGAAATTGCCCTGCCTGGAATTGTTCTGCCTTGCATTGCCTTGCCTGGAATTTTCTTGTTTTGCCTTGCCTTACCTTGCCTAAAATTGCCTTACCTATAATTGAATTGCCTTACCTTACCTTGCCTGAAATTGCCTTCTTTTGCCTTGCCTGGAATTACCTTGTCTAGAGTTGTCTTGCCTTTAATTGCCTTGATTTGCCTTGCCTGAAATTGCCCTTTCTTGCCTTTTCTTGCCTTGTGTCGAATTGCCTTGCTTGAAATTTTCCTGCCTTGCCTTGTCTTAAATTGCTATGTCTGAAATAGCCCTGCTTTTCCTTGACTTTTCTTACCTTGAATTACCTTTCCTGGAATTGGCCTGCCTTGCCTTATTTTGCTTTTCCTGGAATTGCCTTCTCAGGAATTGCAATGCCTTGCCTTGTCTGAAATTGCAATGCCATGTGCCTTGTTTGCTATTGTGATTCCTTGTTTTGCCTGGAATTACCTTGCCTAGAATTTCCCTGACTTTGCCTGGGTTTACATTGCCTGGAATTGGCTTGCCTAAAAATGTCTTTCCTTGCCTTGCCGAAATTTTTTTTCTTAGAATATGCATGCCTTGTTGGAAATTATCTTGCATGCCTTGCCTTGCCTAGCCTGGAATTGCCCTTTCTGATATTGCCTTGCCTTCACTTGCCTTACCTTGCCTGGAGTTGCCTTTCCGTCAATTGCCTTGCCTGTAATTTTCTTGTCTTGCATTGACTGAAGTTGTCTTGCCTTAAATTGGTTTTCCTTGTATTGCATTGTTTTGCCTCGAATTGCCTTACAAAGAATTGCTTTGTCTTGCCTTAACTTTCCTTGCTTGAAATTTCTTTTCCTTGCTTTACCTAAAATTTTTTAGTCTGAACTTGCCATGCCTTGTCTTGTCTTGTCTTGCCTGGAATTGACTTGCCTTGCCTTGTCTGAAATCGCCTTACCTGAAATTTTTTTTTGCCTTGCCTTTTCTTGCCTCTAATTGCCTTTCTTGAAATTTTCCTGACTTGCCTTGACTCAAATTGCCTTGCCTTGAATTGCCCTGTTTTTTTCTTACCATTTTTTTTTACCTCAAATTCCCTTGCCTAAAATTGGCCTGCCTTGCCTTGTTTTTTCTTGCCTTGAATTCTCTCGCCTGAATTATTTTCCTGGCTGAAAATTTTCTTGAATTGCCTTTTCTTACCTAGCGTGAAATTTTTCTGTCTGGATCTGCCTTGCTTTGGCTCACTTTGCCTTGCCTTGCCTAAAATTGCCTTGCCTAGAATTGTCTTGTCTTGCCTTCTTTTGTCTGAGTTTGCCTTTCCTGGAATTGCCCTTCCTTGCCTGGAATTGTTTTGCTTACCTTGCCTGAAATTGCCTTATCTGGAATTGCACTTTTTTGCTTTGCCTTGCCTTGCCTGGCCTTGAATTGCCTTGTTTGGAGTTTCCATGCCTTGCCCTGCCTCGAATTGCCTTGTCTGGAATTGCCCTGCTTTGCCTGGCCTTTCCTTACCTCAAATTGCCTTGCCTTAAATTGGCCTGCCTTGCCTTGTTTTGCCTTGCCTGGAATGCCATTGCCTGAAATTGCCATGCCTTGCCTTTTCTGAAATTGCCGTGCCTGAAATTTTCTTGCCTTGCTGAGAGCTTTCTTGCACTGCCTTGCCTTGCCTAGCCTAAAATTTCCCTGTCTGGAATTGACTTGCTTTGGCTTGCCTTGCCTTGCCTGGAATTGCCTTGCCTAAAATTGCCATGTCTTTTTATGTCTGAAACTGTTTTGACTAAAATTTCCCTGCCTTGCCTTGCCTATAATTGCCCTGCCTTGCCTTTCCTGGAATTGCATTGTTTGCCTTGACTTGCCTTACCTGGAATTGTCTTGCCTAGAATTGCCTTGCCTTACGTTACCTTGTTTTGCCTGGAATTGCCTTATCTTGCCTTGCCTGAAATTACTTGTCTGGAGTTTTCTTGTTTTTAATTGCCTTGGCTTGCCATGTCTGAAATCACCTTGCCTGTAATTGTCCTTTTTTGCCTTTTCTTACCTTGCCTCGAATTGCCTTCCTTGAAATTTCTTTGCCTTGTCTTGTCTCAAATTGCTTGCCCTGATTTGCCTTGCCTTTCCTTACCTCGAATTACCTTACCTGGAATTGGCCTGCCTTGCCTTGTTTTGCCTTGCCTGAAATTGCCATGCCTTGCTTTGCCTGGAATTACCAGGCCTTGACTTGCCTGGAATTGCCATGTCTTGCCTTGCCTGGAATTGCTTTGCCAAGGATTGTGCTGCCTTGCCTGGATTTGCCTTGCCTGGAATTGCCTTGCCATGCCTTGCCTAAAATTGCTTGCTTAAAATTTTCATGACTTGCTGAAAATTTTCTTGCCTTGCCATACCTTGCCTAGCCTGAAATTGCTCTGTCTGAAATTGCCTTGCTTTGGCTTTTTTTTTTTTTTTGCCTTGCCTGGAATTTCCTTTCTGGCAATTGCCGTGCATGGAATTGCCTTGCATTGCATTGCCTCAAATTACCTTGTGTGATACTGCCTTGCCTGGCATTGTCTTGACTGAAATTGCCTTGCCTAGATTTGCATTGCCTTGCCTTACCTTGCCTTGCCTGCAGTTGCCTTTCCTTGTCTTGCCTGGAAATTTTTTGTATAATTTTTTTTTGCCTTTTTTTGTCTTGCCTTACCTGGAATTACCTTGCCTTGCTTTGCCTTGCTTTGCCTGAAATCGCCTTGCCTGGAATTGTCCTTCTTTGCCTTGCCTTGCCTTACCTCAAATTGCCTTGCTTAAAATATTCCTGCCTTGCCTTGCCTTGCCTTGTCTCCAATTGCCTTGCCTCGTATTGCCCTGCTTTTATATGCCTTTCCTTGCCTCGAATTGCCTTGATTGGAATTGCCATGCTTTTTGTTTGCCTTTTCTTACCTGGAATTGCCTTGCCTGGAATTGGCCTGCTTTGCCTTGTTTTGCCGTGCGTTGAATTTTCTTGCCTGGAATTTTCTGCCTTGCAGAAAATTTCGTTGCATTGCCTTTCTTTGACTAGACTGGAATTTCCTTGTCTGGAATTGCCTTGCTTTCGTTTGCCTTGCCTTGCCTGGGATTGCATTGCCTAGAATGGTCTTACCTTGCGTTGCATTGTCTGAAATTGTCCTGCCTGGAATTGCCCTGCCTTGCCTGGCCTTGCCTGAAATTGCCCTGCCTGCAATTGGCCTGCCTTGCCTTGCCTTGCCTTCCCTTCCTGAATTTGCCTTGCCTGCAATTCTCTTGCCTAGCCTTGCCTGGATTTTACTTGCTGGCATTGCCTTGCGTTGACTTGCCTTGCCAGAAATTTTCTTGCCTGAAATTGCCTTGCCTTGCCTTGTTTTGCCTTGGCTTGCCTAAAATTGCCTTACCTGGAATTACCCAGCTTTGCCTTGCCTTTTCCTACCTGGAATTGCCTTGCTTGAAATTGGGCTGTTTTGCCTTGTTTTGCCTTACTTTGAATTCCCTTGCCTGGAATTTTTTTACCTTGCTGGAATTTTCTAGCATTGTGTTTTCTTGCCTAGAGTGGAATTGCGCTGTTTGAAATTGCCTTGCTTTGGCTTTCCTTGCCTTGCCTCGAATTCTCTTGCCTAGAATCGTCTTGCCTTGCCTTCCATTGTCTGAAATTGCCCTGGATGGAATTGCCCTGCCTTGCCTTGCCTTGCTCTGCCTGAAATTGCCCTGCCTGCAATTCCCTCTCTTGCCATGCCTTGCCTGGAATTGCCTTGACTTGCCTTGCTTTGCCTGGATTTGCCTTGCCTGCAATATTATTACCTAGCCCTACCTGGAATTTACTTGCCTGGAATTGGCTTGCATTTACTTGCATTGCCAGGAATTTTCTTGCCTGAAATTGCCTTGCCTTGCCTAGAATTGCCTTGCCTGGAATTGCCTTGCTTTGCCTTCTTTTTCTGAATTTGCCTTGCCTGCAATTCTCTTGCCTAGACTTTCCTGGAATTTACTTGCCTGGAATTGTCTTGCATTGCCTTGTTTTGCCTTGTGTTGCCTAGAATTGCCTTACCTGAATTGCCCGCTTTGACTTGCCTTTCCCTACCTCGAATTGCCTTGCCTGAATTGGGCTGTTTTGCCTTGTTTTGCCTTACTTTGAATTCCCTTGCCTGGAATTTTTTTACCTTGCTGGAATTTTCTAGCATTGTGTTTTCTTGCCTAGAGTGGAATTGCGCTGTTTGAAATTGCCTTGCTTTGGCTTTCCTTGCCTTGCCTCGAATTCTCTTGCCTAGAATCGTCTTGCCTTGCCTTCCATTGTCTGAAATTGCCCTGGATGGAATTGCCCTGCCTTGCCTTGCCTTGCTCTGCCTGAAATTGCCCTGCCTGCAATTCCCTCTCTTGCCATGCCTTGCCTGGAATTGCCTTGACTTGCCTTGCTTTGCCTGGATTTGCCTTGCCTGCAATATTATTACCTAGCCCTACCTGGAATTTACTTGCCTGGAATTGGCTTGCATTTACTTGCATTGCCAGGAATTTTCTTGCCTGAAATTGCCTTGCCTTGCCTAGAATTGCCTTGCCTGGAATTGCCTTGCTTTGCCTTCTTTTTCTGAATTTGCCTTGCCTGCAATTCTCTTGCCTAGACTTTCCTGGAATTTACTTGCCTGGAATTGTCTTGCATTGCCTTGTTTTGCCTTGTGTTGCCTAGAATTGCCTTACCTGGAATTGCCCCGCTTTGACTTGCCTTTCCCTACCTCGAATTGCCTTGCCTGGAATTGGGCTGTTTTGCTTTACCTTAAATTCCCTTGCCTGGAATTTTTTCCCTTGCTGGTATTTTCTAGCATTGCGCTTTTTTGCCTAGCATGAAATTGCCCTGTCTGAAATTGCCTTGCTTGTGCTTGCCTTGCCTTGCTTGGAATTGCCTTGCCTAAAATTGTCTTGCCTTGCCTTGCATTGTCTGAAATTGCCCTGGCTGGAATTGCCCTGCCTTACCTTACCTTGCTTGAAATTGCCCTGCTTGCAATTGCCCTTCCTTTCCTTACCTTGCTTGAAATTGCCCTGCTTGCAATTGCCCTTTCTTACCATGCCTTGCCTGGAATTGCCTTGACTTGCCTTGCTTTGTCTGGATTTGCCTTGCCTGCAATTTTTGTGCCTAGCCTTGCATGGAATTTACTTGCCTGGAATTGGCTTGAATTTAATTGCATTGCCAGGAATTTTCTTGCCTGAAATTGCCTTGCCCTGCCTAAAATTGCCTTGCCTGGAATTGTTTTGCTTGCCTTTTCTGGAATTGCCTTGCCGTGAATTGTCTTGCATTACGTTTTCTGGTGTTGCCTTTCCTGGTTTGCCTTACCTTGTTTTACCTGGAATTGTCTTTTCTGTGATTGCCTTTCCTTGAATTATCTTGCCTTAATTTTTCTGGAATTGCCTTTTTGGTAATTGCCTTGCCTGGAATTTCCTTGCCTTGCATTTCCTGGAGTTGCCTTCAGTGGGAATGCCTCACCTTGCCTTACCTAAAATTGACTTGCCTGGTATTGCCTTTCTCTTCCTTGTCTTGCCTTGCCTTCACTGGAATTGCCTTTTCTGCAATTTCCTTGCCTAGAACTGCATTGACTTGCCTTGCCTTCCCTTGCCTTATTTTGCTTGTAATTGTCTTTCCTAAAATTGCCTTGTCTTGCCTTGCCTTGACATGCCTTGCCTTGCCTATAATTGCATTGTCTGGAATTGCCATGACTAGAATTGTCTTGCCTTGCCTTACCTGGAATTGTCTTGCCTGGAATTTCCTTGCATTGCCTTGATTTTTCTTGCCTGGAATTGCCCTGCCTTGCCTTCCCTTCCCTGGAATAACCTTGCATGGAATTGTATTGTCTTTCCTTGCCCTCACTTGAATTGCCTTGTCTAGAATTGCCTTGCCATGCATTGCCATTGTTTTGCCTTGACTGGAATTGCCTTGTCTGGAATTGACTTGCCTTGCCATAGCTGGAATTGCCTTGCTTGGAAATAAATTTTTCTGCCTTGCCTTTCCTGGAATTGCCTTTCTGGTAATTTCATTGACTGGAATTGCCTTGCCTTGCATTGCCAGCAGTTGCCTTGCTTGAAATTACCTTGCCATGCATTGCCTTGCCTGGAATTGGGTTACCTAGAATCGCATTGCCTTGACTTACCTTGCCTTGCCTGGAATTGCTTTGCCTGGAATTTTCTTTCCTTGTCTTGCCTGGAAATTTCTTGTCTGAAATTGCCTTGTCTTGTCTGAAATTACCTTGTGTTGCCTTGCCTGAAATCGCCTTGCCTAAAATTTTTCTTTTTGCCTTGCCTTAAATTGTCTTGCTTGGAATTTTCTTGCCTTGCCTTGCTTCGAATTGCCTTGCCTGAAATTGCCCTGCTTTGCATTGCCTTTCCTTACCTCGAATTGCCTCGCCTGGAATTGGTCTGCCTTGCCTTGTTTTGCCATGCTTTCAATTTTCTTGCCTGAATTTTTTTTTTACCTTGCTGAGAATTTTTTTGCACTGCCTTTTCTTGCCTAGGCTGAAATTGCCTTGTCTGGAATTGCTTTGCTTTGGCTTGCCTTGCCTTTCCTGGAATTGCCTTGCCTAAAATTGTCTTGCCTTTCCTTGCATTGTCTGAAATTGTCCTGCCTGGAATTACCCTGCCTTGCCTTGCATTTCCTTTAATTACCCTTCCTGCAATTGCCCTGACTTGCCTTGCCTTGCCTGGAATTTTCTCAGCTTGCTTTGCCTTTTCTGCATTTGTCTTGCTTGTAATTTCCTTGCATAGTCTTGCCTGGAATTTACTTGCCTGGAATTGCCTTTCATTGAATTCCCTTGCCAGGAATATTCTTGCCTGGAATTGCTTTGCTTTCCCTTGCCTTGTCTTGCCTTGCCTGGAATTGCCTTGACTTTCTGAGCCTTGCCTGAAAATGCCTTTGCTTGAATTGTCTTGCCTTGACTTAACTGAAATTTCTTAGCCTGGAATTGCCTTGCCTGAAATTGCTTTGCCTGGAGCTGCCTTGCCTTTCATTGACTTGACTTTCTTTGTTTTGCCTTTCCTTGCCTTCCCTGGAATTAAAATTTTTTGCCTGGATTTGTTTTGCTTTGTCTTGCTTTGCCTACCCTGTCATTTCCCTGCCTGGAATTGTTTTGCCTTGGTTTGCCTTGCCTTGACTTGATTTCTCCTGCGTTTCCTGAAATTGCCTAGGCTGGAATTGCCTTGTCTTGCCTGAAATTGTTTTACCTATAATTTCTATGCCTTGTCTTGCCAGAAACTAACCTGCCTTGCATTAAGTTGCCTAAAATTTTTCTGCCTGGAATTGCACCGCCCTGTTTTGCCTTGCCTGGAATTGCCTCGCCTTTGCTTGCCTGGAATTCACTTTCATAAAATTGCCTTGCATTGTCTTGACTTTCCTTGCATGGGATTGCCTTGCCTGGAGTTTTCTTGCTTGAAATTTTCTTGTCTTGCTTTGCATTGCATTGCATTGCATTGCCTGGAATTGCCTAGCCTGAAATTGTCTTGCCTTGCCTGGATTGTCTTAAATTTTCTGGCCTTGCCTGTAATCACCTTTCCTAAAATTTTCTCGCTTTGCCTTTCCTTGCCTGGATTTGGCTAGCTTGGTGTTGCCTTGCCTTGCCTGGACTGCCTTACTTGGAATTGCCTTGCCTTGCCTGGATTTGCCTTTCCTGGGATTGTCCTGCTTTGCCTTATGTGGAATTGCCTGTCCTGTAATTGCCTTATCTTGCCTGGCCTGGAATTACCTTGTATGGAATTTCCTTGCCTTTTCTTACATTGCCTTGCCTGGAATTGTGTAATCTTGCCTTGCCTTGACTGAAATAACCTTGCCTTACCTTGTCTGAATTGCCTTTTTTGGTATTTCCCTGCTTTGCCTTGCTGCGAGTTGCCTTTATTGGAGTTGCCCTGCTTTGCCTTGCTTGTAATTGGCCTGCCTTACCTTGTTTTGCCTTGTCTAAAATGCCCTTGCCTGGAATTGCCATGACTTCCCTTTCCCAAAATTGTTGTGCCTAAAATTTTCTTGCTTTGCTGGGAGTTTTCTTGCATTGCCTTGCCTTGCCAAGCTCAGAATTGCCCTGTCTGAAATTGCCTTGATTTTGCTAGCCTTGCCTTGCCTGGAATTCCCTTTCCTAAATTGCCTTGCTTTTCCTTTTCTAAAGTTTCTTTACCTGGAATAGCCCTGCCTTGCCTTGCCTTGCCTGAAATTGCCCTGCCTGGAATTGTTCTGCCTAGCCATTCCTTGCCTGGAATTGCCTTGTTTGGCCTTGCCTTGCCTGGAATTGCCTTGCCTAGAATTGCATTGCCTTACCTTACCTTGCATTTCCTCGAATTGCCTTTTCTTGCCTTGCCTGGAGTTACTGCAAAACAAAGCAAGGTAGGCCAATCCCAGGAAAGAAACCTCCAAGCAATGCAAGGCAGGCAAATTTTAGACAACGTAATTCGAGGCAAGGAAAGGCAAGGCAAAGCAGGGCAATTCCAGTCAATGCAATTCTAGACAAGGCAAAACAGAAAAATTCCAAGCAAGGCAAGTCGAGGCAAGGCAAAAAAGGCAAAAAAGGGCAATCGCAGACAAAGCAATTTCAGGCAATGCAAGTCAAGGAAATTAAAAGCAAGATAAATACAGATTTTTCCTTGCCTGGAATTCCTTTGCCTCAAATATGTTTTTGCCTTGCTGGAATTTTTCTTGCATTGTGTTTTATTGTTTAGCCTGAATTTGCCTTACTGTGGATTTCCTTGACTTGCCTGAAATTTCCTTGCTTAGAATTGTCTTGCCTTGCCTTGTATTGTCTGGAATTGCCATGCCTGGAGTTGTCCTGCCTTGCCTTGCCTGAAATTGCCCTGCCTTGCCATGACTTGCCTTGCCTTGCCTGAAATTTTCTTGCCTTGCCTTGCCTAGAATTGACTTGCCTGGAATTTCCTTGAATTGACTTGCCTTGCCAGAATTTTGTTGCCTGGAATTGCCTTCCCTTACCTAGAATTGCCTTGCTGGAATTGCCTTCATGAAATTGTTTTTCCTTGCCTTACCTTGTCTAGGGTGCCTTCCCTGGAATTGCCTTGACTTACCTTACCTGGAATTGCCTTGCCTGGAATTGCCTTTCCCTGCATTCTCTTTCCTTAATTTTCTTAGAATTGCCTTTCTGGCAATTGTCTTGCCTGAAATTGCCCTGCTTTAAATTGCCTGAAGTTGCCTTCCCTGGAATCGCCTTGCCTTGTCTAAAATTGCGTTTTGGAAATTGCCTTGCCTAAAATTGCCTTCCCTAGCATTGGCAGAAATTGCTTGGTGTGAAATTTCATTGCCTTGTGTTGCCTTGCCTTGACTGGGATTGCCTTTCCTAAAATTGCATTGCCTTGTTTTACCTTGCCTTTCTTGGAATTGTCTTTTCTTGCCTTGCCTGCAATTTCGCTCTCTGAAAATTTTTGCCTTGTCTTGCCTATCCTGAAATAGGCTACCATTGACTTTCCTGAAATTTCCTTACATTAATTGCCCATTTTTGCCTTACCTTGCCTTTCCTCAAATTGCCTTGCTTGAAATTTCTCTACCATGCCTTGTCTTGCCTCGAATTACCTTGACTGGAATTGCCCTCCTTTTCTTGCCTTTTCGTTTTTTTTAAATATTTATTGAATTAAAAGGTTTTGGGGTACATGTGCAGAACGTACAAGATAGTTGCATAGGTACACACGTGGCAGTGTGTTTTGCTGCCTTCCTCCCCTTCACTGACACTTGGCATTTCTCCCCAGGCTATCCCTCCCCAACTCCCACCCCGCTGTCCCTCCCACATTCCCCCCAATAGACCCCAGTGTGTAGTAGGCCCACTCCCTGTGTTCATGTGTTCTCATTTCTCTCACCCGCCTATGAGTGAGAATATGTGGTATTTCCTTTTCTGTTCTTGTGTCAGTTTGCTGAGAATGATGTTTTCCAGATTCATCCACGTCCTTACAAATAACACAAACTCATCATTTTTGATTGCAGCATAATATCCCATGGTGTATATGTGCCAAATTTTCCCAGTCCAGTCTATCATCGATGGGCATTTGGGTTGGTTCCAGGTCTTTGCTATTGTAAAGAGTGCTGCAATGAACATTCGTATGCATGTGTCCTTGTAGTAGAATGATTTATAGTTCTTTGGATATATACCCAGTAATGGGAATGCTGGGTCAAATGGAATTTCTATTTCTAGATCCTTGAGGAATCACCACACGGTCTTCCACAATGGTTGAACTAATTTACACTCCCACCAACAGTGTAAGAGTGTTTCTATTTCTCCACATCCTCTCCAGCATCTGCTGTCTCCAGATTTTTTAATGATCGCCATTCTAACTGGCGTGAGATGGTATCTCAATGTGGTTTTGATTTGCATCTCTCTAATGACCAGTGATGATGAGCATTTTTTAATGTGTTTGTTGGCCTAATGTATGTCTTCTTGTATAAAGTGTCTGTTCATATCCTTTGCCCATTTTTGAATGAGCTTGTTTGTTTTTCTCATGTAAACCTGTTTGAGGTCTATGTAAATTCTGGATATCAGCCCTTTGTCAGATGTGTAAACTGCAAAGACTTTTTCCTATTCTGATGGTTGCCAATTCACTCTAATGACTGTTTCTTTTGCCGTGCAGAAGCCGTGGAGTTTGATTAGGTCCCATTTGTCTATTTTGGCTTTTGTTGCCAATGCTTTTGGTGTTTTGGTCATGAAGTCCTTGCCTACTCCTATGTCCTGAATGGTTTCGCCTAGATTTTCTTCTAGGGTTTTCATGGTGCCAGGCCTTATGTTTAAGTCTTTAATCCATCTAAGGTTAATTTTAGTGTAAGGTGTCAGGAAGGGGTCCAGTTTCTGCTTTCTGCACATGGCTAGCCAGTTTTCCCAACACCATTTATTAAACAGGGAATCCTTTCCCCATTGATTCTTTTTCTCTGATTTATCAAAGATTATGTGGTTGTAGATGTGTTGTGTTGCCTCCGATGCCTCTGTTCTGTTCCATTGGTCTATATCTCCGTATTGGTACCAGTACCATGCTGTTTTGATTACTGTAGCCTTGTAGTATAGTTTGAAGACTGGTAGTGTAATGCCTCCCGCTGTGTTCTTTTTACTTATAATTGACTTGGGTATGCGGGCTCTCTTTTGGTTCCATATGAAGCTCATGGTGGTTATTTCCAGTTTTGTGAAAAAATTCAATGGTAGTTTGATGGGAACAGCGTTGATTGTGTAAATTACTTTGGGCAATATAGCCATTTTCACGATATTGATTCTTCCTAACCACGAACATGGAATATTTCTCCATCTGTTTGTGTCCTCTCTTATTTCGTTGAGCAGTGGTTTGCAGTTATCCTTGAAGAGATCCCTTACGTTCCTTGTGAGTTGTATTCCTAGGTATTTTATTTTCTTTGTAGCAATTGTGAATGGCAGTTTGTTCTTGATTTGGTTCTCTTTAAGTCTGCTATTTGTGAATAGAAATGCTTGTGATTTTTGCACATTGATTTTAGATTCTGAGACTTTGCTGAAGTTGCTTATCAGTTTCAGTAGTTTTTTGGCTGAGGTGATGGGGTCTTCTACGTATACTATCATGTCGTCTGCAAATAGAGATAATTTAACTTTCACCTTTCCTATTTGAATACGCTTTGTTTCTTTATCTTGCCTGATTTCTCTGGCTAGAACTTCCAGTACTATGTTAAATAGGAGTGGTGAGAGAGGGCATCCTTGTCTAGTGCCGGATTTCAAAGGGAATTATTCAAGTTTTTGCCCATTACGTATGATATTAGCTGTTGGTTTGTCATATATAGCTTTTATTACTTTGAGATATGTTCCATCCATACCAAGTTTATTGAGAGTTTTTAGCATAAAGCGCTGTTGAGTTTTGTAAAATGCCTTCTCTGCGTCAATTGAGATAATCATGTGTTTTTTGTTTTGCTTCGGTTTATGTGGTGAATTACATTTATAAACTTGCGTATGTTGAACCAGCCTTGCATTCACGGGATGAATATTAGTTGATCATGATGGATAAGTTTTTTAATATGCTGTTGCAATCGGTTTGCCAGTATTTTATTGAAGATTTTTGCATCTATGTTCATCATGGATATTGGCCTGAAGTTTTCTTTTCTTGTTGAGTCTCTGCCGGGTTTTGGTATCAGGATGATGTTGGTCTCATAAAATAATTTGGGAAGGGTTCCCTCTTTTTGAATTATTTGAAATACTTTCAGAAGGAATAGTACCAGATCCTTATTGTGTGTCTGGTAGAATTTGGCTGTGAACCCAGGTGGACCTGGGCTTTTTTTGTGTGGTAGGCTCTTAATTGCGGCCTCAACTTCAGACCTTGTTATTGGTCTATTCATAGTTTCGGCTTCCTCCTGGTTTAGGATTGGGAGGACACAAGCGTCCATGAATTTATTCATTTCTTCCTGGTTTACTAGTTTATGTGCATAGAGTTGTTTGTAGTATTCTCTGATGATGGTTTAAATTTCTGTGGAATCTGTGGTGATTTCCCCGTTATCGTTTTTTATTGCATCTATTTGGTTGTTCTCTCTTTTTTTTTTTTTAATCAGTCTGGCTAGTGGTCTGTCTATTTTGTTGATCTTTTTGAAAAACCAGCTCTTGAATTTATTGAATTTTTGAAGGGTTTTCTTATCTCTATCTCCGTCAGTTCTGCTCTGATCTTACTTATTTCTTGTCTTCGGCTAGGTTTTGAGCTTATTTGATCTTGCTCCTCCAGCTCTTTCAATTTTGACGGTAGGGTGTCAATTTTGGATCTCTCCACTCTTCTCATGTGGGAACTTATTGCTATATATTTTCCTCTACAGACTGCTTTAAATGTGTCCCAGAGACTCTGGTATGTTTTGTCTTCGTACTCGCTGGTTTCGAAGAACTTCCTTATGTCAGCCTTCATTTCATTGTTTATCCAATCAACATTCAAGAGCCAGTTGTTCAGTTTCCATGAAGCTGTGCGGTTCTGAGTTATTTTCTGAGTTCTGAATTCTATCTTGATTGCACTATGGTCTGAGAGACTGTTCGTTATGATTTCAGTTGTTTTGCATTTGCTAAGGAGTGCTTTACTTCCAATTATGTGGTCAATTTTGGAGTAAGTGTGATGTGGTGCTGAGAAGAATGTATATTCTGTGGATTTGGGGTGGAATGTTCTGTAAATGTCTATCAGGTTTGCTTGTTCCAGGTCTGAGTTCAAGTCCTGGATATCCTTGTTAATTTTCTGCCTGGTTGATCTGTCTGATATTGACAGTAGAGTTTTAAAGTCTCCCATTCTTATTGTGTGGGAGTCTAAGTCTCTTTGTAAGTAATTAAGAACTTGCCTTATATATCTGGGTGCTCCTGCATTGGTTCCATATATATTTAGAATCGTTAGCTCTTCTTGTTGTATCCATCTTTTTACCATTATGTAATGACCTTCTTTGTCCCTTTTGATCTTTGTTTCTTTAATGTCTACTTTATCAGAGACGAGAATTGCAACTCCTGCTTATTTTTTGCTCTCCATTTGCTTGGTAAATCTTCCTCCATCCCTTTATTTTGAGCCTTTGTGTATCCTTGCATGTGAGGTGGGTTTCCTGGATACAGCACACCGACGGGTTTTGGTTTTTTATCCAATTAGCCAGTCTGTGTCTTTTGATTGGTGCATTTAGCCCATTTACATTCAGGGTTAATATTGTTATGTGTGAATTTGATACTGCCATTTTGATGCTAGCTGGCTGTTTTGCCCGTTGGTTCATGTAGATTCTTCATTTTGTTGATGCTTTTTAGCATTTGGTATGCTTTTAGGATGGCTGGTACTGGTTGTTTCTTTCTATGTGTAGTGCCTCTTTCAGGAGCTCTTGTAAAGCAGGCCTAGTGGTGACAAAATCTCTGAGTACTTGCTTGTTCGTGAAGGATTTTATTTTTCCTTCACTTATGAAGCTCAGTTTGGCTGGATATGAAATTCTGGGTTGAAAGTTCTTTTCTTTAAGGATGTTGAATATTGGCCCCACTCTTCTGGCTTGTAGAGTCTCTGCCGAGAGATCTGCTGTGAGTCTGATGGGCTTCCCTTTGTGGGTGACCCGACCTTTCTCTCTGGCTGCCCTTAGTATTTTTTTTTTCATTTCAACCCTGGTGCATCTGACGATTATGGGCCTTGGGGTTGCTATTCTTGTGGAGTATCTTTGTGGTGTTCTCTGTATTTCCTGGAGTTGAGTATTGACCTGTCTTGCTAGGTTGGGGAAATTTTCCTGTATAATATCCTGAAGAGTGTTCTTCAGCTTGGATTCATTCTCTTTATCACATTCTGGGACACCTATCAAACGTAGTTTGGGTCTCTTCCCATAGTCCCTCATTTCGTGGAGATTTTGTTCATTCCTTTTTGTGCTTTTTTCTTTAATCTTGGTTTATCGTTTTATTTCATTGAGCGGATCTTCAACTTCTGATATTCTTTCTTCTGCTTGGTCAATTCGGCTATTGAAACTTGTCCATGCTTCGCGATGTTCTCCTGTTGTGTTTTTCAGCTCCTTCAATTCATTCATATTCCTCTCTATGTTTTCTATTCTTGTTATCAATTCCTCGAATCTTTTTTCAAATCTTTTTTCAAGGTTCTTTGTTTCTTTGTACTAATTTTGAAGATGTTCTTTTAGCTCACTGAAGTTTCTCATAATCCACTTTCTGAAGTCTGATTCCGTCATTTTGTCACACTCATTCTCCGTCCAGCTTTGTTCCCTTGCTGGTGAGGAGTTTTGGTCCTTTGTAGGAGGTGAGGTGTTTTGCTTTCGGTTGTTTTCCTCCTTTTTGCGCTGGTTTCTTTCCATCTTTATGGATTTATCCGCCTTTCATCTTAGTAGTTGCTGATTTTTCAATTTGGTCTGTGTGTGGACGCTGAGATTGTTGATAATGAAGTATTTCTGTTACTTAGTTTTCCTTCTAATGGTCTAGCCCTTCTGCTGTATGAGTGCTGTGGTCCACTCCAGGCCCTGCTTGTCTGGGGTATACCTGTAGCAGCTGCAGAACAGTGAGGGATGATACCAGTTTCTTCTTCTGCTGTCTTTGTTCCGGATTGATGCCCGCCAAATGTCAGTCTGATTAGTTTTTTTGGGGGGTGACTCTTTGGATATACAGGGGTCAGGGATCTGCTTGAGGAGATGGTCTGTGCTTTATAGGAGCTCCAGTGCTGAGCTGTGAGCTCCATTGTTCATTCAGGGTTGTTGGGAGGTTGTTTATATCTGCTGCAACAGAACTCTTAAAACACCAACCTTTTTTTTTTGCCCCTTTGATGCTCTGTCTCAGGGAGTTGGGGCTTTCTTTATGAGTATCTGTTGCACTGTCCTGCCCCACTAGGAGGCAGTCTATTTACTATTTGCCTGCCGGGGTTCTGCCCTGCTAGCGCGGGTCCACCCTGTTGCTGCTGGGCTCCGTTCTGCTGTGGAGCGCTCCCTTCTCCTGGTGAAGTCTCTCTGGTATGGCACGTTGCCTTAGCAATGGCAGGCTGCTTCAGCCCTGGGCGATACTTCAATTGGGGCAGATTGTGTCCGTAGTGGCAGACGACCCTTCCTCACAGGGCTGCACCGTCCTAGATGCCAACAGCAAAACTCTCAGCCCTGAGCACATCCAATTGCTGCCCTACTTGTCCTCGTGAGGGTGGGACCTGCCAAGCCCAATTACCCAGCTCCCTGCCTCAGAGTCCATCCTTTCTCTCTCTCTTCCTCTCCCAAGCTGAAAGATCGACTCTCTCACTGGCGCCCCAGTAGCCGGCCGATAGTGCACTGAGATTCATGCGATCTCCCGTGCCACTGCCCACTGCACCGGCTCAGATCACGCTTCCCAGGATTTTGTCAAATGCCTTCTCTGCATCAATTGAGATAATCATGTGGTTTTCTTTTTGGTTCTGTTAATTTGGTGAATTACTTTTATAGACTTGCATTTGTTGAACCAGCCTTGCATCCCAGGATGAATCCTACTTGATCATGTTGGGTAAGTTTTGTAACGTGCTGTTGCAATCGGTTTGCCAGTATTTTATTGAAGATTTTGCATCTATGTTCATCATGGATATTGGCCTGAAGTTTTCTTTTCTTGTTGAGTCTCTGCCAGGTTTTGGTATCAGGATGATGTTGGTCTCATAAAATGATTTGGGAAGGGTTCCTCTTTTGAATTATTTGAATAGTTTCAGAAGGAATGGTACCAGATCCTCTTTGTGTGTCTGGTAGAATTCAGCTGTGAACCCATCTGGACCTGGGCTTTTTGTGTGGTAGGCTCTTAATTGCTGCCTCAACTTCAGACCTTGTTATTGGTCTATTCATAGTTTCGGCTTCCTCCTGGTTTAGGATTGGGAGGACACAAGCGTCCATGAATTTATTCATTTCTTCCTGGTTTACTAGTTTATGTGCATAGAGTTGTTTGTAGTATTCTCTGATGATGGTTTAAATTTCTGTGGAATCTGTGGTGATTTCCCCGTTATCGTTTTTTATTGCATCTATTTGGTTGTTCTCTCTCTTTTTTTTATCAGTCTGGCTAGTGGTCTGTCTATTTTGTTGATCTTTTTTGAAAAACCAGCTCTTGAATTTATTGAATTTTTGAAGGGTTTTCTTATCTCTATCTCTGTCAGTTCTGCTCTGATCTTACTTATTTCTTGTCTTCGGCTAGGTTTTGAGCTTATTTGATCTTGCTCCTCCAGCTCTTTCAATTTTGACGGTAGGGTGTCAATTTTGGATCTCTCCACTCTTCTCATGTGGGAACTTATTGCTATATATTTTCCTCTACAGACTGCTTTAAATGTGTCCCAGAGACTCTGGTATGTTTTGTCTTCGTACTCGCTGGTTTCGAAGAACTTCCTTATGTCAGCCTTCATTTCATTGTTTATCCAATCAACATTCAAGAGCCAGTTGTTCAGTTTCCATGAAGCTGTTCGGATCTGAGTTATTTTCTGAAATCTGAGTTCTAACTTGATTGCACTGTGTTCTGAGGGACTGTTTGTTATGATTTCAGTTGTTTTGCATTTGCTGAGGAGTGCTTTACTTTCAATTATGTGGTGAATTTTAAAGTAAGTTTGATGTGGTGCTGAGAAGAATGTATATTCTGTGGATTTGGGGTGGAGAGTTCTGTAAATGTCTATCAGGTTTGCTTGTTCCAGGTCTGAGTTCAAGTCCTGGATATCCTTGTTAATTTTCTGTCTGGTTGATCTGTCTGATATTGACAGTGGAGTGTTAAAGTCTCCCATTGTTATTGTGTGGGAGTCTAAATCTCTTTGTAAGTCATTAAGAACTTGCCTTATATATCTGGGTGCTCCTGCATTGGGTCCATATATATTTAGAATCGTTAGCTCTTCTTGTTGTATCGATCCTTTTACCATTATGTAATGACCTTCTTTGTCCCTTTTGATCTTTGTTGCTTTAAAGTCTATTTTATCAGAGATGAGAATTGCAACTCCTGCTTTTTTTTGCTCTCCATTTGCTTGGTAAATCTTCCTCCATCCCTTTATTTTGAGCCTTTGTGTATCCTTGCATGTGAGGTGGGTTTCCTGGATACAGCACACCGACGGGTTTTGGTTTTTTATCCAATTAGCCAGTCTGTGTCTTTTGATTGGTGCATTTAGCCCATTTACATTCAGGGTTAATATTGTTATGTGTGAATTTGATACTGCCATTTTGATGCTAGCTGGCTGTTTTGCCCGTTGGTTCATGTAGATTCTTCATTTTGTTGATGCTTTTTAGCATTTGGTATGCTTTTAGGATGGCTGGTACTGGTTGTTTCTTTCTATGTGTAGTGCCTCTTTCAGGAGCTCTTGTAAAGCAGGCCTAGTGGTGACAAAATCTCTGAGTATTTGCTTGTTCGTGAAGGATTTTATTTTTCCTTCACTTATGAAGCTCAGTTTGGCTGGATATGAAATTCTGGGTTGAAAGTTCTTTTCTTTAAGGATGTTGATTATTTGCCCTCACTCTCTTCTGGCTTGTAGAGTCTCTGCCGAGAGATCTGCTGTGAGTCTGATGGGCTTCCCTTTGTGGGTGACCCGACCTTTCTCTCTGGCTGACCTTAGTATTTTTTTTTTTTCATTTCAACCCTGGTGCATCTGACGATTATGGGCCTTGGGGTTGCTATTCTTGTGGAGTATCTTTGTGGTGTTCTCTGTGTTTCCTGGAGTTGAGTATTGACCTGCCTTGCTAGGTTGGGGAAATTTTCCTGTATAATATCCTGAAGAGTGTTCTTCAGCTTGGATTCATTCTCTTTATCACATTCTGGGACACCTATCAAACGTAGTTTGGGTCTCTTCCCATAGTCCCTCATTTCGTGGAGATTTTGTTCATTCCTTTTTGTGCTTTTTTCTTTAATCTTGGTTTATCGTTTTATTTCATTGAGCGGATCTTCAACTTCTGATATTCTTTCTTCTGCTTGGTCAATTCGGCTATTGAAACTTGTCCATGCTTCGCGATGTTCTCCTGTTGTGTTTTTCAGCTCCTTCAATTCATTCATATTCCTCTCTATGTTTTCTATTCTTGTTATCAATTCCTCGAATCTTTTTTCAAATCTTTTTTCAAGGTTCTTTGTTTCTTTGTACTAATTTTGAAGATGTTCTTTTAGCTCACTGAAGTTTCTCATAATCCACTTTCTGAAGTCTGATTCCGTCATTTTGTCACACTCATTCTCCGTCCAGCTTTGTTCCCTTGCTGGTGAGGAGTTTTGGTCCTTGTAGGAGGTGAGGTGTTTTGCTTTCGGTTGTTTTCCTCCTTTTGCGCTGGTTTCTTCCCATCTTTATGGATTTATCCGCCTTTCATCTTAGTAGTTGCTGATTTTTCAATTTGGTCTGTGTGTGGACGCTGAGATTGTTGATGATGAAGTATTTCTGTTACTTAGTTTTCCTTCTAATGGTCTAGCCCTCTGCTGTATGAGTGCTGAGGTCCACCCAGGCCCTGCTTGTCTGGGGTATACCTGTAGCAGCTGCAGAACAGTGAGGGATGATACCAGTTTCTTCTTCTGCTGTCTTTGTTCCAGAATGATGCCCGCCAAATGTCAGTCTGATTAGTTTTTTTGGGGGGTGACTCTTTGGATATACAGGGGTCCGGGAGCTGCTTGAGGAGATGGTCTGTGCTTTATAGGAGCTCCAGTGCTGAGCTGTGAGCTCCTTTGTTCATTCAGGGTTGTTGGGAGGTTGTTTATATCTGCTGCAACAGAACTCTTAAAACACCAACCTTTTTTTTTTGCCCCTTTGATGCTCTGTCTCAGGGAGTTGGGGCTTTCTTTATGAGTATCTGTTGCACTGTCCTGCCCCACTAGGAGGCAGTCTATTTACTATTTGCCTGCCGGGGTTCTGCCCTGCTAGCGCGGGTCCACCCTGTTGCTGCTGGGCTCCGTTCTGCTGTGGAGCGCTCCCTTCTCCTGGTGAAGTCTCTCTGGTATGGCACGTTGCCTTAGCAATGGCAGGCTGCTTCAGCCCTGGGCGATACTTCAATTGGGGCAGATTGTGTCCGTAGTGGCAGACGACCCTTCCTCACAGGGCTGCACCGTCCTAGATGCCAACAGCAAAACTCTCAGCCCTGAGCACATCCAATTGCTGCCCTACTTGTCCTCGTGAGGGTGGGACCTGCCAAGCCCAATTACCCAGCTCCCTGCCTCAGAGTCCATCCTTTCTCTCTCTTTCTTCCTCTCCCCAAGCTGAAAGATCGACTCTCTCACTGACGCCCCAGTAGCCGGCCGATAGTGCACTGAGATTCATGCGATCTCCCGTGCCACTGCCCACTGCACCGGCTCAGATCACGCTTCCCAGGAAACTCCTGGTTTGGCTCATTGTCCAAGTCCCGTTCAATCAGATGGACATGCCAATCTGCCCTTCCAAATCTCGGATTGCCAGTTTAACAGGGCACCCAGACCAGTGAGTTCCGTGCCGGGTCCCACTGTGGTGCTGGCTGAAGTGGCCACACGAGCCGGCTGCCCTAGCCGTCTGTACTAGCGTCCCATGTCTCTCCCACACCTGGGACTTTCAATGCTCTGTGGGCAAAAAAAGGTTCATCTGAGAATGTGGCTAGGACTCACCCTCTGCGCCTTCACTGAGAGCTGCAATCCTGCGTCACTTCTACGACGCCATCTTGCGAGTCGGAATTGAACTTTTTTGCCTTGCCTTGCGTTGCCTCAAATTGTCTTCTTTGGAATTTCTTTTACTTGCCTGGCTCGATTTGCCTATTCTGGGGATTCCCTAGAAATCCTTGCCTTTGCCTTTCCTTTCCTTACCTCGAATTGCCTTGCCTGGAATTGGCCTTGTTTGCCTTGTTTTGTCATGACTAAAATGTTCTTGCCTGATATTGCAATGCCTGGCCTTGCCCGAAATTGCCGTGCCTTTAATTTTCTTGCCTTCCTGGGAGTTTTCTTTCATTGCTTAACTTTGCCTACCCTGGAATTGTCCTATCTAAAATTGCCTTGCCTCATCTTTCCTTGCCTTGCCTAGAATTGTCTTGTCTTTTCTAATCTAAAATATTCCTGCCTGGATTTTCCCTGCCTTGCCTTGCCTCGCCTGAATTGCCTTATTTTGACTTGCCTTGCCTTGCCTCGCCTGAATTGCCTTATTTTGACTTGCCTTGCCTTGCCTAGAATTGCCTTGAGCTTCCTCACCTTGTCTGAAATTGCCTTTCTTGAAATTTTTTTTTTCAGGTGTCTATTTTATTTTATTTTTAATTTTTATTGCATTTTAGATTTTTGGGTTCATGTGCAGAACGTGCAAGATAGTTGCATAGGTACACACATCGCAGTGTGTTTTGCTGCCTTCCTCCCCTTAAACCACATTTGGCATTTCTTCACAGGCTATCCCTCCCTAGCTCCATCCCCCGACAGTCCCTTCCCTATTGCCCCCAATAGACCCCAGTGTGTAGTGCTGCACTCCCTGTGTCCATGTTTTCTCATTTTTCTCACCCGCCTATGAGTGAGAATATGTGGTATTTCCTTTTCTGTTTTTGTGTCAGTTTGCTGAGAATGATGTTCTCCAGATTCATCCATGTCCTTACAAAGGACACAAACTCATCATTTATGATTGCAGCATAATATTCCATGGTGTATATGTGCCACATTTTCCCAGTTCAGTCTATTATCAATAGGCATTTGGGTTTTTTCCAGGTCTTTGCTATTGTAAACAGTGCTGCAATGAACATTCGTGTCCATGTGCCCTTATAGTAGAAAGATTTATAGTCCTTTTTATTTATACCCAGTAATAGGATTGCTAGGTCAAATGGAATTTCTGTTTCTAGGTCCTTAAGGAATCGCCACACTGTCTTCCACAATGGTTGAACTAATTTACACTCTCACCAACAGTGTAAAAGTGTTTCTATTTCTCCACATTCTCTCCAGCATCTGTTGTCTCCAGATTTTTTAATGATCGCCATTCTAACTGGAGTGAGATGGTATCTCAATGTGGTTTCGATTTGCATCTCTCTAGTGACCAGTGATGATGAGCATTTTTTCATGTGTTTGTTGGCCTCATGCATGTCTTCTTTTGTAAAGTGTCTGTTCATATTCTTTGCCCATTTTTGAATGGGCTTGTTTGTTTTTGTCCTGTAAATCTGTTTGTGTTCTTTGTAAATTCTGCATATCAGCTTTTTGTCTGATGCGTAAACTGCAAAGATTTTTTTCCAATTTTGATGGTTGCCTATTCACTCTAGTGACTGTTTCTTTTGCTGTGCAGAAGCTATGGAGTTTGATTAGGTCCCATTTGTCTATTTTGACTTTTGTTGCCAATGCTTTTGGTGTTTTGGTCATGAAGTCCTTGCCTACTCCTATGTCCTGAATGGTTTTGCCTAGATTTTATTCTAGGGTTTTTATGGTGTCAGGTCTTATGTTTAAGTCTTTAATCTATCTGGAGTTAATTTTAGTGTAAGGTGTCAGGAAGGGGTCCAGTTTCTGCTTTCTGCACATGGCTAGCCAGTTTTCCCAACACCATTTATTAAACAGGGAATCCTTTCCTCGTTGCTTGTTTTTGTCTGGTTTATCAAAGATAATATGGTTGTAGATATGTTGTTTTGCCTCCGATGCCTCTGTTCTGTTCCATTGGTCTATATCTCTGTTTTGGTACCAGTACCATGCTGTTTTGATTACTGTAGTCTTGTAGTATAGTTTTAAGTCTGGTAGTGTGATGCCTCTCGCTGTTTTCTTTTAGCTTAGAATTGACTTGGGTATGCGGGCTCTCTTTTGGTTCCATATGAAGTTCATGGTGGTTTTTTCCAGATCTGTGAAGAAATTCAATGGTAGTTTTATGGGGATAGCATTGATTGTGTAAATTAATTTGTGCAGTATAACCATTTTCATGATACTGATTCTTCCTAACCACGAACATGGAATGTTTCTCCATGTGTTTGTGTCCTCTTTTATTTCGTTGAGCAGTGGTTTGTAGTTTTTTTTTAAATAGGTCCCTTACGTCCCTTGTGAGTTGTATTCCTGTTTATTTTATTTTCTTTGTAGCAATTGTGAATGGCAGTTCGTTTTTGATTTGGTTCTTTTTAAGTCTGTTATTGGTGAATAGGAATGCTTGTGATATTTTCACATTGATTTTTTATCCTGAGATTTTGCTGAAGTTGCTTATCAGTTTCAGGAGTTTTGGGGCTTAGGTGATGGGGTCTTCTAGGTATACTATCATGTCGTCTGCAAATAGAGACAATTTGGCTTCCACCTTTCCTATTTGAATACCCTTTATTTCTTTTTCTTGCCTTATTGTTCTGGCTAGAACTTCCAGTACTATGTTGAATAGGAGTGGTGAGAGAGGGCATCCTTGTCTAGTGCCAGATTTCAAAGGAAATGCTTCCAGTTTTTGCCCATTAAGTATGATATTGGCTGTTGGTTTGTCATAAATAGCTTTTATTACGTTGAGATATGTTCCATCAATACCGAGTTTATTGAGAGTTTTTAGCATAAAGGGCTGTTAAATTTTGTCAAATGCCTTCTCTGCATCAATTGAGATAATCATGTGGTTTTCTTTTTTGGTTCTGTTAATTTGGTGAATTACTTTTATAGACTTGCATTTGTTGAACCAGCCTTGCATCCCCGGGATGAATCCTACTTGATCATGTTGGGTAAGTTTTGTAACGTGCTGTTGCAATCAGTTTGCCAGTATTTTATTCAAAATTTTAGCATTTTTGTTCATCATGGATATTGGCCTGAAGTTTTCTTTTCTTGTTGAGTCTCTGCCGGGTTTTGGTTTCAGGATTATGTTGTCTCATAAACTGATTTGGGAAGGGTTCCCTCTTTAAATTATTTAAAATAGTGTCAGGAGGAAGGGTACCAGCTCCTCGTTGTGTGTCTGGTAGAATTCGGCTGTGAACACATGTGGACCTGGGCTTTTTTTGTGTGGTAGGCTCTTAATTGCTGCCTCAAATTCAGACCTTGTTATTGGTCTATTCATAGTTTCAGCTTCCTCCTTATTCAGGCTTGGGAGGACGCAGGTGTCAAGGAATTTTTCAATTTCTTTCAGGTTTACAAGTTTATGTGCATAGAGTTGTTTGTAGTATTTTCTGATGATGGTTTGAATTTCTGTGAAGTATGTGTTGATTTTCCCTTTATTGTTTTTTATTTCATCTTTTTAGTTGTTCTCTCTCTTCTTTTTTATCAATCTGGCTAGTGGTCTGTCTATTTTGTTGATCTTTTCGAAAAACAAGCTCTTGGATTTATTGATTTTTTGAAGGGTTTTTTTGTGTCTCCATCTCCTTCAGTTCTGCACTGATCTTAGTTATTTTTTGTCTTCTGCTAGGTTTTGAGTTTTTTAATCTTGCTCCTCTAGCTCTTTCAATTTTGACGATAGGGTGTCCATTTGGGAACTCTCCACTCTTCTCATTTGAGCACTTATTGCGATAGATAGATAGATAGATAGATAGATAGATAGATAGAGTCTGGCTCTTTCACCCAGGCTGGAATGCAATGACACAATCTCCGCTCACTACAATCTTGGCTCTAATTCAGCTTGGTTTTGAACTCATGGCCTCGCCTCCTCAAGCACCGGGACAACTGGCCAAAGCCACCATGGTCTCCCAAATTTTGTACTTTTAGTAGAGACTGGGTTTCACCATGTTGGTCAGGCTGGTCTCGAACTCCTGACCTCATTATGTGCTCTTCTTGGCCTTTCAAAGTGCTGGGATTACAGGCGTGAGCCACCGCATTTAGGCTGGAGTTCACATTTTAACTTCTGAGAGGAAGGGGATTTCTTTTCTTGGTTAGGTACTTTCTTTCTGATGACGCTCCTGAGACAATTGTTCTTCTCCCTGGACCTCTAGGTCAGCATTAAGAATACTGAGGCTGTCCTGCTGCACACTACCCAGTTGGTGAGGGGTTTGCTGGCTGGTCCCCAATGCTCTGTCCAGGCTCTGAACAATCAGGGTGGATGGGGGTTGGAGACATCGAATCTTCAGAATTCAGGACAAAAGGTTCTGGCTCGGAATCTCAGTATTCCTGGGTTTCCTGTGGACCTCAGACTTCCCTGGAAAAGTAAAACAGGAGAGTGGTTTCTCTTTTCAGTGTGAGTGGAGAGGACATGGGGCTTCTGTTCCGCTGTCCTGATTGGAAAAAGCACTCTGCAGGCTGGCCCTGCACAGAGGAGGCCCTGACCATTACAGCAAAACCTGTCTCTACTAAAAATACAATAACATTAGCCATGCATGGTGGTGGGGGCCTGTAATCCCAGCTACTCAGGAGGCTGAAGCAGGAGAGTCACTTGAAGCCAAGAGGAGAAGCCTGCAGTGAGCCGAGATCCTGCCATTGCACTCCAGCCTGGGCCACAAAAGCCAGATTGCATCTTAAGAAAAAATGGAGAGAGAGAGAAAGGCATGGGGTAGGGGAGGGTGGGAATGGTATAGACTTAATGTTATGCAATAGTTAGATATACTAGACAAATAACTGGATGTTTTTTAAAAATATTTTTTAGAGACGTTGACTTTCTGTGTTGTCCAGGCATGACTCAAACTCATGGACTCAAGCGATCCTTCCACCTCAGCCTCTGAAGTAGCTGGGACTACAGCTTATTGCCACCTCCCCCATCTTGCTTTCTAATTTAAACCAGGGTCTGCATATCACCTAAAGTCAACATTCCTTTGGGGACATCTCTCATGTCCAGAACTGCAATCTGGTAGTGAGGTGGCCCTAAGCCTGTGAGGCCATGGAGAGTTTTTGCGAAGGAGGACCTGGATAAATTTTCCTCCACATCCTCTCAGGTGAGCAGAATGGACAGGAGAGAGAGGCTGACTCATGTTTCCATGTTACTGTGGACAGAGGAGATGGTCCAAGAGTCCTAGGTGTGGACAGGGACAAGCATGGCACAGAACGAGGGGAAATGAAAGCCACAGGGGTGGCAGATGCTCTGCACACAACTTGCTCACAACTGCACCCTCCCCGCCCCACACTTAGCTGATCCCGTTACACAAGCAGTAAGCTGCACACGGACTCTGGGAAAGAGTGGGCAGAAAACAGTAGGGCAAAGTGTGGGGTGGAGACTATCGCTACGGTAAGTCTGGGTTTCCAAAACCCGCAGGGAGGAAAATAGAAGGCAACCTCGTGGAAACTGGGAAAGGCGGTGGGGACGTCGGGGACGCATCGCACCGCTGGGCACATAGCCAATAAAAACGGTCCAGTGGTGCACACGGAGTAGAGCTGGAGATGGTGTGCGCGGACCCTCTACTGTGCACAACCCAGCCCAGGACCGCCGGCGGCTCTGACTCAGCGAGTTGGTGTGCAAGTGCAGAACGGTGCCTCTGTGCCAGGTCCACTCCCTGTCTATAAAAGCAGCCTCGGCTGTTGGGTTCCACCACACCTTCCATGTGCCTCATAGTCTGTGAATTTCTCGTGAGGAATCTCCAGCCTCATCACAGCTTGAAATGGACCCCAACTTCTCCTGAACCACTGGTAAGGGAAGCCTGACCCTGAGCCCTGAAATCCCCATTTTCCATCCCCAGGACAGAGGGTCTCTGCGATTCAGGAGGTCGCTTTTTTGGGGAGTTGCAGGACCTGGAGGGAGTCCTGATCTGTCGCCCAGGCTGGAGTGCAATGGCTCAATCTCGGCTCACTACATCTTCCACCTCCCGGGTTGAAGCAATTCTCCAGCCTCAGCCTCTGGAGTAGCTGGGATTACAGATGCATGCCATCACACACAGCTAATTTTTGTATTTTTAGTAGAGGCGGGGTTTCACCATATTGGTCAGGCTGATCTTCAACTCTTGACCTCGTGACTCCCCACCTTGTCCTCTAAAAGTGCTGGGATTACAGGCATGAGCCATGTCACCTGACCTGGAGGTCGCATTTTAAGTTATGAAAAAAAGAAGAATTTTTTACTTGGTTAGGTGCTATCTTCCTGATCACACCCCTGAGAGCATTACCCTCCTCCTTGGGTCTCTAAGTAAGAGTTCAGAATACCGAGGCTCAAGGCTGTCCTGCTGCAAATCACCAGTTGGTCAGGACCCCTCCACAAACCCCAAGGCTCTGTCCAGGCTCTGGGCAATCAGGGTGGATGAGAACTGGAAACCCTAAACCCTCAGGGTTCAGGACAGAAGGTTCCAGCTAGGAATCTCAGTATTTCTAAGTTGCGTATGCACAGGGACCTTCCTGGTGGGGTAAAACAGGAGGGTGTTTGCCCTTCCCAGCCTGAGTGGAGAGAAAATGGGGCTTGTGTTCTTCTGTCCTGATAAAGAAAAGGGCTCCGAGGGCTGGATCTGCACAGAGGAGGGGGCACTGGAGACCCATTAACCCTCTTCTATACCTTCTGCATCTCACTCACTGCCCACCTCCTTTTCTCTTTCTTGCAGGTGGCTCCTGCACATGCACCAGCTCCTGCAAGTGCAAAGAGTGAAAATGCACCTCTTACAAGAAGAGTGAGTGGGGGACCATCTCCAGGAATCTGGGGCTGTGGCTAAGTTTGAGAGGGAATCCAAGGCTGGCCCTGAGTACATTCTTCTGGGAAACTGGGCTTTCTTTGCCACTGTTGACTGTGTCATTTTCTCTCAGAGGGCTTTGTGCCCTCTGAGTCTGGGGTCTGAGCTGGAGCCAAGCTTGCTTTTGGGGCAGAGAGGTGCCTGATTAAGTCAGCTCACCTCTCATTCTTTCCTTCCACCTCAGGCTGCTATTGGGTTGCCCCGTGGGCTCTGCCAAGTGTGCCCAGGGCTGCATCTGCAAAGAAGCATCTGAGAAGTGCAGCCACTGTGCCTGATGTGGGAACAGCTCTGCTCACAGATGTAAATAAACCAACCTGTACAAACCTGGATTTTGAAAAATATATTACCCTAAGCCATTTGCTGCATTTCTTTTTTTCTTAAATATGTGAGTGACAATAAAACAACTTGACTTGAGTCTTAGTCTGGCCTTTTTTGTGTGTCTTGGAATAAATGGACTGGGGTGGTAGTTGAGCTGAGATTTTAGAGACCAGGCTCTGGATGGGAATGTGAGCCACTAACAATGTGAACACCTTCAGGAATCCAGGCTACCTCACTGAGTCTACACTGCTGTAAAATGGCATTGCACATTGACACATCAAATGGGTGGGGTGTTATAGATGATCACTTCCAGTCTCAATTGTCAAACATAACCCATTTTTAGATTCAAAGAGAAAAACTTCAATGAATACATGAAGAAACAACAAGAAAACTAAAGATGTACAAACTTTGACAATATGGTAATGTGAAAGGCAAACTCAGGGAAACTGGGAAAGGCAGCCAGGACCTCAGGGACCTGGCATACCTTCAGGCACAGAGCTCTTTCTGTGAGAGTGAGCAGGCGGCAAAGGTGTGGTCCCATGGTGTGCACCAAGCAGAGCTCAGGGGGTGGTGCACCTGGCTTCTCTGCCATGCACAGCTCAGCCCAGCCCAGGACCTCTTTTCTTGAAGTAAGCACTTATCATCCTTCTTAATTTAATGCAGAGTCACCACATCAGGGCAAAGATCTCTCCCTTGGTGACATCCCAAGATTTGGACGTTTTTGGTCTTGGTGGGCCACCTAGGCTGTGGGAAGCCCCAAAAAAGTTAAAAAGCAAAAGAGGACTTAAACAAATGTGCCCATCAACCTCTCAGAAGTGGAGAATGGAAGGGAGGGAGGCAGGGCCCTGTGTCTGGCCTGTTGCTGTGGAGAGGAGACACGAGGCCAAAGGACCTGAATGACTATGCAGGTGGGTGGAAGGTCACATGGGAGGCTGGGCCTTGGCACACAACTCCCTCACTGTGCTTCCCGCCTCGGTGCTATCTAGGAACATGAGCACTAGGCTGGGGTTGCACACGGATTCCCACGGAGGTGAAGTTCAGGTCACTGGTGCCGGATGTGAGGGTGGGGAAACCGCCACCACCTGAGGCTGGGTTCCCAGACCATCCAGGACAGGAGTGGACTGCAATCTGTGGGAAATTCGGGAGGGCCGGGATTATAGTCAGGACACTGCATAACACCGAGAGCACAGCCCTCCCAAAGACAGTGAGAGCCAAAAATCCGCCTTCAGGGTGCATCATGTGCCCAGGGAGGATCCTGTGCCTGGCCTGCCTGCAGCGCACAGTCAGGTCCTGAACCCGGGGGCAGCACTGACAATGCACAGGGCGGCTGCCAGGCCTGGGGCAAGGTGTCTGCAGCCGGCACCCTGCACTGACTCTAATGTCAGAGGCCTGATCCTGGGCTCTGTTTCACATCCCACAGGCCGGCCTGTTTTTTCGCCTTTGGTTTAGAAACTACAGCCTCATCTGACCTCCAAATGGACCCCAGTTGCTCCTGTGCTGCTGTTAAGGGATGTTGGGTTTTGGTACTTAAAATCTTCATTTTCGTAATACAGAATAGAAGGTCCCTGGGGCAGGAGGCAGGTGCATTTTGAGCTCTACCTAAAATAAACTTCTTTGCTTTGCACTTCTCGAGCTTTCTCCCTGCCAAGCACCTTCATTACTACTCAGAACACTGCCATCTTTTCACTGCCTCCCATTTCTGAGGCGAGAGGACAGGCTGAAATTTGCCTGGCTATAGGTCACCCTCAAAGCCAGAGGTGTGCTGAACTAGGACCCAGTGCTTTGTCCAGCATTTGAGCTGCCTGAGGTGGATGGGAGGCACGACACTCACCGCTCACTGCCTTTTTCTTCCTTGCAGGTGGCTCCTGCATCTGTGCCAGCTCCTGAAAATGCAGAGTGCACATGCAACTCCTGTAAGAAGAGTGAGTGCAGGACCATCTCCAGGAATCTGGGAGCTGGGCAGAGTAAAAGGAGGAATCTCCACAGGCTGGGGCAGACCAATGATGATCCTCCCACATCTTGCTTCAGCAAATGACTTAGGATCACAGCTGGAAGAACACTAGAGATGGTTAATTCCCAATCTTCATTCTTACCATGGGGAAGCTGACACCAAGAGTGCACACCAGCATCTCAAGCACAGACCTGATACTTCAGGATTTTCCTCACTTAACTGTATCATTCTAGGAGATTGTCCTTCCTTTTACTGCAAATAACATGTCACATTCTCTCCAGGCTTCTACCATGTCCTGGGCACAGGAGGTGTGGGCAGCTTTTTTATGGCAAGAACCTCACCCCAAAGATTCAGGAGTTGTCTCCTGACAAACAATGCCACCCTGAACTAAGGGTCTTTGGGGTTGGAAGCAAAGCTTGAGCCAGGCCTCTGTTGGGGCAGGGAGGTCACTGGTTGACTCTGCTCTGACCTCTTAATCTCCCCTTCTTCCCCAGTCCACTGCTCCTACTGCTCTGTGGGCTGTGCCAACTGTGCCCAGGTCTGTGTATGCAAAGGGGCATCAGAGAGGTACAGCTGCTGAGACTGAGATCAGATGTAAATAATACAACCCTTACAAACCTAGAGGTTTTTTCTAAATACAAGCATAACCCATTTACTGTGTCTGTTTTCTCAAGTGAAACACGGGAATGAAAATAAACATTGTTGGCCTTATTCTGCCTCGAATTTTTTTGAGGGGTGTCCTGACATAAGAGACCCCAGACCCAGGAGAGCTGGGATCATCCTATATACTGAGTGCCCTAAAGCAAGTTGGGTTACCTGTATCTGGTCAGTTTTCTATCTAAAAATGTAAGAGCACCATGCCAGATGATCTAAGGGCACAGGAATCAGTTGGGGACCTAAGCTTTGGTGAGATAAATGGAATGAATAAGTATGAAAAATAAAAATGCAAAGTTCAGTTTTCATATTCAACAAAGAAATCTCAAAGAAACATTAAGAACAAAATAACAGAAAAAAGGACTACTAATGCTGCACATCTGTTGTAAGGTGTAGTGATATTCAGTAGGAAGGAGAAAGGCCCTGGGTGTCTTGTAACTCATGGCAACTGTTATTTATCTGGCTATTTGGTGAGGCAATTGTTGTTTGATGTTCAAAGAGAAAAAGGAGTCATGTGGCCCAAGAGTAAGCATCATGCTGCCTTAAAGTGCTTTCTGAATAAGGGATTTCAGAATGTAGCCTGGCTGTGTGCACTGGCTCACACCACCTGAGTGGCTCATGTCATACTCTGCTCAAGCAAAGGCAGGAGGATTGCCTGAGGCTAGAAGTTTGAGACAACCCTGGGTAAGGTAGGGAGAACTCCTCTCTATGTAAAAGAAAACATTACAATAAAACAAGAAGAGAAGGCAGCCTGGCCAAGTGCAGGTGGCTTGGTGTCACACAAGTAGGTTCACAGTCCACTTTATTCCTTACTGGCTGTGTGACCTGGGCAAGGTGCTTAGCCTCTCTGAGGCTGCATTTACTAATTTGTAGAAAGAAGATTCTATCTCTACTTTGGGATGAAATGTTATAGTGGCCTAGCACCTGGCCAGGACTCGGTGAAGAGTGCTGTTATAATCATTTGACCACATGGACTTTGCAGACAGAATCCTATTAGATCTTCTCAACCTCTTTGGGAAAGGACCACCAGTTCCTTGGAAGCATGACTATGGAGTGGAATTTGGGAATGGCTTTGGAGTCTTACTAAGCTGGTCTTATGAGTATGTGGATGACTTCCTGCACCAACTCTCCAGCACAAGACAGTGCTCCAGCATTTAGAAAAAGAACAATCCTTTCCCGCCCTTCAAGTCATTTTATCTTCACACAAACCAGAGAGACAGTGTGGGCGGAGGCTTGTTATGTAGGGAAACACTGTCCTCTAGAGTAGTTAAGAACCTGCCCAAGGTCACACAACTCACAAGGTCATCCAAGTAAAGGTTGGATGAACTTATAGTACTGCTGTCCTCAAGCCCTCTCCAGAGCTGGCAGATCATTCTGCAAGTGGATGCTAAGCCCTCCCAATCACAGTTCTTACCTGGAAGTGCCCTTGGTGAGTTGGCCCAATTATGCCCTGACTGGAAAGAGACATATTGATGACCAGGATGGTTAAGAGCTATGAAGAGAAATTTATTGCCAGCTTATTACTCTTCCCTCTGCTGTCCTTGTGCCAGGTTTTTGATGTCCTTGTGTTTTACATGACATAGGGTGGTGGTTGAGGCAATGATGTTGCATGAGTTCAAATTTCATCTGTGTCATTTATATTTGGGTAACACAACCTCTCTGTGGTTCAGGCTCCTACCCTGTTCCATTCATAATAACAGGGTCTGGCTGGTAGGACCACATAAGTTAATTTATATAGAGAACTTAATATAGTGTTCAGTGTGTCTCAAGTAGTCTGTAATAGCTATGATTTTATTGTCTTTATTCACAGCATAGAAACATTTTAGTACCTCCAGACAAATAAGCCAGTCCTGATGGGCTTAGCTGTGTGTCCCATGTTGTTCCCATCAATATCATGAGCATATGACATATGAATCCGAAAGGAAACCTTACCCATCCAAAAATAGGAATCTACGCTGCATATATAGAGCCATAAACAAGATAGTCCATGTCTGCAAAACAGATGTGAAAGAATTTTTGCCATTTCTGCCAACACCTTCACTGATATTTTTCTTAACATTTTCCTTTAAAGAATACCATTTCCTTAATGTATTTACAGAAAAAGCAAACTTTATGACACTACTGAAAATAAGAATCAGTCACCTTGCAGACATGGAAGGTAGCCACACAGTTATATATATCTCTCTTATAACTTCTGTTGCTCTCTGGATTGAGGTTGACATTTGTTTTTGTTTAAAGATTTCAAGCAGTGAAGAGGTGCTGAAGACACAGTGAGGGTGAAGGGAAGTTTTATCACTGACTTCTTTTCCCTGAAAAGCTGAGTGGTGGCCAGGCACGGTGGCTGAAGCCTGTAATCCCAGCACTTTGAGAGGCCATGGTGGGTTGATTACCAAGTCAAGAGATCAAGACCATCCTGGCCGACATGGTGAAACCCTGTCTCTACTAAAAATACAAAAATTAGCTGGGTGAGGTGGCATGTGCCTGTAGTCCCAGCTACTTGGGAGGCTGAGGCAGAAGAATTGCTTGAACCTGGGTGGTGGAGGTTGCAGTGAGCTGAGATTGAGCCACTGCACTCCAGTCTGGCACCTGGCAACAGAGCAAAACTCTATATCTAAAAAAAAAGAGGGGATTTCCAAGATGGCACCATAGAAACAACTCAGGATTCCTCTCAGTGAAGGCACAGAGGGTGAGTCCTAGCCGCATTTTCAGATGGACCGTTGTTGCCCACAGCACTAGGAAAATCACAGGTGTAGGAGAGACATGGGACGCCAGTGCAGCCAGTGCTTTGGCTCGCGTGGCCAGTTAGAACTGCGCCGCAGTGCAGTGGAACCCGGCAAAAAACTCACTGGTCTGGGTGCCCTGTTAAACCAGCAATCTGAGATCTGGAAGGGCAGATTGACATGTCCATCTGATTAAATGGGAATTGGACAATGAGCCAGACCAGGAGATTCCTGGGAAGCGTGATTTGAGCTGGTGCAGTGGGCAGTGGCATGGGAGATTTCATGGATCCCAGTGTCCTATCAGCAGGCTACTGGGGCACCAGTGAGAGAGTCAACCGTCCAAATTGGGGAGAAAAAGAGAGAGAGAGATCAGACTCTGAGGCAGGGAGCCAGGTGATCAGGCTCGGTGGGTCCCACCCTCATGGGGACAAGCAGGGCAGCGATTGGAGGCACTCGGAGTTGAGAGTTTTGCAGAGAGCTCAGCTGAATTCAGGGCAGTGCAGCCCAGTGGGAGAGGGGCATCCACCACTATGGATGCAATCCACCCCCACTGAGGTAAACGTCTAGTGCTGAAGCAGCCTCCCATTGCTGAGGCAACCAGCAATAACAGAGAGACTGTGCAAGCAGGGTGGAGCTCACCACAGTAGAATGGAGCCCCATGGCAGTAGGGCAGACCCCTGCTAGCAGGGTGGAGCCTCGGCAGGCAAATAGTGAATAGACTACCTCCTAGCAAGCAGGACGGTGCAAAAGATACTAATAAAGAAAGCCCAAACTCCCTGAGACAGAGCATCTGAGGGGGAAAAAAAGGGGGGGCGGTTATAAGTTCTGCTGAAGAAGACTTAAACATACCTGCCTAACAGCCCTGAATGAACAATGGAGCTCACAGTTCAGCACTGGAGCTCCTATAAAGTACAGACCGTCTTCTCAAGCAGCTCCCTGACCCCTGTATATCCAAAGAGCCACCTAAAAAAAGGAATAATAAGATTGACCTTTTGTGGGCATCATTCTGGGACAAAGATAGCAGAAGAAGAAACTGGTAGCATCCCTCACTCTTCCAAAGCTGCTACAGGTGTATCCCAGATAAACAGAGCCTGGAGTGGACCTCAGCACTCGTACAGCACAGGAGCTAGACCATTAGAAGGAAAACTAAGTAACAGAAATATTTCATCATCAACAATCTGGGCGTCCACTCAGGGACTCAATTGAAAAATCAGCAACTACTAAGACGACAGGTGGATAAATCCACAAAGATGGTAAAAAACCAGCGCAAAAAGGAGAAAAACACACAAAACCAAAACACCTCACCTCCTAGAAAGGACCAAAACTCCTCACCAGCAAAAGAACAAAGCTGAACAGAGCACAAGTGTGATGAAATGATGGAAGCAGATTTCAGAAGGTGGATAATAAGAAATTTCAGTGAGCTAAAAAGAACATGTTCTAAATCAATGCAAAGAAACTAAGAACCTTGAAAAAAGATTTGAGGAAATGATAACAAGAATGGACAACTTAGAGAGAAATATGAATGAATTGAAGGAACTGAAAAACACAATGAGAGAACATCGCAAAGCATGCACAAGTTTCAACAGCAGAACTGACCAAGCAGAAGAAAGAATATCAAAAGTCGAAAATCAACTCAATGAAATAAAATGAGAAAGCAAGACTAGAGAAAAAAGCACAAAAAGGAATGAACAAAATATCCAGGAAATGTGAGACTATGTGAAGAGACCCAACCTACGTTTGATAGGTGTACCAGAATGTGATAAAGAGAATGAATCCAGGCACATAATCGTCAGATTCACCAGGGTTGAAATGAGGGAGAAAATACTAAGGGCAACTAGAGAGAAAGGTCGGGTCACCCACAAAGGGAAGCTCATTAGACTCACAGCAGATCTCTCGGCAGAGACTCTGCAAGCCAGAAGAGAATGGGGGCCAATATTCAACATTCTTAGAGAAAAGAACTTTCAACCCAGAATTTCATATCCAGCCAAACTGAGCTTCATAAGTGAAGGAAAAATAAAATTCATCACGAACAAGCAAGTACTCAGAGATTTTGTCACCACTAGACCTGCTTTACAAGAACTCCTGAAAGAGGCAGTACACATAGAAAGAAACAACCAGTACCAGCCATCCTAAAAGCATACCAAATGCTAAAGAGCATCAACAAAATGAAGAATCTACATGAACCAATGGGCAAAACAGCCAGCTAGCATCAAAATGGCAGTATCAAATTCACACATAATAATATTAACCCTAAATGTAAATAAGCTAAATGCATCAATCAAAAGACACAGACTGGCAAATTGGATAAAAAACCAAAACCCATCGGAGTGCTGTATCTAGGATAGCAATCTCACATGCTAGGATACACAAAGGCTTAAAGTAAAGGGATGGAGGAAGATTTACCATGCAAATGGAGAGCAAAAGAGAGCAGGAGTTGCAATTCTCGTCTCTGATAAAATAGACTTTAAAGCAACAAAGATCAAAAGGGACAAAGAAGGTCATTACATAATGGTAAAAGGATCGATACAACAAAAAGAGCTAACGATTCTAAATATATATGGACCCAGTGCAGAAGCACCCAGTATATAATGCAAGTTCTTAATGACTTACAAAGAGACTTAGACTCCCACACCATAATAGTGGGAGACTTTAACACTCCACTGTCAATAGCAGACAGATCAACCAGACAGAAAATTAACAAGGATATCCAAGACTTGAACTCAGACCTGGAACAAGCAAACCTGATAGATATATACAGAACTCTCCACCCCAAATCCACAGAATATACATTCTTCTCAGCACCACATTAAACCTACTTCAAAATTGACCACATAATTGGAAGTAAAGCACTCCTCAGCAAATGCAAAACAATGGAAATCATAACAAAGAGTCTCTCAGACCATAGTGCAATCAAGTTAGAATGAAGAATTCAGAAACTAACTCAGAACCACACAGCTTCACGGAAACTGAACAACTGGCTCTTGAGTGTCGATTGGATAAACAATGAAATGAAGGCAGAAATAAAGAAGTTCTTCGAAACCAACGAGAACGAAAACAAAACATACCAGAATCTCTGGGACACATTTAAGGCAGTCTGTAGAGGAAAATATATAACAATAAGTGTCCACATGAGAAGAGTGGCGAGATCCAAAATTGACACCCTATCATCAAAATTGAAAGAGCTAGAGGAGCAAGATCAAAAACCTCAAAATCTAGATGAAGACAAGAAATAACTAAGATCAGAGCAGAACTGAAGGAGATAGAGACACGAAAAACCCTTTAAATAATCAATATATCCAAGAGCCGGTTTTTCGAAAAGATTAACAAAATAGACAGACCACTAGCCAGACTGATAAAAAAGAAAAGCGAGAACAACCAAATGGATGCAATAAAAAACGATAAAGAGGAAATCACCACAGATTCCACAGAAATTTCAACCATCATCTGAGAATGCTACAAACAACTCTATGAACACAAACTACTAAACCAGGAAGAAATGGATAAATTCCTGGACACTTGTGTTTTCCCAAGCCTAAACCAGGAAGAAGCTGAAACTATGAATAGACCAATACCAACGTCTGAAGTTGAGGCAGCAATTAAGAGCCTACCACACAAAAAAAGCCCAGGTCCAGATGGGTTCACAGCTGAATTCTACCAGACATACAAAGAGGATCTGGTACCATTCCTTCTGAAACTATTCCAAATAATCCAAAAAGAGGGAACCCTTCCCAAATCATTTTATGAGACCAACATCATCCTGATACCAAAACCTGGCAGAGACTCAACAAGAAAAGAAAACTTCAGGCCAATATCCATGATGAACATGTCCATGTGTTCTTATTTTTCTCACCCACCTATGAGTGAGTATATGCGGTATTTCTTTTCTGTTCTTGTGTCAGTTTGCTGAGAATGATGTTCTCCAGATTCATCCATGTCCCTACAAAGGACACAAACTCATCATTTTTGATTGCTGCATAATATTCCATGGTGTATATGTGCCACATTTTCCCAGTCCAGTCTATCATCGTTGGGCATTTGGGTTGGTTCCAGGTCTTTGCTATTGTAAACAGTGCTGCAATGAACATT
Organism: Saguinus midas; assembly: GCA_021498475.1. Lineage (NCBI taxonomy): Eukaryota > Metazoa > Chordata > Mammalia > Primates > Cebidae > Saguinus > Saguinus midas. The sequence continues at coordinate 120,229 of CM038410.1, read as the reverse complement.
CGTGTGCATGTGTCCTTATAGTAGAACGATTTATAGTCCTTGATAGATACCCAGTAATGGGATTGCTGGGTCAAATGGAATTTCTATTTCTAGGTCCCTGAGGAATCGCCACACTGTCTTCCACAATGGTTGAACTAATTTACACTCCCACCAACAGTGTAAGAGTGTTCCTATTTCTCCACATCCTCTCCAGCATCTGCTGTCTCCAGATTTTTAATGATCGCCATTCTAACTGGCGTGAGATGGTATCTCAATGTGGTTTTGATTTGCATCTCTAATGACCAATGACGATGAGCACTTTTTCATATGTTTGTTGGCCTCATGTATGTCTTCTTTTGTAAAGTTTCTGTTCATATCCTTTGCCCATTTTTGAATGGGCTTGTTTGTTTTTTTCCTGTAAATCTGTTTGAGTTCTTTGTAAATTCTGGATATCAACCCTTTGTCAGATGTGTAAACTGCAAAGATTTTTTCCCATTCTGATGGTTGCCGATTCACTCTAGTGACTGTTTCTTTTGCCGCAGAAGCTGTGGAGTTTGATTAGGTCCCATTTGTCTATTTTGGCTTTTGTTGCCAATGCTTTTGGTGTTTTGTTCATGAAGTCCTTGCCTACTCCTATGTCCTGAATGGTTTTGCCTAGATTTTCTTCTAGGGTTTTTATGGTGTCAGGTCTTACGTTTAAGTCTTTAATCCATCTGGAGTTAATTTTAGTGTAAGGTGTCAGGAAGGGGTCCAGTTTCTGCTTTCTGCACATGGCTAGCCAGTTTTCCCAACACCATTTATTAAATAGAATCCTTTCCCCATTGCCTGTTTTGTCTGGTTTATCAAAGATAATATGGTTGTAGATGTGTTGTGTTGCCTCCGATGCCTCTGTTCTGTTCCATTGGTCTATATCTCTGTTTTGGTACCAGTACCATGCTGTTTTGATTACTGTAGCCTTGTAGTATAGTTTGAAGTCTGGTAGCGTGATGCCTCCCGCTGTGTTCTTTTGCTTAGAATTGACTTGGCTATGGGCTCTTTTTGGTTCCATATGAAATTCATGGTGGTTTTCCAGTTCTGTGAAGAAATTCAATGGTAGTTTGATGGGGATAGCATTGATTGTGTAAATTACTTTGGGCAGTATAGCCATTTTCACGATATTGATTCTTCCTAACCACGAACATGGAATGTTTCTCCATCTGTTTGTGTCCTCTCTTATTTCGTTGAGCAGTTGTTTGTAGTTTTCCTTAAAGGGTCCCTTACATTCCTAGTGAGTTGTATTCCTAGGTATTTTATTTTCTTTGTAGCAATTGTGAATGGCAGTTCGTTCTTGATTTGGTTCTCTTTAAGTCTGTTATTGGTGTATAGGAATGCTTGTGATTTTTGAACATTGATTTTATATCCTGAGACTTTGCTGAAGTTGCTTATCAGTTGCAGGAGCTTTTGGGCTGAGGTGATGGGGTCTTCTAGGTATACTATCATGTCGTCTGCAAATAGAGACAATTTGGCTTCCACCTTTCCTATTTGAATACCCTTTATTTCTTTTCTTGCCTGATTGCTCTGGCTAGAACTTCCAGTACTATGTTGAATAGAAGTGGTGAGAGAGGGCATCCTTGTCTAGTGCGGATTTCAAAGGGAATGCTTCCAGTTTTGCCCATTAAGTATGATATTGGCTGTTGGTTTGTCATAAATAGCTTTTATTACTTTGAGATATGTTCCATCAATACCAAGTTTATTGAGGGTTTTAGCATAAAGGGCTGTTGAATTTTGTCAAATGCCTTCTCTGCATCAATTGAGATAATCATGTGATTTTGTTTTTGCTTCTGTTTATGTGGTGAATTACATTTATAGACTTGCGTATGTTGAACCAGCCTTGCATCCCAGGATGAATCCTACTTGATCATGATGGATAAGTTTTTAATGTGCTGTTGCAATCGGTTTGCCAGTATTTTATTGAAGATTTTGCATCTATGTTCATCATGGATATTGGCCTGAAGTTTTCTTTTCTTGTTGAGTCTCTGCCAGGTTTTGGTATCAGGATGATGTTGGTCTCATAAAATGATTTGGGAAGGGTTCCCTCTTTTGGATTATTTGGAATAGTTTCAGAAGGAATGGTACCAGATCCTCTTTGTGTGTCTGGTAGAATTCAGCTGTGAACCCATCTGGACCTGGGCTTTTTTGTGTGGTAGGCTCTTAATTGCTGCCTCAACTTCAGACCTTGTTATTGGTCTATTCATAGTTTCGGCTTCCTCCTGGTTTAGGCTTGGGAGGACACAGGCGTCCAGGAATTTATCCATTTCTTCCTGATTTACTAGTTTATGTGCATAGAGTTGTTTGTAGTATTCTCTGATGATGGTTTGAATTTCTGTGGAATCTGTGGTGATTTCCCTTTATCGTTTTATTGCATCTATTTGGTTGTTCTCTCTCTTCTTTTTATCAGTCTGGCTAGTGGTCTGTCTATTTTGTTGATCTTTTGAAAAACCAGCTCTTAGATTTATTGATTTTTGAAGGGTTTTCTTGTCTCTATCTCCTTCAGTTCTGCTCTGATCTTAGTTATTTCTTGTCTTGCTAGGTTTTGAGCTTTTTGATCTTGCTCCTCTAGCTCTTTCAATTTTGACGATAGGGTGTCAATTTTGGATCTCTCCACTCTTCTCATGTGGGCACTTATTGCTATATATTTTCCTCTACAGACTGCTTTAAATGTGTCCCAGAGATTCTGGTACGTTGTGTCTTCATTCTCGTTGGTTTCAAAGAACTTCTTTATTTCTGCCTTCATTTCATTGTTTATCAATCAACATTCAAGAGCCAGTTGTTCAGTTTCCATGAAGCTGTGCGGTTCTGAGTTATTTTCTGAATTCTGAGTTCCAACTTGATTGCACTATGGTCTGAGAGACTGTTTGTTATGATTTCCGTTGTTTTGCATTTGCTGAGGTGCTTTACTTCCAATTATGTGGTCAATTTTGGAGTAGGTGTGATGTGGTGCTGAGAAGAATGTATATTCTGTGGATTTGGGGTGGAGAGTTCTGTAAATGTCTATCAGGTTTGCTTGTTCCAGGTCTGAGTTCAAGTCCTGGATATCCTTGTTAATTTTCTGTCTGGTTGATCTGTCTGCTATTGACAGTGGAGTGTTAAAGTCTCCCACTATTATTGTGTGGGAGTCTAAGTCCCTTTGTAAGTCATTAAGAACTTGCCTTATATATCTGGGTGCTCCTACATTGGGTCCATATATATTTAGAATCGTTATCTTCTTGTTGTATCGATCCTTTTACCATTATGTAATGACCTTCTTTGTCCTTTTGATCTTTGTTTACTTTAAAGTCTATTTTATCAGAGATGAGAATTGCAACTCCTGCTTTTTTTTGCTCTCCATTTGCTTGGTAAATCTTCCTCCATCCCTTTATTTTGAGCCTTTGTGTATCTTTGCATGTGAGGTGGGTTTCCTGGATACAGCACACCGATGGGTTTTGTGTTTTTATCCAATTTGCCAGTCTGTGTCTTTTGATTGGTGCATTTAGCCCATTTACATTCAGGGTTAATATTGTTATGTGTGAATTTGATACTGCCATTTTGATGCTAGCTGGCTGTTTTGCCCGTTGGTTCATGTGTACATTCTTCATTTTGTTGATGGTCTTTAGCATTTGGTATGCTTTTAGGATGGCTGGAACTGGTTGTTTTTTCTATGTGTAGTGCCTCTTTCAGGAGCTCTTGTAAAGCAGGCCTAGTGGTGACAAAATCTGAGTACTTGCTTGTTCGTGAAGGATTTTATTTTTTCTTCACTTATGAAGCTCAGTTTGGCTGGATATGAAATTCTGGGTTGAAAGCTCTTTTCTTTAAGGATGTTGAATATTGGCCCCCACTCTCTTCTGGCTTGTAGAGTCTCTGCCGAGAGATCTGCTGTGAGTCTGATGGGCTTCCCTTTGTGGGTGACCTGACCTTTCTCTCTGGCTGCCCTTAGTATTTTCTCCTTCTTTCAACCCTAGTGAATCTGACGATTATGTGCCTTGGGGTTGCTCTTCTTGAGATCTTTGTGGTGTTCCCTGTTTAATAAATGGTGTTTGGAAAACTGGCTAGCCATGTGCAGAAAGCAGAAACTGGACCCCTTTCTGACACCTTACACTAAAATTAACTCCAGATGGATTAAAGACTTAAACATACCTCCCAACAGCCCTGAATGAACAATGGAGCTCACAGCTCAGCACTGGAGCTCCTATAAAGTACAGACCGTCTTCTCAAGCAGCTCCTGACCCCTGTATATCCAAAGAGCCACCTAAAAAGGAATAATAAGATTGACCTTTGTGGGCATCATTCTGGGACAAAGATAGCAGAAGAAGAAACTGGTAGCATCCTCACTCTTCCAAAGCTGCTACAGGTGTATCCCAGATAAACAGAGCCTGGAGTGGACCTCAGCACTCATACAGCACAGGAGCTAGACCATTAGAAGGAAAACTAAGTAACAGAAATATTTCATCATCAACAATCTGGGCATCCACAGAGACCCAATTGAAAAATCAGCAACTACTAAGACGACAGGTGGATAAATCCACAAAGATGGGAAGAAACCAGCGCAAAAAGGAGAAAACACACAAAACCAAAACACCTCACCTCCTAGAAAGGACCAAAACTCCTCACCAGCAAAAGAACAAAGCTGAACAGAGAATGAGTGTGATGAAATGATGGAATCAGACTTCAGAAGGTGGATAATGAGAAACTTCAGTGAGCTAAAAGAACATGTTCTAAATCAATGCAAAGAAACTAAGAACCTTGAAAAAGATTTGAGGAAATGATAACAAGAATGGACAACTTAGAGAGGAATATGAATGAATTGAAGGAGCTGAAAACACAATGAGAGAACATCGCAAAGCATGCACAAGTTTCAACAGCCGAATTGACCAAGCAGAAGAAAGAATATCAGAAGTCGAAGATCAACTCAATGAAATAAAATGAGAAACCAAGATTAGAGAAAAAGCACAAAAGGAATGAACAAAATATCCAGGAAATGTGAGACTATGTGAAGAGACCCAACCTACGTTTGATAGGTGTACCAGAATGTGATAAAGAGAATGAATCCAGGCACATAATCGTCAGATTCACCAGGGTTGAAATGAAGGAGAAAATACTAAGGGCAACTAGAGAGAAAGGTCGGGTCACCCACAAAGGGAAGCCCATCAGACTCACAGCAGATCTCTCGGCAGAGACTCTACAAGCCAGAAGAGAATGGGGCCAATATTCAACATCCTTAAAGAAAAGAACTTTCAACCCAGAATTTCATATCCAGCCAAACTGAGCTTCATAAGTGAAGGAAAAATAAAATTCATCACGAACAAGCAAGTACTCAGAGATTTTGTCACCACTAGGCCTGCTTTACAAGAGCTCCTGAAAGAGGCACTACACATAGAAAGAAACAACCAGTACCAGCCATCCTAAAAGCATACCAAATGCTAAAGAGCATCAACAAAATGAAGAATCTACATGAACCAATGGGCAAAACAGCCAGCTAGCATCAAAATGGCAGTATCAAATTCACACATAACAATATTAACCCTAAATGTAAATGGGCTAAATGCACCAATCAAAAGACACAGACTGGCAAATTGGATAAAAACCAAAACCCATCAGTGCTGTATCTAGGATAGCAATCTCACATGCTAGGATACACAAAGGCTCAAAATAAAGGGATGGAGGAAGATTTACCAAGCAAATGGAGAGCAAAAAAGCAGGAGTTGCAATTCTCATCTCTGATAAAATAGACTTTAAAGCAACAAAGATCAAAAGGACAAAGAAGGTCATTACATAATGGTAAAAGGATCGATACAACAAGAAGAGCTAACGATTCTAAATATATATGGACCCAGTGCAGAAGCACCCAGTATATAATGCAAGTTCTTAATGACTTACAAAGAGACTTAGACTCCCACACCATAATAGTGGGAGACTTTAACACTCCACTGTCAATAGCAGACAGATCAACCAGACAGAAAATTAACAAGGATATCCAGGACTTGAACTCAGACCTGGAACAAGCAAACCTGATAGACATTTACAGAACTCTCCACCCCAAATCCACAGAATATACATTCTTCTCAGCACCACATCACACCTACTCCAAAATTGACCACATAATTGGAAGTAAAGCACCTCAGCAAATGCAAAACAATGGAAATCATAACAAACAGTCTCTCAGACCATAGTGCAATCAAGTTAGAATGAAGAATTCAGAAACTAACTCAGAACCACACAGCTTCATGGAAACTGAACAACTGGCTCTTGAATGTTGATTGGATAAACAATGAAATGAAGGCAGAAATAAAGAAGTTCTTGAAACCAACGAGAATGAAGACACAACATACCAGAATCTCTGGGACACATTTAAAGCAGTCTGTAGAGGAAAATATATAACAATAAGTGTCCACATGAGAAGAGTGGAGAGATCCAAAATTGACACCCTATCATCAAAATTGAAAGAGCTAGAGGAGCAAGATCAAAAACCTCAAAATCTAGATGAAGACAAGAAATAACTAAGATCAGAGCAGAACTGAAGGAGATAGAGACACGAAAAACCCTTTAAATAATCAATATATCCAAGAGCTGGTTTTTCAAAAGATTAACAAAATAGACAGACCACTAGCCAGACTGATAAAAAGAAAAGAGAGAACAACCAAATAGATGCAATAAAAAACGATAAAGAGGAAATCACCACAGATTCCACAGAAATTCAAACCATCATCAGAGAATACTACAAAGAACTCTATGCACACAAACTAGTAAACCAGGAAGAAATGGATAAATTCCTGGACACTGTGTCCTCCCAAGCCTAAACCAGGAAGAAGCTGAAACTATGAATAGACCAATACCAACGTCTGAAGTTGAGGCAGCAATTAAGAGCCTACCACACAAAAAAAGCCCAGGTCCAGATGGGTTCACAGCTGAATTCTACCAGACATACAAAGAGGATCTGGTACCATTCCTTCTGAAACTATTCCAAATAATCCAAAAAGAGGGAACCCTTCCCAAATCATTTTATGAGACCAAAATCATCCTTATACCAAAACCTGGCAGAGACTCAACAAGAAAAGAAAACTTCAGGCCAATATCCATGATGAACATAGATGCAAAATCTTCAATAAAATACTGGCAAACCGATTGCAACAGCACATTAAAAAACTTATCCATCATGAACAAGTAGGATTCATCCCGGGGATGCAAGGCTGGTTCAACATATGCAAGTCTATAAACGTCATTCACCACATAAACAGAAGCAAAAACAAAAACCACATGACTATCTGAATTGACGCAGAAAAGGCATTTGACAAAATTCAACAGCCCTTTATGCTAAAAACCCTCAATAAACATGGTATTGATGAAAGATATCTCAAAGTAATAAAAGCTATTTATGACAAACCAACAGCCCATATCATCTTTAATGGGCAAAAACTGGAAGCATTCCCCTTGAAATCAGGCACTAGACAAGGATACCCCCTCTCACCACTTCTATTCAACATAGTACTGGAAGTTCTAGCCAGAGCAATCAGGCAAGAAAAAGAAATAAAGGGTATTCAAATAGGAAAGGTGGAAGCCAAATTGTCTATTTGCAGACGACGTGATAGTATGCCTAGAAGACCCCATCGTCTCACGCCAAAAACTCCTGAAACTGATAAGCAACTTCAGCAAAGTCTCAGGATATAAAATCAAAGTGCAAATATCACAGGCATTCCTATACACCAATAACAGACTTAAAGAGAATGAAATCAAGAACGAACTGCGTTTCACAATTGCTACAAAGAAAATAAAATACCTAGGAATACAACTCACAAGGAATGCAAGAGAGCTCTTCAAAAAAACTACAAACCACTGCTCAACGAAATAAGAGAGGACACAAACAGATGGAGAAACATCCCATGTTCGTGGTTAGGAAGAATCAATATTGTGAAAATGGCTATACTACCCAAAGTAATTTACAGAATCAATGCCAACCCCATCAAGCTACGATTGAATTTCTTCACAGAACTGAAAAAATACACCATAAACTTCATATGGAACCAAAAGAGAGCCCGCATAGCCAAGTCAATTCTAAGCAAAAAGAACACAGCGGGAGGCATCACACTACCAGACTTCAAACTATACTACAAGTCTACAGTAATCAAAACAGCATGGTACTGGTACCAAAACAGAGATATAGACAAATGAAACAGAACAGAGGCATGGGAGGCAAATCAACATATCTACAACCATATAATCTTTGATAATCCAGACAAAAACCATGGGGAAAGGATTCCCTGTTTAATAAATGGTGTTTGGAAAACTGGCTAGCCATGTGCAGAAAGCAGAAACTGGACCCCTTTCTGACACCTTACACTAAAATTAACTCCAGATGGATTAAAGACTTAAACATAAGACCTGGCACCATAAAAACCCTAGAAGAAAATGTAGGCAAAACCATTCAAGACATAGGAGTAGGCAAGGTCTTCATGATCAAAACACCAAAAGCATTGGCAACAAAAGCCAAAATAGACAAATGGGACCTAATCAAACTCCACAGCTTTTGCATGGCAGAACAAACAGTCACCAGAGTGAATCGGTAACCATCAGAATGGGAAAAAATCTTTGCAGTTTACCCATTTGACAAAGGGCTGATATCCAGAATTTACAAAGAACTCAAACAGATTTAGAGGAAAAAACAAACAAGCCCTTTCAAAAGTGTGCAAAAGATATGAACAGACACTTTACAAAAGAAGGCACACATGAGGCCAACAAACACATGAAAAAATGCTCATCATCACTGGTCATTAGAGAGATGCATATCAAAACCACATTGAGATACCATCTCACACCAGTTAGAATGGCGATCATTAAAAAATCTGGAGATAACAGATGCTGGAGAGGATGTGGAGAAATAGGAACACTCTTACACTGTTGGTGGGAGTGTACATTAGTTCAACCACTGTGGAAGACAGTGTGGCGATTCCTCAAGGACCTAGAAATAGAAATTCCATTTGACCCAGCAATCCCATTACTGGGTATCTATCCAAAGGACTATAAATCCTTCTACTATAAGGACACATGCACACGAATGTTCATTGCAGCACTGATTACAATAGCAAAGACCTGGAACCAACCCCAATGCCCATTGATGATAGACTGGACTGGGAAAATGTGGCACATGTACACCATGGAATATAACGCAGCAATCAAAAATGATGAGTTTGTGTCCTTTGTAATGACATGGATGAATCTGGAGAACATCATTCTCAGCAAACTGACACAAGAACAGAAAATGAAATACCACGTTTTCTCACTCATAGGCGGGTGAGAAAAATGTGAACACATGGACACAGGGAGGGGGTCTACTACACACAGGGCTCTATTGGGGGGAATGGGGGAGTGACAGCGGGTGGGAGCTTGGGAGGGATAGCCTGAGAAGAAATGCCAAGTGTGGATGAAGGCGAGGAAGGCAGCAAAACACACTGCCATATGTGTACCTATGCAACTATCTTGCACATTCTGCACATGGACCCTGAAACATAAAATGCAATAAAAATTAAAATAAAACAAAAGCTGACTGGCTTTAAACCTGCAGCACTGCTTTCACTCTCTGTCCTAGGCTAGTTAATCATCTGCTTGTGCTGTCCTTGTATGATTAGTAAGACGCTGTCTTAAAGAGTACTATTTTTGAGGGTTGCTGTGAGGGTTAAAACAGCCAAAGTAACTGAACAGGGTCTGGCTGAGTATAAAAGCTCGGTAATAGTTAAGAATCCTGAAAGTAATAACTATTTTTATGCTTCTTAATTTAATCTAAAAGTGAGTACATAAGAATAAAGAGGAGGAGGCTTCCAAGATGGCTTCGTAGACGCCACTCAGGATTGCAGCTCTCAGTGAAGTCGCAAAGGGTGAGTCCTAGCCGCATTCTCGGATGGACATTTTTTTGCCAACAGAGCGTTGAGAGTCCCAGGTGTGGGAGAGACACGGGACGCTGGTGCAGCCGGCTAGCGCAACCAGCTTGCGCGGCCAGTTCTGCCGGCGCCATAGCGCAGTGGGACCCGGCACGGAACTCACTGGTCTGAGTGCCCTGTTAAACCGGCAATCTGAGATTTGGAAGGGCAGATCGGCATGTCCATCTCATTGAACGGGACTTGGACAATGAACCAGACCAGGAGATTCCTGGGAAACGTGATCTGAGCCAGTGCAGTGGGCAGTGGCACAGGAGATTGCACGGATCCCAGGGCCCTATCGGCAGGCTACTGGGGCGCCAGTGAGAGAGTTGGCAGTTCAGCTAGGGGAGAGGAAGAAAGAGAGAGAGAGGATGGACTCTGAGGCAGGGAGCTGGGTGATCAGGCTCGGCGGGTGCCACCCTCATGGGAACAAGCAGGGTGGCAATTGGAGGCGCTCAGGGCTAAGAGTTTTGCTGCTCACATCAAGGACGGTGCAGCCCAGTGGGGGAAGGGGGTCCGCCACGACAGATGTAATCCGCCCCTACTGAAGTACCACCCAGGGCTGACACAGCCGGCCATTGCCAAGGCAACCTGCCATAACAGAAAGACTTCACCAGCAAGTCGGAACACCCCACAGCAGAACAGAGCTTCACCACAGCAGGGCGGACCCGCGCTAGCAGGGCGGAGCCCCGGCAGGCAAATAGTGAATACACTGCCTCCTAGACGGGCAGAATAGTGCAACAGATATGCACAAAGAAAGCCCCAACTCCCTGAGACAGAGCATCTAAGGGGTAAAACAAAGGGGAAGGGTTATGAGTTCTGTTGCAGAAGACATAAACACATTCTCCCAACAACGCTGAATGAACAACGGACCTCACAGCTCAGCACTAAAGCTCCAACAAAGCATAGACCATCTCCTCAAGCAGCTCCCTGACCCCTGTATATCCAAAGAGTCACCCCCAAAAAGACTAATCAGCCTGACATTTGGCGAGCATTATTCTGGAACAAAGATGGCAGAAGAAGAAACTGGTAGCATCCCTCACTGTTCCGCAGCTGCTACAGGTGTACCCCAGAAAAGCAGGGCCTGGAGTGGACCTCAGCACTCGTACAGCAGAGAGGCTAGACCATTAGAAGGAAAACTAAGTAACAGAAATACTTCATCATCAAGAATCTGGGCGTCCACAAAGACACCCAATTGAAAAATCAGCAACTACAAAGATGACAGGTGGATAAATCAATAAAGATGGGAAGAAACCCCCGCAAAAAGGGGAAAAACACCAGAAAACAAAACACCTCACCTCCTACAAAGGACCAAAACTCCTCACCAGCAAGGGAACAAAGCTGGACGAAGAATGAATGGGAGAAAATGACGGAATCACACTTCAGAAAGTGGATAATGAGAAACTTAAGAGAGCTAAAAGAACGTGTTCTAAATCAGTGCAAAGAAACTAAGAACCTTAAAAAAGATTCGAGGAACTGATAACAAGAATGGACAGCTTAGAGAGAAATATGAATGAATTGAAGGAGATGAAAAACACAACACGAGAATTTCACGAAGCATGCACAAGTTTCAACAGCCGAATTGACCAAGCAGAAGAAAGAACATCAGAAGTTGAAGATCAACTCAATGAAATAAAACAAGAAACCAAGATTATAGAAAAAAGCGCAAAAAGGAATGAACAAAATCTCCAAGAAATGTGGGACTATGTGAAGAGACCCAACCTACATTTGATAGGTGTACCAGAATGTGATGAAGAGAATGAATCCAAGCTGGAAAATACTCTTCAGGATATTATCCAGGAAAATTTCCCCAACCTAGCAAGACAGGTCAATACTCAACTCCAGGAAATACTGAGAACACCACAAATATACTCCACAAGAAGAGCAACCACAAGGCACATAGGCACATAATTGTCAGATTCACCACCGTTGAAATGAAGGAGAAAATACTAAGGGCAGCCAGAGAGAAATGTCGAGCCACCCACAAAGAAAAGCCCAGCAGACTCACAGCAGATCTCTTGGCAGAGACTCTAAAAGCCAAAAGAGAGTGGGGGTCAATATTCAACATCCTTAAAAAAAAAGAACTTTCAACCCAGAATTCAATATCCAGCCAAACTGAGCTTCATAAGTGAACGAAAAATAAAATTCTTCACGAACAAGCAAGTACTCAGAAATTTTGTCACCACTAGGCCTGCTTTACAAGAGCTCCTGAAAGAGGTACTACACATGAAAAGAAACAACCAGGACCAACCATTCTAAAAGCATACCAAATGCTAAAGAGCATCAACAAAATAAAGAATCTACATGAACCAATGTGCAAAACAGCCAGCTAGCATCAAAATGGCAGTATCAAATTCAGACATAACAATACTAACCCTAAAGGTAAATGGGCTAAATGCACCAATCAAAAGACACAGACTGGCAAATTGGATAAAAAAAAACAAAACCCATCGGTGTGCTGTATCCAGAAAATGCACCTCACACGCAAGGAAACACAAAGGCTCAAAATAAAGGGATGGAGGAAGATTTACCAAGCAAATGGACAGCAAAAAAAAGCAGGAGTTGCAATTCTCGTCTCTGATAAAATAGACTTTAAAGCAACAAAGATCAAAAGGGACAAGGAAGGTCATTACATAATGGTAAAAGGATCGATACAACAAGAAGAGCTAACGATTCTAAATATATATGGACCCAATGCAGGAGCACCCAGATATATAAAGCAAGTTCTTAATGACTTACAAAGAGACTTAAACTCCCACACAGTAAGAGTGGGAGACTTTAACACTCCACTGTCAATATCAGACAGATCAACCAGACAGAAAATTAACAAGGATATCCAGGACTTGAACTCAGACCTGGAACAAGCAAACCTGATAGATATTTACAGAACTCTCCACCCCAAATCCACAGAATTTACATTCTTCTCAGCACCATATCACACCTACTTTAAAATTGACCACATAATTGGAAGTAAATCACTCCTTAGCAAATGCAAAACAACTGAAATCATAACAAACAGTCTCTCAGACCATAGTGCAATCAAGTTAGAACTCAGAATTCAGAAAATAACTCAGAACCGCACAGCTTCATGGATACTGAACAACTGGCTCTTGAATGTTCATTGGATAAACAATAAAATGAAGGCAGAAATAAACAAATTCTTTGAAACCAATGGGATAAAGACACAAGGTACCAGAATCTCTGGGACACATTTAAAGCAGTCTGTAGAGGAAAATATATAGAAACAAGTGCCCACATGAGAAAACTGGAGAGATCCAAAATTGACACTCTATCGTCAAAATTTAAAGAGCTAGAGGAGCAAGATCAAAAAAGCTCAAAACCTAGCAGAAGACAAAAAATAACTAAGATCAGAGCAGAACTGACGGAGATAGAGACAAGAAAACCCTTCAAAAATTCAATAAATTCAAGAGCTGGTTTTTCAAAAGATCAACAAAATAGACAGACCACTAGCCAGACTGATAAAAAGAAAAGAGATCAACCAGACAGAAAATTAACAAGGATATCCAGGACTTGAACTCAGACCTGGAACAAGCAAACCTGATAGACATTTACAGAACTCTCCACCCCAAATCCACAGAATATACATTCTTCTCAGCACCACATCACACCTACTCCAAAATTGACCACATAATTGGAAGTAAATCACTCCTTAGCAAATGCAAAACAACTGAAATCATAACAAACAGTCTCTCAGACCATAGTGCAATCAAGTTAGAACTCAGAATTCAGAAAATAACTCAGAACCGCACAGCTTCATGGATACTGAACAACTGGCTCTTGAATGTTGATTGGATAAACAATGAAATGAAGGCAGAAATAAACAAATTCTTTGAAACCAATGGGATAAAGACACAAGGTACCAGAATCTCTGGGACACATTTAAAGCAGTCTGTAGAGGAAAATATATAGAAACAAGTGCCCACATGAGAAAACTGGAGAGATCCAAAATTGACACCCTATCGTCAAAATTTAAAGAGCTAGAGGAGCAAGATCAAAAAAGCTCAAAACCTAGCAGAAGACAAAAAATAACTAAGATCAGAGCAGAACTGACGGAGATAGAGACAAGAAAAACCCTTCAAAAATTCAATAAATTCAAGAGCTGGTTTTTCAAAAAGATCAACAAAATAGACACACCACTAGCCAGACTGATAAAAAAGAAAAGAGGGAACAACCAAATAGATGCAATAAAAAACGATAAAGGGGAAATCACCACAGATTCCACAGAAATTCAAACCATCATCAGAGAACACTACAAACAACTCTATGCACATAAACTAGTAAACCAGGAAGAAATGGATAAATTCCTGGATGCCTGTGTCCTCCCAAGCCTAAACCAGGAGGAAGCTGAAACTATGAATTGACCAATAACAAGGTCTGAAGTTGAGGCAGCAAGTAAGAGCCTAGCACACAAAAAAAGCCCAGGTCCAGATGGGTTCACAGCTGAATTCCACCAGACACACAAAGAGGTTCTGGTACCATTCTTTCTGAAACTATTCCAAATAATTCACAAAGAGGGAACCCTTCTCAAATCATTTTATGAGACCAACATCATCCTGATACCAAAACCCGGCAGAGACTGAACAAGAAAAGAAAATTTCCGGCCAATATCCATAATAAACATAGATGCAAAAATCTTCAATAAAATACTGGCAAACCGAATGCAACAGCACATTACAAAACTTATCCATCATGATCAAGTAGGATTCATCCCGGGGATGCAAAGCTGGTTCAACATACGCAAGTCTATAAATGTAATTCACGACCTAAACCGAACCAAAAATGAAAACCACATGATTATCTCAATTGACGCAGAGAAGGCATTTGACAAAATTCAACAGTTATGCTAAAAACCCTCAATAACCTTGGTAATGATGGAACATACCTCAAAGTAATAAAAGACATTTATGACAAACAAACAGCCAATATGATACTTAATGGGCAAAAACTGAAAGCATTCCCATTGAAATCTGGCACTAGACAAGGATGTCCTCTCTCACCACTCCTATTCAACATAGTAATGGAAGTTCTAGCCAGAGCAATCAGGCAAGAAAAAGAAATAAAGGGTATTCAAATAGGAAAGGTGGAAGCCAAATTGTCTCTATATGCAGACGACATGATAATATACCTAGAAGACCCCATCACCTCAGCCCAGAAGCTCCTGAAACTGATAAGCAACTTCAGCAAAGTCTCAGGATATAAAATCAATGTGCAAAAATCACAAGCATTCCTATACACCAAAGAGAGACTTAAAGAGAACCAAATCAAGAACAAACTGCCATTCACAATTGCTAAAAAGAAAATAAAATACCTAGGAATACAACTCACAAGAAATGTAAGGGACCTCTTTAAGGAAAACTACAATCCACTGCTCAATGAAATAAGAGAGGACACAAACAGATGGAGAAACATCCCATGTTCGTGGCTAGGAAGAATCAATATCGTGAAAATGGCTATACTTCCAAAAGTAATTTACACAGTCAATGCTATCCCCATCAAACTACCATTGAATTTCTTCACAGAACTGAAAAAAAAAAAACTCCATGAACTTCATATGAAACCAAAAGCGAGCCCGCATAGCCAAGTCAATTCTAAGCAAAAAGAACACAGCAGGAGGCATCACACTACCAGACTTCAAACTATACTACAAGGCTACAGTAATCAACACAGCATGGTACTGGTACCAAAACAGAGATATAGATTAATGGAACAGAACAGAGGTATCGGATGCAACACAACATATCTTCAACCATATAATCTTTGATGTACCAGACAAAAACAAGCAACTGGGAAAGGATTCCATATTTAATAAGTGGTGTTGGGAAAACTGGCTAGCCATGTGCAGAAAGCAAAAACTGGACCCCTTCCTGACACGTTACACTAAATTTAAATCCAGATGGATTAAAGATTTTAATGTAAGACCTGACACCATAAAAACCCTAGAAGAAAATCTAGGCAAAACCATTCAGGACACAGGAGTAGGCAAGGACTTCACGACCAAAACACCAAAAGCATTGGCAACAAAAGCCAAGATAGACAAATGGGACATAATCAAACTCCACAGCTTCTCTATGGCAAAAGAAACAGTCACTAGAGTGAATCGGCAACCATCAGAATAAGAAAAAATTTTTGCAGTCTATGCATCAAAGGGCTGATATCTAGAATTTACAAAAAACTCAAACAGATTTAGAGGAAAAAAACAAACAACCCATTCATAAATGGGCAAAGGATATGAACAGACACTTTACAAAAGAAGACATACATGAGGCCAACAAACACATGAAAAATGCTCATCATCACTGGTCATTAGAGAGATGCAAATCAAAACCACATTGAGATACCATCTCATGCCAGTTAGAATGGCGATCATTAAAAAATCTGGAGACAGCAGATGCTGGAGAGGATGTGGAGAAATAGAAACACTCTTACACTGTTGGTAGGAGTGTAAATTAGTTTAACCATTGTGCAAGACAGTGTGGCGATTCCTCAAGGAACTAGAAATAGAAATTCCATTTGACCCAGCAATCCCATTACTTGGTATATATCCAAAAGATTATAAATCGTTCTACTATAAGAACACATGCACATGAATGTTCATTGCAGCACTGTTTACAATAGCAAAGACCTGGAACAAACCCAAATGCCCAACGGTTATAGACTGGACTGGGAAAATGTGGCATATATACACCATGGAATATTATGCAGCAATCAAAAATGATGAGTTAGTGTCCTTTGTAAGGACATGGATGAATCTGGAGAACTTCATTCTCAGCAAACTGACACAAGAACAGAAAAAAAAATAGCGCATATACTCACTCATAGGCGGGTGAGAAAAATGAGAACACATAGACACAGGGAGGGTGTCTGCTACACACTGGGGTCTATTGGGGGAATGGGAGAGTGAAAGTGGGGGGGCTGGGGAGGGATAGCCCAGGGATGAACGCCAAGTGTGGTTTAAGGGGAGGAAGGCAGCAAAACACACTGCCATGAGTGTACCTATACAACTATCTTGCACGTTTTGCACATGTACCCCAAAACCTATAATGGAATAAAAATTTTAAAAATGAAAAAATATTCCTTCTTTGGAAACATTCCAAGTTTTGGGAAGCTCCATCCTTGAACTTGGTGGACTAGCTAGACTGTGGGAAGCCCCAAGAAGTTACAGCAAAAGAGGCTGTAGACAAATGTGCCTGTCACCTTTCCAGAAGTGGAGAATGGAAGCGAGGGAAGCATGGCACTATGTCTGCTCTGTTGCTTTGAATAAGACAAACATGGCCAAAGGACCTGGGTGGTAATGCAGGTGAGGCAAATGTCACATGGAGGCTGGTCCTCTGCATACAACTTTTTCACTGCACTTCCCTATCTAGGGACGTGAGCACTAGGTTGTGGTTGCAAATGGACTTCAACAGAGGCGAGGCTTAGGTCACTGGTGCAGGGTGCTGGGCTGGGGACACTGCGACCACCTGAGGCTGGGTTCCCAGACCGTGCAGGGGCAGGAGTGGACCGCAATCTCTGAGAAATTTGGGTGAGTCGGGATTATAGTAGGGACACCACCTACTGCCAGGCACGCAGCCCCTTCAAAGTGAGTGAGAGCCAAAGGGCAGCCACTGGGTGCACACTAGCCATGCTAAAAAGAATTCTCCACTTGGCTGGGCCCTGAACTCATGGCGCCTCTGACACTGCAGCAGCCAGAGCCAGACCCGGGGGAGACCTCTGCAACTGGCACCCATCCCCAACCACAAAGCCAGAAAAGGCTCCTGGGCTCTCTGTTCCACCTCCCAATGTCTTGCCTGCTTTTTCAACTCTGGCATAGGTAGTCCAGCCTCACCTGCTCTCCATATGGACCCCAACTGCTCCTGCACCACTGGTAAAGTATGCCAGGTTTTGGGACCTTTAGGATCCCCAATTTTTAATGGGGGGTTAAAAAATGCAGGAGAAAGGTGCATTTTGAGCTCTACCTAAAGTGGATTTTTTTTTACTTTATACTTCTGATGCTTTTTTTCTTACCAGGGACCTTTATTATTATTACTGAAAACCTTACCATTGCCCCAGTGCCTCCCACTTTTAAGAAGAGAGGAATGAGGCTCAAAACTGCCTCTGCTCCTGGTCACCCATAGGCCAGAAGTGTGCTGAGCTGGGATCCAGTGCTCTGTCCAGCATTTGAGCTGCCTGGGCTGTTAGGGAGTTGGGAGACATTGCTTCTTCAAGATTCCCCACTTAAGTCTCTGTGTGGTATCAAAAGGATGGCACCTGTCCACCCGAGCCTGTGGGGAGGAAAGGGGGCGCTGGACTTCATGTGCCTGGATGGAACAAGGTAACAGGTTTTCAATGCAGTGAGCAGGAGGATGTTGAGGGGCTGCTTCTAACCCTGAACCACACTCACTGCTCACTGCCTTTTTCTTTTCCCTGCAGGTGGCTCCTGAACCTGCACCAGCTCCTGCAAATGCAAAGAGTACACCTGCACCTCCTCCAGGGAGAGTAAGTTCAGGGTCTTCCCTGAGAATCTGGAGGATGAGCAGGGTCACAGCAGGGAACCCAGAGCTTAGCAGGCACGAGCAGGACAGTGACCAGCTTTCCACATCTCCTTTTCTGGCAACTGATTTAGAATCACAGCTGGAAAAACACAAGATGATTGATTCCCAACTTTCATTCTTAATGTAAGAAGACAGAGGCCACATGAATGCACCAGTCTGCCAAGCACAGACCTGATATTTCAGGACTTTTCTCACTTAAGGAAATGGTTCTGGGTAACTGGTTTTTTCTTGTCCCTGTAGCCCCAGCCACTGCCTCTCCAGTCTTCTGTCCTCTCCTGGGTATAGATTGTGCTGGACAGCTTTTTCACTGGAAGACCCTCACTCCATAGATCCAGTTGACTCCTGACAGAGCAATGCCACCCTGGACTAAGGGTCCTCTGGAGCTGGAGGTAGGGCTTGAGTCAGGTCTCTGTTGGGGCAGAGAGGTCTCCAGTCAAGTCTTCTCTGACTACTGACTCTCCCCTTCTTCTCCAGGCTGCTGCTCCTGCTGCCCTATGGGCTGGTCCAACTGTGCCCAAGGCTGCATCTGCAAAGAGGAATTAGACAAGTGCAGCTGCTGTGCTTCATGTCAGAACAGCCCTGCTCTCAGATGTAGAAAGAGTGACCTAAACAGATTTGAAATTTTTTCCATGGCCTTACTATATTTGTCTCTCTTTTATAAAATATGTGAATGATAATAAAAGTTGTTACCTTTATTTTGGCTCTGGTTTTCTTTGTGTGCCTTGGAAATAAAGGGCCCTTTACTCAACAGAGCTGGCATGGGTGATGGCACTGTCCAGAGACATGGGTGCTGGGACCATGTCTTATCATCCTGCATGCTTAATGGCTTAAGGAAAATCATGTTCCCTGTTTCAGGTCACTTTTTCAGCTAAAAGAGATTCCTATAAGATGATAATATGGTGTGTTTTTTTGTGCCTTTCTGTGTTGAGCTACATAGTCCACTTAATCACTGACAGATGTGAGGGGAGGGAGGCAGCTCATAAAAGGGCACAGGAGTCTGTTGCACACCTAAGCTTTGTTAAGATAAACTGTTTTAGTATGATAAAATCATAAGAGAAAAACCATTTTTATATTCAACAAGTAAATAAGTATCTACAAACGTGAATATATGAAAAACAAAATTACATGAGAAACAAAAGTATTACATACACTACCCATTTTTTCTGGAGTGTACATTTCACACTGGAGACAGTTATCCAATCAGTCCTTGTGCATGGCTAGCACAACTTGAACACCCCTGGAGGAGATATTCTCCTAGTACCCATCAATCTTGACCTGCCCATGCCACTGATGGGAGTCTTTCTTCACCTCAAAACTCCCTCTTGTGACTGACCTCTGAACCTGTACCTCTTCCAAGGTGAAGCTGAAATTGGCCTCTCCCTCAGGCTTTGGTTACTTCAGGCCAGCTGAGTGAGTAGGAATGGAGAATGAAGTACCCAGCATTTTTCCAGCAAGATGTCTGTAGATAGAAACTGGTTTCCAGATGATGTATTTTGAGTCCACCTGTGCGGGCTGTGATGGCATATTCTATGGTCTGAAAATGCTTTGCTCATTAAGCAGGAGTGTGGACTGTGACTGGTAATTAGGCCAACAGTGGTCACTCTGCTTATTTTTTGAGGGAATTGCTATTTGTTATCTGTATATTTTTCTTTTTTGTTTTGAATTGCTATTTAATTTTCAGCCTAGGGGAAGATGAAACCTGTGGCCCAAAAGTCAGGACCATGCTTGCCCACAGATGCACTCTGTGAAGGACACATTTCAGAAGACAGCCTGGGCCAAGCATACGTTTTGGTGTCACACAACTGGATTCACGGCCCACTGCACCACTTACTGGCTGAGTGGCCTGAAAAAGTCACCTGATCTCTCTGAGTCTTCATTTCCTCATTTGTAGAAAGATTGTATCTCCACATTGGGATACAATGTGACAGTGGCATGGCACCTGGCTGGGGTTAATCAACGATCCTGTTATAATCATTTGTCCACATGGACCTTCTAGAGGGAGAATCCTGTTAGCTCCCATCAAGCTCCTAGGGAAAGGCCCATCTGTGAGCCATTTGATGTTAACACAAACCGGAGTAACAGAAGTTGGCTGTGCAGGGGTGCACTGTCCTCTAGAGTAAAGAACCTGCCCAAAGTCACACAACTCAGCAGTATAGGAATGGATTAACTTATGGTACAGAGGTCCTCATGTCCTCCCAGAGCTGGCAGATATAATGTCACTGGTTGCTAAGCCTTGCTCCTAACAGTTCACAGCCCAAAAGTCCTTAGTCAGTAAGGCCAATTGTGCCCCTAGCTTGAGAATGAATATACCAAAGCCCAGAGAGATCACAGAGCCATGCAGAGGAATCTGGATGCCAGCTCCACACTCTTTACCCTGTACCTCTGTGCCATATTTCAGTGTCCTGCTCTTTCCCCTGACAGGGTGATGTAGGTTTTTAATTGCACACCTAAGCTTTGTTAAGATAAACTGTTGCACACCTAAGCTTTGTTAAGATAAACTGTTTTAGTATGATAAAATCATAAGAGAAAATCAATTTTTATATTCAACAAGTAAATAAGTATCTACAAATGTAAATATATGAAAAAGAAAATTACATGAGAAACAAAAGTATTACAAACACTACCCATTTTTTCTGGAGTGTACATTTCACACTGGAGACAGTTATCCAATCAGTTCTTGTGCATGGCTAGCATAATTCTGCATAATTCTCTCAGTTCTGAAGGCATCAAAGTTCAAGGTCAAGGCTCCAGCATTTGGAGTCTTGTGAGAGGGCATTATGCTGCAGTCAGCCTGCATGAGTGCAATTCACAGCTGTGCTGCTTATATCTGGGTAACACAACCTCTTTTTAGCTCCGCCTCCTGCATTGTGAAAGGGGTATAATACAGACATGCACCACGTAACATTTTAGCCACGGATTGGATATAGCATGATGGTCCCTTAAGATTATAATATGTTTTTTGTTTGTTTGTTTGTTTTTGAGATGAAGTCTTGCTCTGTTGTCCAGGCTGGAGTGCAATGGTGTAATCTCAGCTTATTGCAACCTCTGCCTCCCTGGTTCAAGTGATTTTTCAGTCTCAGGCTCTTGAGTAGCTAGGATTACAAGTGTGCACCACCACACCCAGCTAATTTTTGTATTTTTAGTAGAGGCAGGGCTTCTTCATGTGGGCCAGGCTGGTCTTGAACTCCTGACCTTGTGATCCACCCACTTTGGCCTCCCAAAGTGCTGGGATTCCAGGCGTGAGCCACTGAGCCCAGCCTATTATATGGTATTTTTACTGTACCTTTCTATGTTTAGCTACACAGATACTTACCATTGTGTTAAAATTGCCTAACAGTATACAGGTTTGAAGCATAAGAACAATAGGCTAACACATACAGCCTACATGTGCAGTAGCCATTATCATTTAGGTGTGGGTACGTTCTATGATGTTTGCACAATGACAAAATTGCCCAAAGACACATTTCTCAGAATGCATACCTCTTATTAAGTGACACATGACTGTAATAGGGTTGGACTAGTAAAGATAAATAATTTCATGGATAAAAAGAACTCAGAATGGTGCCTTGTACATGACCAGTGGTCTGTAATATTAACAACTATTTTGTTATTATTATTCATGGCTGCTATGGCCTGAATGCTTGTGTCCATCCAATATTCATGTGTTGAAATATATCTTTCATTGTGTTGCTTTTAAGAGGTAGCACATCTGGAAAGTGACTATGGTATTTGGGCAAAGCACTCATGAATGGGATTAGCACCTTAATAAAAGTGGCCTGAGGGAGCTTATTTAAACCTTTCCACAATGTGAAGACCAGCAAGAAAGAGACATCCATGAGAAACGGGGCTCTCACAAGACTCCAAATGCTGGAGCCTTGACCTTGAACTTCGATGCCTTCAGAACTGAGAGAAATAGAGTTCTGTTGTTTTAAGGTATCCATTCTAAGGTGTCTGGTTATCACCACTCAAATGCACTCAGGCAATAGCATACTTGACATTTTCACTCTAGACAAAAAAGCTGGGCCTGGTGTCCCTCCCTGTGTGTCCTCTTTCTCTTTCTTTCTTTCTTTCTTTCTTTCTTTCTTTCTTTCTTTCTTTCTTTCTTTCTTTCTTTCTTTCTTTCTTTCTTTCTTTTTTTTTTTTGAAGGATTTTCGCTCTTGTTACCCAGGCTGGAGTGCAATGGCGTGATCTCGGCTCACCACAACCTCCGCCTCCTGGGTTCAGGCAATTCTCTTGCCTCAGCCTCCTGAGTAGCTGGGATTACAGGCACATGCCACCGTGCTCAGCTAATTTTTTGTATTTTTAGAGATGGGATTTCACCATGTTGACCAGGATGGTCTCAATCTCTTGATCTCGTGATCCACCCACCTCGGCCTCCCAAAGTGCTGGGATTACAGGCTTGAGCCACTGCACCCGGCCATGTGTCTTCTTTCTTATCAGCCACATGAGCATTGCCCTGTGGTCCTGAACAAAGTCCTGCACTCTTCCCACAGAATAGAGATTCACACCAGAAATATAAAGCCACACACAAGACAGTCCCTGTCCCCATAACAGAAACAGAAGGGTGCCAGTTCCACTACCACCTGCACCCATGTGTGATGCAATATTTTTCTTATAAATGATTTTATTTTCTTAGATATATTTACATAAAAAGCAAACACATTAGCACTGCTGAAAAGAGAACCAGTTTAACTTCCAGACATAGAATGTTGCCATCAAATTCTCCTTATTCATATCTTCTCTGCATCTCTGTTTTTCTTCCAGTACTGACCTTGATGTTTGAATTTGTTTAGAGATTTAAGGGCATAAGTAATAAACTTACCTAGACCAAAGGGAAGCTTTATCACTGCTCTCTCTCCCATGGGAAGCTGAGAGGATTCAGACACAGCAGTGCCACTTTCCAGCCCTCTGACTCTGAGCTAGTGGCTTGACCTCCTCATATTGTCATTGTCCAGATTAGAATATGGGTTTATAAATAGAATATATGTCCCTTTTTGATTGCTGTGTGGGTTCAAAGATGGAAAGTGACTAAACAGGGCCTAAAACAGATTAATGTTATGTAGGATAATAGGAATATGGGAAGAAACTGCTTTCTAATTGATGACAGAATCTGCATGATTCTTTTTCTGGGGACATCCCACATTTTCCAAACTGCCATTCTGTAGTGGCATGCCTGGCTAGGCTGTGGGGAGACCCTGGAGAGATTTATGCAAAGCAGGACTGGGACAAATGTGCCCATTCAGCCTCTCAATTGTGGAGAATGAAAGGGAGGGAGACAGAGACCAGTGTCTGTCCTGTTGCTGTTCACAGGAGAAATGTGGCTGAAGGACCCAGGTGTGGACAGACTGAGACAAGGCTGGAAATCCAAAGTTTACAGCCCCCACCAGTTCTTTGCACACAGCTCTCTCCCTATGCTCCCGCTACTGCTGATTCTGAAAGTTGAACACGAGACTGGGGTTGCACATGGTATTCAGGGAAGGTGAAGATGACAGTCCTGAACCAGACCAGGTCACTGCTCAAAGCCCAGCCAAGGACAATGGACAGTGCAGACTCAGCAGGGTGGGTGCCAGGGCCAGAATGGGGCCTCTACTTTCTTAGACACACAAATTCTGTTAAATCTCAAGAACCTCCTAGAGAAAGGCTCATGGGTTTGGTAAAATGACTCTGGATTAGATGCTGGGAATGAGACTGCAGCCTGGTGATCCTGCCAGGAGGAATGTGATGTTGGATAAGATGCTGCTGCTTGGCATTTGTACAGACAGCCTTTCTCACCCTTCACATCATTAGATTTTCACACAACCTTGGGAATGAGAGCCACAGACCTCGGAACTAAGACAGCACATATGCAGAGCCTGGAGTTCCTGTGTTGTCTGCAAGAGTAGTTAATCAACCTGCCTAAGGCCACATAGCTGAGAAGTAAAGGTTTAAATAAACCTCTGCTACCCTGGCCTGTCATCCTCATCACAGCTGGCAGATGGTGATCGGCTGATCACTAGATGCTAAACTCTGCCTATTCTGGTTCCAATCTAGTAGCATTCTTTGAGATAGACTGATTTTGCACTGGGCTTGAGTGATGAGAACTGAAGTTCAGAGAGGTCACAGAGCTGTGCACGGGGACAATGACTGCCAGCTGAACATGCTTCCCACTGCTGCTTTGGGGCCAGATTTTCCATGTCCTAATCTTCATTGCAACTTGGAAGCATAGAGTGGTGGGTGAGGGAATAATGCTGCCATCAGCATGCATGAGTGGAAATTCCACCTCTGCCACTTAGCAGTGCTTCACAAACTCTCTGTGGCTCAGTCTCCTCCCCTGTAAAAGGTGCATAGTAATGGCATCTGGCTTGTAGGATTAAACAATTTAATACATGTAAGAAACTTGGAATGATGCCTGGCAAGTGGTGAGTAGTCTGCAATATTAGTTATTCCTTTAAAAAAGTCATTACACATAGCATAGGGTATATTAGTTTATTCATGGATAAAGCAGCTAGGCCTGTAGTGCCTGTGTGTATGCTGTCATTGTCATCTACCACTCAAACACGAGTCCTGTGGACCAAAGAGAGCCATTCACTGTTCCCACAAATATGTCATCAATACAGGGTTATAAAGCTATGAGCAAGATGCTGCGTCTCATGTCAGATATAGAATGACTGCCATTTCTGCTACCACGTGCACATTTTATCTATCATTTCACATTGAAATCACTGAAATGTTCTTAAATCTATTCTTATAAAGAGCAAACTCTCTTCCACCACCAGAAAAGAAAGATAGCCATATGTAGAAGATATGTAGAAGATAGCCAGAAAAGCATATACATGTGCCTTCGTATGTATGTATCTGTGGGTGTATACACACACACACACACACACAGAAACACACACATGCTTATTATACTTATGGATTGCTTTTGTCATTGCCCATGGTTGAGTTGGTGACTTGCCATTATTATTATTATTATTATTATTATTATTTTGAGACAAAGTCTCTCTCTGTCACTCAGGCTGGAACACAGTGATGCAATTTTAAGACACTGCAATCTCCACCTCCCAAGTTCAAGAAATTTTCTTGCCTCAGCCTCTCAAGTAGCTGGGATTACAAGCTTGTGTCACAATTCCCACCTAATTTTTATATTTTTAATAAAGATAGGTTTTTGCCATGTTGGCCAGGCTGGTCTTGAACTTCTGGCCTGCAGTAATCTGCCCATCTTGGCATTCCAAATTGCTGGCATTACTGGTGTGAGCAACTGCACCCAGCCTTAAGTTTTTCTTTGAATCTGGGGCTGTGTCTAAGGTTGAGAGGGAGCCAAAGGCTGACCCTGAATGCATGCTTCTGGGGGACTGGCCTTCCTTTGTCCTTATAGGCTTTCACTGCCTTTCTAGTCATCTGCCCTGTCCAGGATGCCTGTGGAGTTGGGCAGCTTTCTCACTGGTAGACCCACCCAATATATTCCCCAGTTGGCTCCTGACAAAGCTATGCCATCCTGAACTAAGGGTCTTTTGGGGCTGGAGGCTCCAGCCTGGCCTCTGTTGGGCAGAAAGGTACCTAGTCAAGTCTTCTGTGACCCCTCACTCTTGCCTTCTTCCTCAGACTGCTGCTGCTGTCCCGTGTGTTGTGCCAAGTGTGCCCAGGGCTGCATCTGCAAAGGGACATCAGAGAAGTGCAGCTGCTTTGTCTAATGTCAGAACAGCCCTGTTCCCAGATATAAATAGTCATATTTACAAATCTGAATTTTTTTATACCACTGTAACCCATTTGCTAAATTCCTTTTCCTATGAAACATGTGAGTGATAATAAAACACTTTAGACCTGATTCTGACTTCAGCTTCTATTGTGTGCTTTGGAAATCAGACACTGGGGTGGAGGATTGAACTGAAGGTGAAGACTCCTGGGCTCTAGATAAAAATGTGAGACCGAGGAGGGGGAGGCAAGATGGCGTCAGAGAGGTGACTCAGGATTGCAGCTCTCGGTGAAGGCGCAGAGGGTGAGTCCTAGCCGCATCCTCGGATGTTCCTTTTATGCCCACAGAGCGTTGAAGGTTTCAGGTGTGGGAGAGACACCAAACGCTAGCAGCCGGCTAACGCAGCCGGCTCCCGCCGCCTGTTTGGCCTGCGCCGCAGCACGGCACCGCAGCGGGACCCGGCACGGAACTCGCTGGTCTGGGTGCCCTGTTAAACCGGCAGTCTGAGATTTGGAAGGGCAGATTGGCATGTCCATCTGATTGAACGGGACTTGGACAGTGAGCCAGACCAGGAGTTTCCTGGGAAGCGTGATCAGAGCCGGGTAGTGGGCAGCGGCACGGGAGATCGACGGATCCCAGTGCCCTATCGGCAGGCTCCTGGGGCGCCAGTGAGAGAGTCGACCTTTCAGCTTGGGGAGAGGAAGAGAGAGAGAGACGGACTCTGAGGCAGGGAGCTGGGTGATCGGGCTCGGCGGGTCCCACGCTCACGGGACAAGCAGGGCGGCAACTGGAGGCGCTTGGGGCTGAGAGTTTTGTTGCCGGCATCTGGGACGGTGCAGCCCGGTCAGGGAGGGGCGTCCACCATTGATGACGAAGTGCACCCCCACTTAAGTACCGCCCAGGACTGCCTGCCGTTGCTGAGGCAACCTGCCATAACAGAGAGACTCCGTGCTCCACAGCAGAAGGGAGCCCAGCAGCAAAGCGCGGACCCGCCAGCAGGTCAGAGCCCGGCAGGCAAATAGTGAATAGACTGCCATCTAGTGGGGCAGGACAGTGCAACAGATACTCATAAAGAAAGCCCCAACCCCTGAGACAGAGCATCTAAGGGTGAAAAAAAAAAAAGAGTGGTGTTTTATGAGTTCCATTGCAGCAGACATAAACAACCTCCCAACAACCCTGAATGAACAACGGAGCTCACAGCTCAGCACTGGAGCTCCTATAAAGTACAGACTGTCTCCTCAAGCAGCTCCCTGACCTCTGTATATCCAAGGAGTCACCCCAGAAAAGGACTAATCAGACTGACATTTGGCTGGCATCATTCTGGAACAAGGGCAGCAGAAGAAGAAACTGGTATCATCCTCATTGTGCTGCAGCTGCTGCAGGTATACCCCAGACAAGCAGGGCCTGGAGTGGACCTCAGCACTCATACAGCAGAGAGGATAGATCATTAGAGGAAAACTAAGTAACAGAAATACTTCATCATCAACAATCTCAGTGCCCACACAGAGACCCAATTGAAAAATCAGCCAATACTAAGACGACAGGCGGATAAATCCATAAAGATGGGAAGAAACCAGCGCAAAAGGAGGAAAACACCTGAAACCAAAACACCTCACCTCCAAAAAAGGACCAAAACTCCTCACCAGCAAGGGAACAAAGCTGGACGGAGAATGAATGTGACGAAATGACGGAATCAGACTTCAGAAAGTGGATAATGAGAAACTTCAGTGAGCTAAAGGAACATGTTCTAAACCAGTGCAAAGAAACTAAGAACCTAGAAAAAGATTTGAAAAAGATTCGAGGAATTGATAACGAGAATGGACAACTTAGAGAGGAATATGAATGAATTGAAGGAGCTGAAAACACAACACGAGAACTTCGCGAAGCATGCACAAGTTTCAACAGCCGAATTGACCAAGCAGAAGAAAGAATATCAGAAGTTGAAGATCAACTCAATGAAATAAAATGAGAAACCAAGATTAAAGAAAAAGCACAAAAAGGAATGAACAAAATCTCCAAGAAATGTGGGACTATGTGAAGAGACCCAACCTACGTTTGATAGGTGTACCAGAATGTGATGAAGAGAATGAATCCAAGCTGGAAAACACTCTTCAGGATATTATCCAGGAAAATTTCCCCAACCTAGCAAGACAGGTCAATACTCAACTCCAGGAAATACAGAGAACACCACAAAGATACTCTGCAAGAAGAGCAACCCCAAGGCACATAATCGTCAGATTCACTAGGGTTGAAATGAAGGAGAAAATACTAAGGGCAGCCAGAGAGAAAGGTCAGGTCACCCACAAAGGGAAGCCCATCAGACTCACAGCAGATCTCTCGGCAGAGACTCTACAAGCCAGAAGAGTGGGGCCAATATTCAACATCCTTAAAGAAAAGAGCTTTCAACCCAGAATTTCATATCCAGCCAAACTGAGCTTCATAAGTGAAGGAAAAATAAAATCCTTCACGAACAAGCAAGTACTCAGAGATTTTGTCACCACTAGGCCTGCTTTACAAGAGCTCCTGAAAGAGGCACTACACATAGAAAGAAACAACCAGTTCCAGCCATCCTAAAAGCATACCAAATGCTAAAGACCATCAACAAAATGAAGAATGTACATGAACCAACGGGCAAAACAGCCAGCTAGCATCAAAATGGCAGTATCAAATTCACACATAACAATATTAACCCTGAATGTAAATGGGCTAAATGCACCAATCAAAAGACACAGACTGGCAAATTGGATAAAAACCAAAACCCATCGGTGTGCTGTATCCAGGAAACCCACCTCACATGCAAAGATACACAAAGGCTCAAAATAAAGGGATGGAGGAAGATTTACCAAGCAAATGGAGAGCAAAAAAAGCAGGAGTTGCAATTCTCATCTCTGATAAAATAGACTTTAAAGTAACAAAGATCAAAAGGGACAAAGAAGGTCATTACATAATGGTAAAAGGATCGATACAACAAGAAGAGATAACGATTCTAAATATATATGGACCCAATGTAGGAGCACCCAGATATATAAGGCAAGTTCTTAATGACTTACAAAGGACTTAGACTCCCACACAATAATAGTGGGAGACTTTAACACTCCACTGTCAATAGCAGACAGATCAACCAGACAGAAAATTAACAAGGATATCCAGGACTTGAACTCAGACCTGGAACAAGCAAACCTGATAGACATTTACAGAACTCTCCACCCCAAATCCACAGAATATACATTCTTCTCAGCACCACATCACACCTACTCCAAAATTGACCACATAATTGGAAGTAAAGCACTCCTCAGCAAATGCAAAACAACGGAAATCATAACAAACAGTCTCTCAGACCATAGTGCAATCAAGTTGGAACTCAGAATTCAGAAAATAACTCAGAACCGCACAGCTTCATGGAAACTGAACAACTGGCTCTTGAATGTTGATTGGATAAACAATGAAATGAAGGCAGAAATAAAGAAGTTCTTTGAAACCAACGAGAATGAAGACACAACGTACCAGAATCTCTGGGACACATTTAAAACAGTCTGTAGAGGAAAATATATAGCAATAAGTGCCCACATGAGAAGAGTGGAGAGATCCAAAATTGACACCCTATCGTCAAAATTGAAAGAGCTAGAGGAGCAAGATCAAAAGCTCAAAACCTAGAAGACAAGAAATAACTAAGATCAGAGCAGAACTGAAGGAGATAGAGACAAGAAAACCCTTCAAAAATCAATAAATCCAAGAGCTGGTTTTGAAAAGATCAACAAAATAGACAGACCACTAGCCAGACTGATAAAAAGAGAGAGAACAACCAAATAGATGCAATAAAAAAGCGATAAAGGAAATCACCACAGATTCCACAGAAATTCAAACCATCATCAGAGAATACTACAAACAACTCTATGCACATAAACTAGTAAATCAGGAAGAAATGGATAAATTCCTGGACGCCTGTGTCCTCCCAAGCCTAAACCAGGAGGAAGCCGAAACTATGAATAGACCAATAACAAGGTCTGAAGTTGAGGCAGCAATTAAACCTACCACACAAAAAGCCCAGGTCCAGATGGGTTCACAGCTGAATTCTACCAGACACACAAAGAGGATCTGGTACCATTCCTTCTGAAACTATTCCAAATAATCCAAAAGAGGAACCCTTCCCAAATCATTTTATGAGACCAACATCATCCTGATACCAAAACCTGGCAGAGACTCAACAAAAAGAAAACTTCAGGCCAATATCCATGATGAACATAGATGCAAAAATCTTCAATAAAATACTGGCAAACCGATTGCAACAGCACATTAAAAACTTATCCATCATGATCAAGTAGGATTCATCCGGGGATGCAAGGCTGGTTCAACATCGCAAGTCTATAAATGTAATTCACCACATAAACAGAAGCAAAAACAAAAATCACATGATTATCTCAATTGATGCAGAGAAGGCATTTGACAAAATTCAACAGCCCTTTATGCTAAAAACCCT
The DNA here is from genome assembly GCA_021498475.1 of Saguinus midas. Taxonomy (NCBI): domain Eukaryota; kingdom Metazoa; phylum Chordata; class Mammalia; order Primates; family Cebidae; genus Saguinus; species Saguinus midas. The sequence goes on along the minus strand of CM038410.1, from coordinate 89,622 downwards.
CAATAAACTTGGTATTGATGGAACATATCTCAAAGTAATAAAAGCTATTTATGACAAACCAACAGCCAATATCATACTTAATGGGCAAAAACTGGAAGCATTCCCTTTGAAATCCGGCACTAGACAAGGATGCCCTCTCTCACCACTTCTATTCAACATAGTACTGGAAGTTCTAGCCAGAGCAATCAGGCAAGAAAAAGAAATAAAGGGTATTCAAATAGGAAAGGTGGAAGCCAAATTGTCTCTATTTGCAGACGACATGATAGTATACCTAGAAGACCCCATCACCTCAGCCCAAAAGCTCCTGCAACTGATAAGCAACTTCAGCAAAGTCTCAGGATATAAAATCAATGTTCAAAACTCACAAGCATTCCTATACACCAATAACAGACTTAAAGAGAACCAAATCAAGAATGAACTGCCATTCACAATTGCTACAAAGAAAATAAAATACCTAGAATACAACTCACTAGGAATGTAAGGGACCTCTTTAAGGAAAACTACAAACAACTGCTCAACGAAATAAGAGAGACACAACAGATGGAGAAACATTCCATGTTCGTGGTTAGGAAGAATCAATATCGTGAAAATGGCTATACTGCCCAAAGTAATTTACACAATCAATGCTATCCCCATCAAACTACCATTGAATTTCTTCACAGAACTGGAAAAAACCACCATGAATTTCATATGGAACCAAAAGAGCCCGCATAGCCAAGTCAATTCTAAGCAAAAGAACACAGCGGAGGCATCACGCTACCAGACTTCAAACTATACTACAAGGCTACAGTAATCAAAACAGCATGGTACTGGTACCAAAACAGAGATATAGACCAATGGAACAGAACAGAGGCATCGGAGGCAACACAACACATCTACAACCATATTATCTTTGATAAACCAGACAAAAACAGGCAATGGGAAAGGATTCTATTTAATAAATGGTGTTGGGAAAACTGGCTAGCCATGTGCAGAAAGCAGAAACTGGACCCCTTCTGACACCTTACACTAAAATTAACTCCAGATGGATTAAAGACTTAAATGTAAGACCTGACACCATAAAAACCCTAGAAGAAAATCTAGGCAAAACCATTCAGGACATAGGGTAGGCAAGGACTTCATGAACAAAACACCAAAAGCATTGGCAACAAAAGCCAAAATAGACAAATGGGACCTAATCAAACTCCACAGCTTCTGCGGCAAAAGAAACAGTCACTAGAGTGAATCGGCAACCATCAGAATGGGAAAAATCTTTGCAGTTTACACATCTGACAAAGGGTTGATATCCAGAATTTACAAAGAACTCAAACAGATTTACAGGAAAAACAAACAAGCCCATTCTCAAATGTGGCACATAAACTTCTCTCTCTCTTTTTTTAATTTTTATTGCATTATAGGTTTTGGGGTACATGCGCAGAACGTGCAAGATAGTTGCATAGGTACACAAATGGCAGTGTGTTTTGCTGCCATCCTCCCCTTCACCCACACTTGGCATTCATCCCCAGGCTATCCCTCCCATCCTCCTCCACTGTCCCTCCCCTTCCCGCAATAGACCCCAGTGTGTAGTAGACACCCTCCCTGTGTCCATGTGTTCTCATTTATCTCACCCGCCTATGAGTGAGAATATGCGGTTTTTCTGTTTCTGTTTTTGTGTCAGTTTGCTGAGAATGATGTTCTCCAGATTCAGACATGTCATTACAAAGGACACAAACTCATCATTTTTGATTGCTGCATAATATTCCATGGTGTATATGTGCCACATTTTCCAAACTGCCATCCTGCAGTGGGTGGCAGGCAGGCCTGGGGTAGTCCCAGAGAATTATATGCAAAGGAGGACCCAGAAAAAATTTGCCCATTCAGCCTCTCAAGTAGCTGGGATTACAAGCTTGTGTCACAATTCCCACCTAATTTTTATATTTTTAATAAAGATAGGTTTTGCCATGTTGGCCAGGCTGGTCTTGAACTTCTGGCCTGCAGTAATCTGCCCATCTTGGCATTCCAAATTGCTGGCATTACTGGTGTGAGCAACTGCACCCAGCCTTAAGTTTTTCTTTGAATCTGGGGCTGTGTCTAAGGTTGAGAGGGAGCCAAAGGCTGACCCTGAATGCATGCTTCTGGGGGACTGGCCTTCCTTTGTCCTTATAGGCTTTCACTGCCTTTCTAGTCATCTGCCCTGTCCAGGATGCCTGTGGAGTTGGGCAGCTTTCTCACTGGTAGACCCACCCAATATATTCCCCAGTTGGCTCCTGACAAAGCTATGCCATCCTGAACTAAGGGTCTTTTGGGGCTGGAGGCTCCAGCCTGGCCTCTGTTGGGCAGAAAGGTACCTAGTCAAGTCTTCTGTGACCCCTCACTCTTGCCTTCTTCCTCAGACTGCTGCTGCTGTCCCGTGTGTTGTGCCAAGTGTGCCCAGGGCTGCATCTGCAAAGGGACATCAGAGAAGTGCAGCTGCTTTGTCTAATGTCAGAACAGCCCTGTTCCCAGATATAAATAGTCATATTTACAAATCTGAATTTTTTTATACCACTGTAACCCATTTGCTAAATTCCTTTTCCTATGAAACATGTGAGTGATAATAAAACACTTTAGACCTGATTCTGACTTCAGCTTCTATTGTGTGCTTTGGAAATCAGACACTGGGGTGGAGGATTGAACTGAAGGTGAAGACTCCTGGGCTCTAGATAAAAATGTGAGACCCTAATAATCCATGAGCCTTAAGGCAAGCGAGGTTCCCTCACTGTGCTTCATCTTCTGTAGAATGGAATATCCCTACATCAGGTCATTGGTGGAAATCCGGGATACAGGACCACGTTTATTCTCAAATGTGGCACATAAACTTCTCTCTCTCTTTTTTTAATTTTTATTGCATTATAGGTTTTGGGGTACATGCGCAGAACGTGCAAGATAGTTGCATAGGTACACAAATGGCAGTGTGTTTTGCTGCCATCCTCCCCTTCACCCACACTTGGCATTCATCCCCAGGCTATCCCTCCCCATCCTCCTCCACTGTCCCTCCCCCCTTCCCCGCAATAGACCCCAGTGTGTAGTAGACACCCTCCCTGTGTCCATGTGTTCTCATTTATCTCACCCGCCTATGAGTGAGAATATGCGGTTTTTCTGTTTCTGTTTTTGTGTCAGTTTGCTGAGAATGATGTTCTCCAGATTCAGACATGTCATTACAAAGGACACAAACTCATCATTTTTGATTGCTGCATAATATTCCATGGTGTATATGTGCCACATTTTCCAAGTCCAGTCTATCATCTATGGGCATTTGGGTTGGTTCCAGGTCTTTGCTATTGTAAACAGTGCTGCAATGAACATTCGTGTGCATGTGTCCTTATAGTAGAACGATTTATAGTAATTTGGATATATACCAAGTAATGGGATTGCTGGGTCAAATGGAATTTCTATTTCTAGGTCCTTGAGGAATCGCCACACTGTCTTCCACAATGGTTGAACTAATTTACACTCCCACCAACAGTGTAAGAGTGTTCCTATTTCTCCACATCCTCTCCAGCATCTGCTGTCTCCAGATTTTTTAATGATCGCCATTCTAACAGGCATGAGATGGTATCTCAATGTAGTTTTGATTTGCATCTCTCTAATGACCAGTGATGATGAGCATTTTTTCATGTGTTTGTTGGCCTCATGTATGTCTTCGTTGGTAAAGTGTCTGTTCATATCCTTTGCCCATTTTTGAATGGGCTTGTTTGCTTTTGTCCTGTAAATCTGCTTGTGTTCTTTGTAAATTCTGAATATCAGCCCTTTGTTAGATGGGTAAACTGCAAAGATTTTTTTCCCAATCTGTTGGTTGCCGATTCACTCTAGTGACTGTTTCTTTTGATGTGCAAAAGCTGTGGAGTCTGATTAGGTCCCATTTGTCTATTTTGGCTTTTGTTGCCAATGGTTTTGGTGTTTTGGTCATGAAGTCCTTGCCTACTCCTAAGTCCTGAATGGTTTTGCCGAGATTTTCTTCTAGGGTTTTTATGATGCCAGGTCTTATGTTTAAGTCTTTAATCCATCTGTAGTTAATTTTAGTGTAAGGTTTCAGGAAGAGGTCCAGTTTCTGTTTTCTTCACATGGCTAGCCAGTTTTCCCAATACCATTTATTAAACAGGGAATCCTTTCCCCATTGCTTGTTTTTGTCTGGTTTATCAAAGATTATATGATTGTAGATATCTTTTGTTCCCTCCGATGCCTCTGTTCTGTTCCATTGGTCTATATCTCTGTTTTGGTACCAGTACCATGCTGTTTTGATGACAGTAGCCTTGTAGTATAGTTTAAAGTCTGGTAGTGTGATGCCTCCTGCTGTGTTCTTTTTGCTTAGGATTGACTTGGCTATGCGGGCTCTTTTTTGGTTCCATATGAAATTCATGGTGGTTTTTTCCAGTTCTGTGAAGAAATTCAATGGTAGTTTGATGGGGATAGCATTGATTCTGTAAATTACTTTGTGCAGTATAGTTATTTTCATGATATTGAGTCTTTCTAACCACGAACATGGAACATTTCTCCATGTGTTTGCGTCCTCTCTTATTTCGTTGAGCAGTGGTTTGTAGTTTTTCTTAAAGAGGTCCCTTACATTCCTTGGGAGTTGTATTCCTAGGTATTTTATTTTCCTTGTAGCAATTGTGAATGGCAGTTCGTTCTTGATTTGGATCTCTTTAAGTCTGTTATTGGTGTATAGGAATGCTTGTAATTTTTTCACATTGATTATATATCCTGAGACTTTGCTGAAGTTGCTTATCAGTTTCAGGAGCTTTTGGGCTGAGGTGATGGGGTCTTCTAGATATACTGTTATGTCGTCTGCATATAGAGACAATTTGGCTTTTACCTTTCCTATTTGAATACCCTTTATTTCCTTTTCTTGCCTGATTGCTCTGGCTAGAAATTCCAGTACTATGTTGAATAGGGTGGTGAGAGAGGGCATCCTTGTCTCATGCCGGATTTCAAAGGGAATGCTTCCAGTTTTTGCCCATTCAGTATAATATTGGCTGTTGGTTTGTTGTAAATAGCTTTTATTACTTTGAGATATGTTCCATCAATGCCAAGTTTATTGAGGGTGTTTAGCATAAAGGGCTGTTGAATTTTGTCAAATGCCTTCTCTGCATCAATTGAGACAATCATGTGGTTTTTGTTTTTGGTTCCGTTTATGTGGTGAATTACATTTATACACTTGCATATATTGAACCAGCCTTGCATCCCCGGGATGAATCCTACTTGATCATGATGGATAAGTTTTTTAATGTGCTGTTGCTATCGGTTTGCCAGTATTTTATTGAAGATTTTTGCATCTATGTTCATCATGGATATTGGCCTGAAGTTTTCTTTTCTTGTTCAGTCTCTGCAGGGTTTTGGTATCAGGATGTTGTTGGTCTCATAAAATGATTTGGGAAGTGTTCCCTCTTTTTGAATTATTTGGAATAGTTTCAGAAGGAATGGTACCAGATCCTCTTTGTGTGTCTGGTAGAATTCGGCTGTGAACTCATCTGGACCTGGGCTTTTTTTGTGTGGTAGGCTCTTAATTGCTGCCTCAACTTCAGACCTTGTTATTGGTCTATTCATAGTTTTGGCTTCTTCCTGGTTTAGGCTTCGGAGGACACAGGCGTCCAGGAATTTATCCATTTCTTCCTGGTTTACTAGCTTATGTGCATAGAGTAGTTTGTAGTATTCTCTGATGATGGTTTGAATTTCTGTGGAATCTGTGGTGATTTCCACATTATCGTTATTTATTGCATCTATTTGGTTGTTCTCTCTTTTCTTTTTTATCAGTCCGGCTAGTGGTCTGTCTATTTTGTTGATCTTAAAAAATCCAGCTCTTGGATATATTAATTTTTTGCAGGGTTTCTCTTGTCTCTATCTCCTTCAGTTCTGCTCTGATCTTAGTTATTTCTTGTCTTTGGCTAGGTTTTGAGCTTTTTTGATTAGGCACCTCTAGCTCTTTCAATTTTGTTGATAGACTGTCAATTTTAGATTTCTTCACTCTTCTCATGTGGGCACTTATTGCTATATATTTTCCTCTACAGACTGCTTTAAATGTGTCCCAGAGATTCTGGTACGTTCTGTCTTCAATCTCATTGGTTTTGAATAACTTCTTTATTTCTGCCTTCATTTCATTGTTTATCCAATCACCATTCAAGAGCCAGTTGTTCAGTTTCCATCAAGCTGTGCGGTTCTGAGTTATTTTCTGAATTCTGAGTTCCAACTTGATTGCACTATAGTCTGAGAGAGAGTTTCTTATGATTTCAGTTTTTTGCATTTGCTGAGGAGTGCTTTACTTCCAATTATGTGGTCAATTTTGTAGTAGGTGTGATGTGGTGCTGAGAAGAATGTATATTTTGTGGATTTGGGGTGGAGAGTTCTGTAAATGTCTATCAGCTTTGCTTGTTCCAGGTCTGAGTTCAAGTCCTGGATAACCTTGTTAATTTTCTGTCTGGTTGATCTGTCTGATATTGACAGTGGAGTGTTAAAATCCCCCAATATTATTGTCTGGGAGTCTAAGTCTCTTTGTAAGTCATTATGAACTTGCCTTATATATCTGGGTGTTCCTGCATTGGGTCCATATAGATTTAAATTCGTTTTCTCCTCTTGTTGTATCAATTCTTTTACCGTTATGTAATGACCTTCTTTGTCCCTTTTGATCTTTGTTGCTTTAAAGTCTATTTTATCAGAGACGAGAATTGCAACTCCTGCTGTTTTTTGCTCTCCATTTTCTTGGTAAGTCCTTCTTCATCTCTTTATTTTGAGCCTTTGTGTATCCTTGCATGTGAGGTGGGTTTCCTGGATACAGCACACTGATGGGTTTTGGATTTTATCCAATTTGCCAGTCTGTGTCTTTTGATTGGTGCATTTAGCCCATTTACATTTAGGGTTAATGTTGTTATGTGTGAATTTGATACTGCCATTTTGATGCTAGCTGGCTGTTTTGGCCGTTGGTTCATGTACATTCTTCATTTTGTTGATGGTCTTTAGCATTTGGTATGCTTTTAGGATGGCTGGAACTGGTTGTTTCTTTCTATTTGTAGTGCCTCTTTCAGGAGCTCTTGTAAAGCAGGTCCAGTGGTGACAAAATCTCTGAGTACTTGCTTGTTCATGAAGGATTTTATTTTTCCTTCACTTATGAAGCTCAGTTTGGCTGGATATGAAATTCTGGGTTGAAAGTACTTTTCTTTAAGGATGTTGAATATTGGCCCCCACTCTCTTCTGGCTTGTATGGTCTCTGCCGAGAGATCTGCTTTGAGTCTAATGGGCTTCCCTTTGTGGGTGACCCGACCTTTTTCTCTGGCCGCCGTTAGTATTTTTTCCTTTATTTCAACCCTGGTGAATCTGACGATTATGTGCCTAGGGGTTGCTCTTGTTGCGGAGTATCGTTGCGGTGTTCTCTGTATTTTCTGGAGGTTAGTATTGACCTGTCTTGCTAGGTTAAGGAAATTTTCCTGGATAATATCCTGAAAAGTGTTTTCCAGCTTGGATTCATTCTCTTTGTCACATTCTGGTACACCTACCAAACGTAGGTTGGGTCTCTTCACATAGTCCCACATATCTTGGAGATTTTGTTCATTCTTTTTTGTGCTTTATTCTTTAATCTTGGTTTCTCATTTTATTTCATTGAGTTGATCTTCGACTTCTAATATTCTTTCTTCTGCTTGGTCAATTCGGCTGTTGAAACTTGTGTATGCTTCGCGAAGTTCTCGTGTTGTGTTTTTCAGCTCCTTCAATTCATTCATATTCCTCTCTAAGTTGTCCATTCTTTTTATCATTTCCTCGTATCTTTTTTCAAATCTTTTTTCAAGGTTCTTAGTTTCTTTGCACTGATTTAGAACATGTTCTTTTAGCTCACTGAAGTTTCTCATTATCTACTTTCTGAAGTCTGATTCTGTCATTTCGTCACATTCATTCTCCGTCCAGCTTTGTTCCCTTGCTGATGAGGAGTTTTGGTCCTTTGTAGGAGGTGAAGTGTTTTGGTTTCAGGTGTTTTCCTCCTTTTTGCGCTGGTTTCTTCTCATCTTTATGGATTTATCCGCCTGTTTTCTTAGTAGTTGCTGATTTTACAATTGGGTCTCTGTGTGGATGCCCAGATTTTTGATGATGAGGTTTTTCTGTTACTTAGTTTTTCTTCTAATGGTCTCGCCCTTCTGCTGTATGAGTGCTGAAGTTCACTCCAGGCCCTGCTTGTCTTGGGTACTCCTGTAGCAGTTGCAGAACAGTGAGGAATGCTACCAGATTTTTCTTCTGCTATCTTTTTTTCAGAATGATGCCCGCCAAATATCAGTCTGATTAGTCCTTTTTTGGGGTGACTCTTTGGGTATACAGGGGTAAGGGAGCTGCTTGAGGATACGGTCTGTACTTTATAGGAGCTCCAGTTATGAGCTGTGAGCTCCATTGTTCATTCAGGGTTGTTGGGATGATGTGTTTATGTCTACTGCAACAGAACTTATAAAGCCCCCCCTTTTTTTCCCCTTAGATGCTATGTCTCTGGGAGTTGAGGCTTTCTTTATGAGTATCTATTGCACTGTCCTTCCCAGCTAGGAGGCAGTCTATTCACTATTTGCCTGCTGGGGCTCCACCCTGCTAGTGCAGATCAACCCTGTTGTAGTGGGGCTCCATTCTGCTGTGGCGTGCTCCACCCTGCTGGTAGAGTCTCTCTGTTATGGCATGTTGTATCGGCAACAGCATGCTGCATCATCCCTGGGCGGTACTTCAGTAGGGGTGAATTGCGTCCGTAGTGGTGGACGGCTTTTCCCCACCAGGCTGCACGGTCCTAGATGCTGACAGCAAAACTCTCAGCCTGAGCACCTCCAATCACCACCCTGCTTGTTCCCATGAGGGTGGGACTTGCCAAGCCTGATCACTCAGCTCCCTGCCTCAGAGTCTGTCCTCTCTCTCTCTCTCTTTCTCTCCCCAAGCTGAACGGTTGACTCTCTCACTGGCCTTCCGGTAGCCTGCTGATAGGGCACTGGGATCCGTGCAATCTCCCGTGCCACTGCCCACTGCACTGGCTCAGGTCACGTTTCCCAGGAATCTCCTGGTCTGGCTCATTGTTCAAGTTCCATTCAATCAGATGGACATGCTAATCTGCACTTCCAAATATCAGATTGCCGGTTTAACAGGGCACCCGGACCAGTGAGTTTTGTGCCTGGTGCCACTGCGCTGCAGCGCCGGCCGAACTGGCCACATGAGCCGCCTGTGCTACCATTTCACGTCTCTCCCACACCTGGGACTTTCAACACTCTGTGGGCAAAAAAGGTCCATCCGAGAATGCGGCTAGGACTCACCCTCTGCGCCTTCACTGAGAGCTGCAATCTTGAGTCACCTCTATGACGCCATCTTGGAAGCCTCGAGCACATAAACTTCTCAATGCCTCCTCTTCCTTCTCCAGTTTGTCTGCCCAACTTCATTTTCTCTTTGGACATCAGATTCAAAAGTCACTACAGGGGATGAAATCAGACTTTTAGTTATTTGAATCCTACATGGGGCTTCTCAAACTCCTCTGTGAAGAAGGGGTTTTTAATTCCTATCCATTGCACACCTAAACCTTGGTAAATGAAATAATATTAATAATGAAAATCATGAGATCAAACAGAAAATACAAAATCAGGCTGAGAAGGGTAACCCACACCTATAATCCCCATGCTTTGAGAGGCTCAAATAAAAAAATCACTTGACACCAAGAGTTTGAGACCAACCTTGGGAACATAGGAAAACATCTGTCTCTAAATAAATAAATAAACACTTAGCAAGTTGTGGTGGTGAAAGCCTGTAATCCTAGCTACTTGGAGGCTAAGGCAGGAGGATCCATCTAGCTAAGGAATTGGAGGCTGCAGTGTGCCATGATTGCACCATTGCACCCCAGTCTGGCTGAAGCTTCAGACCCTTGTCTCGGCACTTGTGGGGTGTCCCACCCACACAGCAAGCTCCCCTCAGGGGACTTTTCACCCAGTCTGTCTGCTGTGCACAGTTCAGAGTAGAACTTATGAGGGTGCTGAGTAGCCAGGCAGGCGCAAGGGCAGGCCTGGGTCCTCTGCACCCAGCCCCTTTCCCTGACTACAAAAGCAATGGTCGGCTGTTGGGGTATTCGAGAGTTAATACATGGAAAGTGACTAGGCTGTGGGGAGACCCTGGAGAGATTTATGCAAAAGGATGACCCAGACAAATGTGCCCATTCAGACTCTCAAGTATGGAGAATGGAAAGAAGGGAGGCAGGACCCTGTTTATTTCATGTTGCTGGGCACAGGAGAATCATGGCTGAAAGACTGACATGGCAAAGGGGACAGGAACAGGCAAAGTCAGAGATCCAGTCACATCCTCAGCCTGTCCTTTGCACACGACTCTCTTGCAATGCTCCCTGCTCCCGCCATCCAGACTGTTGAGCACAAGACTGGGGTTTTACTCGGACTTCAGAAAACGCTTAGCTCTTGACAAAACCCGGGAAGACTCGGGGCTGTGGGGAGAAGGTCAGGATCCTGGTTCACGTGAGACACCAAGGGGCGGGACTAGCAGGTAATCTCAAGGAACTAGGAAGGCCTGGCAGGTGAGAAAAGCAGCCCATTCAGGTGCACAGCGCCTCCAGCGTGAGCAGGTGAAAAAGGGGCGGCCCTGCATTGTACACTGCGCTGCACTCAGGCTACTTTGCACCCGGCCTGTTTGCTGCACGCACTCCAGCCAAGGATCTTGGACAGCACAGACAAAGCAGGGTGGGTGCAAGAGCGGGGTGGCGTCTCTGCTCCCAGCTCCCTCCCCTGACTATAAATACACCCGCCAACTGTTGAGCTCCACCCGGCCTTCCACGTGCTCCACTGTCTCTTTGCTTCTTGCTTGAGAACCCCAGTCTCACCTCAGCTTGCTATGGACCCCAACTGCTCCTGTGCCACTGGTAAAGGACACATGAGTTCTGTGCCTTGGGATGCCAAATTCCCAGGCACCACAGAGTTTCTCGGTTTGAGAAAGTTGTATTTTGCAATCTCTGTTGTAGGGGACTTCTTTACTTCATCCAGGGCTCTCCTCTTGGCCAGGTTCCTAAATGCATTCTTCTCCTGCCTGTGTCTCTATGTTAGAGTTGAAGGTCCTGAGGCTCAAGGCTGTCCTGCTCCACATCACCCCTTTGGTCACGGGCTTCTGGATGAGCCCTAACACTTTAACCAGGCTCTGAGCAGATGGTTTAGGTAGGAGGCAGGGGACATTGCCGCTTTAAGTTTCAGGACAAAATGTCAAAGTCACAGTCTTCCAAAGCTGTGCCTGGAGCCTGGAACTTTCCTCTGGAAGGCAAACAGTAGGCTACTTGCTCTGCCCAGCATGAAGGGAGAAGACAGGGTGTTTCTATTCCTCTGCTGAGTGAGAAATGAGATCTGCGGGCTGCCCCTGCACACAGGAGGAGGCACTGGAGACTCACTGACGCACTGTTATACCTTCTGCATTTTACTCAGCGCTCAATGCCTTTTTTTCTTTTTTGCAGGTGGCTCTGGCAGGTGCCCCAGCTCCTGCAAGTGCAAAGATTGCAAATGCATCTCCTGCAAGAAGAGTGAGTATGGGGCCATCTCCAGGAATCTGGGGTTGTGGTTAAAGTTGGGACGGAGCCCGAGGCTGGTCCTGAGAGCATGCTTTTGGGGCGTGGTTTTCTTTGTCCCTGTAGGCCATCACTGCTTTTCCAGTTTTCTGCCCTGTCCAGGCCTCCTGCGGGGTTGGGCATATTTCTCATGGAAAGACTCACCCCAACATCCACCATTTGTCTTCTGACATAGTCATGCTATTCTGAACTAATGATCCTCTGGGACTGGAGGCAGGGGTCAAGCCAAACCTCTGATGGGGTAGGATGGTCCCTGGCTAAGTCTGCTCTGACCTCTCCCTCTCACCTTTCTCCCCAGGCTGCTGCTTCTGCTGCCCCATGGGCTGGGCCAAGTGTGCCCAGGACTGCATCTGCAAAGGGGCATCAGAGAAGTGCACCTTCTGTGCCTGATGTCCAGACAGCCCTGCTCCCAGGTAGAAATAGAGTGACACAAAAAATCCAGAATTTTTATCTACAACCCCGACCCATTGCTACATTCCTGTTGCTCTGAAATATGTGAATAATAATTGAACACTTAGACTTCAATCTAGTTCTGGTTCCGATTCTATTTATTGCAACAAGGGATTGGGGTGGGAGATTGAACTGGGAGTTTAGAGACTAGGCTCTAGATGGAAATGTGTTTCCCTAACACACTGAAGTCAGAGCACCTTCAGGCAAACCTGGTTAACTCACTGAGCTACATCTTCTGTAAAATGCCCCTGCACTGTGCTAGATCATATGGGGATGGGACATACACAATCACCTCCAATTATGTTAAGTGTTGCACAGAGCCTTCTCCATTCCTCATTTTTATTTTCAGATTTCCCTGCCCAAGATTAGTTTGTCATCATATTTTAGTCTTGAAAGTGACCACAGGACATTGATTATAAGCTTCAGTTGCTTGAATCCTACACGAGCCTTCTCAAACTCCATGGTAAAGGAATACTTTTCATTTTTTATCCATCCTAGACCTAAACCTTTGTAAATAAAGTAGTATCAATTGTGAAGATAATGAAACACAAAATACAGAACTATTTTTTACATTTTAACTGAAAAAATCAATAAGTATGTACAGAAATAATAGAGAAATTGAAGATTTATGAACTCTGCACATAATTCACATCTCAGACTGGAAACAGCAGACTGGCCCCACTGGGGACCACACATTTTGCACAGCACAGACCAGGACACTTTCATGAGAAACTATCAGGCTTGGCCTGCCCAGTGTCACAGACAGCACACACAGGACACTCTCTGAACCCTGAGAGCTCCCTGTTGGGACTTGGCTCTGAATCTTTGCAAGTTTCTCCCAAGGTCAGGCTGTTTCTTCCTCTTACAAATTCCAGCCCTTGACTACTTCAAACAAGCATGCTTTTGGCAAGATGCCGTTTGATTGTGGGTTGAAGATAAAGTTGTTTTGGAATTTTGCTTTTGGTTTCATCATCTCAATAATTAATAATACTTTTTTTGTGATGGAGTTTCACTCTTGTTACCCAGGCTGGAGTGCAATGGCGTCATCTCAGCTCACCACAACCTCTGCCTCCTGGGTTCAGGCAAATCTCCTGCCTCAGTCTCCTGAGTAGCTGGGATTACAGGCATGCACCACCATGCCCAGGTAATTTTCTGTATTATTATTAGGGACAGGGTTTCACCATGTTGGCCTGGATGGTCTCGATCTCTTGACCTCGTGATCCACCCACCTTGGCCTCCCAAAGTGCTGGAATTACAGGCTTGAGCCACTGCACCCGGCCAATTAATAATACTTTATTTACAGAAGTTCTCAGAACACAGCTAGGGCAAACTGTGCAGGTTGCTAAGCATATCTTAGGAAGGAAAAAGTTCCTGGATGTCTTGTTAATGAATTAGACCCTCCATTTGTGGAGGGAATGCTGCTTGATGTGAAGCACTACACTCCACCCTGGGCGAGAGCATGATTCTGTCTAAAAAAAAAAAAAAAAAGAAAGAAAAGAAAAAAACTAGAAATGTATGTCTTGTGTAGACATATGTAATTACATATATTACACATAGGGATTTTTTTTGTCCAGCCCATGGTTGAGCTTGTGGCTCAACATTGTTTAATAGATTTTCAGCAATAGAGAAGTGCTAAGGACATACCTGTGCCAAAGCAAGGCTTGATCACAGACACTTTCTCCTGAGAGGCTGGCTAGATTCAAATCCATGGCAAATTTTCAGCTTTGTGATATTGAGCAAGTTACTTAAACCTTTTGTCATAGTTGTCAGATGAGTAAAACAGGTTCGTAAATAGTATTTCCCTGTAGGACTGTTGGGAATATTCAAGTAATTAATGATTTTAAAAGGCCTGGCACAATCTAAATGACACATGATAAAACATTGAGGAGAAGTACCCCCTTCCTTTCTTGATCTTGATTGAAAGCAGGATCTGCATGTCACCTAAAGTCATCCTCTTTGGAGAGCATCCCTCATTTTCAAAACTGCCATCCTGCAGTGGGTTGGCAGGCAGGCATGGCGTAGTCCCGAAGAATTATATGCAAAGGAAAACTCGGACAAATGTGCCTGCGATCACCTCGGAGGAGCATGGAAAAAAGAGAGAGGGGCCGACGCGTGATTGCCACTTTCTGTGTTCGGGGGAACGAGTTTGAGGATCCTAAGTGGGAAGAGTGACAGGCAATGCGGGCGGAGGGTGGGGGAGAAGCAAAAGTCACCTCTGCTGCCGCTCATCTGCACAGAGCTCGCTAGGTTTTCTCCCAGCTCCCGCGTAAGCAGAAGGTGAGCACGAGGATGGAGCTGCACACGGACTCAGGAGGCGACTCGGGCCAAAGCTAGAGGAGGACTGGAGGGAGGGAAGTGAGTGAATAGTGCGACCAACTGAAAATGGGAAATGGCCCTCAGGGTGGCATGGGTGCCCATATCTCCGGCAGCACAGCCCCTCTCATGGGAGCGGGCGCGAAAGTGGTGGCCCCCGGGGGCCCACCCTGGGACACTCAGGGAATAGTGGGCCCAAACTGCCTGCTGCGCACAGCCGAATCGAGGACAGCTGATGCTGAGGATTCCACGTGGGGGTCGGTAAGAGTGCTCTGCACCTGGCCCCTTCCTCTGTCTGTTAATTTTGTGACGTTCTAGAATTGACCACGCCTCCCAACTGTTCCGCTGCTTCTTCACCTCTTGCTTAGAAACTCCAGCTTCACCTCCCCTCGAAATGGGCCCCAACTGCCCCTGCTCCAGTAGTAAGGGATGCCGTATTTCGGGACTTAAGATCTCCGTTTTCATGCCAGAGAAAAGAATGTCCCTGAGGCAGAAGGGAGGTGCATGTTAGCTCGTCCTAAAGTGGACTCCTTTACTTTGCACTTCTGGTGCTTCCCCCGTCAAGTGCCTTCATCACCACTTAGACCATCTTCCCAGTGCCTCCCATTTTGAGGAGAGAGGACTAAGATTCAAAACTGCCAGGTCATCCTGATAGCCAGTGGGTTTCTGGGCTGAGACCAGGGCTCTGACCCAGCATTAGAACCGCCTGTGGTGGATGGGAGGCAGGGAGCACTGCCTCTTGAAAATTACTGACATAAGGTCTTGTGGAGTAAAATTAGGAGTGCACCTGCCCATCCGAGCCTGTGGGGGAGAAAATGGAGGCTGGGCTTCTGTGTGGCTGCATGGAACAAAATATCAGGTTTCCCATGCACTGAGTAAGAGCCTGCTGAGGGGCTGGTACTAACCCTGCACCATAACCACCATTCACTGCCTTTTTCTTTCTTGCAGGTGGCTCCTGCACCTATGCCAGCTCCTGCAAATCCACAGCGTGCACAAGCACCTCCTGCAAAACGAGTGAGCATGGGTACTTCCCTGGGAATCTAGGGGCTGGGCAGAGTCAGAGGAGGAATCTCAGATGTCCACAGGCAGGAGAAAGCCAACCACCAGCTTTCCACATCCCCTGAAAAGGATTCAAAATCAGAGCTGGAAGATTATTAGAGATTGTTGATCCCCATCCAACCTTCATTCTTACAATGGAGAAACTGAGGACACAAGAATGCACAAGCTGGCCAAGCACAGACCTTATACTTGAGGACTTCCCTCACAGAAGTGTATGGACCTGTGGAATTGGCCTTTCTTTGTCCCCAAAGACCCCAGTCACTGCCTGTCCAGTCTTCTGCCCTGTCCTGGGCTCAGGTGGAGCTGAGTGTCTTTTCTTTTCTTTTTTTTTTTTTTTTTTTTTTGGCAATCAGTCATTTAATTAGATTACTGGGATTTTTAAAACACCAATTTGTGAGGATAAATTCCATTTGTCAGGGCAAACACAGATCGCAGGTAGCCCTGGAGCTGTGGAATAGCTTTGATTTTTGGTAAAACTTGTGAGTCCACAGCTTTCTGATCAATCTTGCGCTGCTCTGTAATCTCGTATTTCTCTTTTTCTGTGTCGAAGATCTCACCTTCCTGGTGTCTGGGCTTCCGCAGCTTCTTCTTCTTGAAGTAAGCATCAGTAAGATGTTTTGGGATTTTTACATTGCTGATATCAATTTTGGTTGACGTGGCAATGACAAATTTCTGGTGCGTTCTTCGCAGAGGAACTCGATTGAGGACCAGAGGTCCAGTCACAAGTAACAAGCCACTAGCCAGCTGCTTCAGGAAAACCACCCTCTTGCCCCTGTGGCGTCCAGTGAGGATGATCAGAATGGTCCCGGGGGTACTGCTGGCTCGCAGTTTTCTCACGTGCTGACTAAAGGGTTTTTTGCCGTGGCTCAACAGCTTTCGAGGCACATCTTCAGTAGGATAATACCTAGGCATTTTGCGAAGTTTAACCACCGGTACCGCCGTTTTGTCACCACCAACTGGTTTTGTAACAGTTGCAAGAACCTTCTCCTTCTTTTTCTTTTCAACCTTGGATTTAGCCGCTGAGTACTTCCTTTTGTACAAGGCTTTTCTGGAATACATGGCAGATCGGGAATACCTGCCAATTCCTCTGACAAGAACAGGATTGCGGCTGCAATGGGGCTTCCCCTTCTTGGGCTTTTTAGCCTTGAGGCTACCCTTTTTCACTTTGCTACTAGCATCAGCCTTCTTGGCTACAGGTTTCTTCTCTTTAGTATCCGGCTTCTCAACTTTTTCACCCGCCATCTTGCAAGATGGGAAAGAGAATTAAGGTCCCCGCTGAGTGTCTTTTTCATAGTGTTGTAATCAAGCGAGTTAGAAGGAACGTGCCATGCTCTGAGTTCCAAATTAAGATTCTATTAATAAGCCGGTGACCAAGAGGGCTAACACTCAAAATTTTCTCTCTGCCCCAAGGAAGGGGCCTGATTACCTTTTATACCTTGATTTAGGTAGGGGAGGGGAGTACCTAGCTGAAGTGGAATTTTATGGAAGCAGAAAAGCACGTTAGAGGAAGGTCTGTGGGCACAATTATTTCTATACAATTACCAAGGGGCTATCAGGTTTCTTCTACACAATGATCAAAGGGAAACATTTTTCTTACAATGAGGGGAGGGAGGATATATACCAAGCAGGATACAAATGTTAAGAACAGTATGCTTCAATGCTTCCAAGTGAAGCATGACCCAGTTATGCACCCAAAGGGGCTGTGATAAGGAAGGGAAAGCCAGGTTGGAGTTTACAGCTAAAATGGAGTCAGTTATGCTAGCCCAGGATAGGTTATTACAATTGGAAGACTTTCACTCCAAAACTGATGCATTGTCTCTTGACAGAGCACACCATCTTGAACTAAGGCTCCTCTGGGTCTGGGTGTGAGCTTGGGTCAGGACCGCTGTTGGGGCAAAGAGTTGCCTGGTTAAGTCTTCTGTGACCTGTCACTCTCCCCTTCTTCACCAGGCTGTTGCTCCTGCTCCCTTATAGGCTGTGCCAAGTGTGCCAAGGGATGTTTCTGCAAGGTGATGTTGGACAAGTGCAGCTGCCATACCTGATGTGGGGAAATCCTTGCTCTAAGAGGTAGAAAGTGTCCAAACCCGGAATTGTTTTCCATACAATCCTGACCCAATGGGGCATTTGTTTTTTCAAAAATAAAATATGTTAATCATAATAAAGTTGGCTTTATTCTGACTCTGTTTTATATTATGTGCCATGAATAAAAGAACCTGACACCAAACATCTGGAATGAGAGATTTCATTGAGACCAGACACGTGTGTGCTGGTGCCATGTCCTATCATCTTACAAAGAGAGCCTTAAGGCAAATCACGTTACCTATCTCAGCTAAATAATGTAAAAGCATTATACAGTAGGTCGGGCATGGTGGCTTACACCTGTAGTCACAGCATTTTGGGAGGCCAAGGTGAGTGGATCACCTGAAGTAAGAAGTTCAAGATCAGCCTGGCCAATGTTACTAAAACTGCAAAAATTAGTTGTGAGTGATTTCAAGTGCTCATAATCTCAGCTATTCAGAAGGCTGAAGCAGGAGAATCACTTGATCCTAAGAGGCATTGGTTGCAAGAAGCCGAGATCATGCTACTGAATTCCAGCTTGGGTGACAAGAGGGAAACTTCGTCTCAAAATAAAGGCATTATACATGTAAGAGATACAAGGGCATGGGCATCTGTAACAGACCTAAGCTTTGGCAAAATGAACTAAAATGACTTAGTATGAAATATAAAAACAAAATCTACTTTTTATATTAAATAGGCAAATTATTAATATAAATATATGAAAATAAAATACTTATGAAAATCAAATATATGTATATATAACTATATTTAAATACACATATGTAAAACAAAATCACAGAAAAATAAAATAATTTACAAACATTGCATATTTGTTCTAGAGTGTATATTTCGGACTGGGAACAGTTTGCAGCCTGGCCCCAGTGCGTGAATAACACACCTTCAGCAGTGCTGGCCTTGACATGCCCAAAAGAAACTATCAGTCTTGACCTGCCCCATGTCACCAATGGAACTCTCGCTACATCTGAGAGCTCCTTGTTCTAACTTGGTTCTGAATCTTTGGAAGTTTCTCCCGAGGTCAGGCTGCATCTCCTCCTTCAAATTCCAGCCCTTGGTCACTTCAGGACAGTACAGTGAATAGTGAGATGGAGCCAATTGTCCAGCATTATCCTGGCAAGCTGACTATAGATAGCAGTTAAAGTTCCCAGATGAAGTATTTTGACTCCACCTATGCAGGGCTTATGGCATATTCTGTAGTTTGAAGGCATGTGGTGGTCATTGAGAAGGATGAGGACTTATCATTGCTACCAACAGCTGATCCCTCCAGCTATCTGCTCAGGGAATTGTTACCTGATGCTCAATCAGAAGGAAGATAGACAGGAGGCCCAGGAGTCAAGACCTAGATGGGTTGCAGGTGCTCTTTGTGAAGAGGGAATTTCAGAACGTAGCCAAGGCCAAGTGCAGGCTTTAGTGTCACACAACTGGTTCACAGCCCGCTTCACTTTTTACTGGCCATGTGGCCTGCGCAAGTCACTTAACCTCTCTGAGCTTCCATTTCTTCATCTGTATAAAGGAGATTATATTTCCATATAGGGGTTAAAAGGAACAGTGGCCTGGTACTAGTGGCCTAGGGCTTACTGAACAGTGCTATTATATTTGTTCACATGGATTTTCCAGACAGACAATCCTGTTAGCTCCCATCAGGCCCCTTGGAAAAGGTTCATCTTCCTGAAGGTATTATGTGAACTGAAATTTAGAAATGGATCTGGAGTCTTGCTGATCTGATCTCAAGGGAATGTGGACCACCTACTGCACCACCTCTCCAGGATAAGACACTGCTCCAGCATTCAGAGAACAAGGCTTTCCCACCTTTCAAGTCATCTGATCTTCACACAAAGAGACAGTGAATGCACAGGGTCTGGTGAGATGATACTGTTTTCTAGAGAAGTTGCACTGTCTTCTAAAAGAGTTAAGCAGTCTTCCCAAGGTCACACAGTTCAGAAGTAAAGGCATGAATGAATCTATGCCATGGCTGTCATCATGCCCTCACCATAGTGGAAGATCATGCTGTCTGTCGCCAGATGCTAAGCCTGGCCCCTCACAGTCCAGAGCTGGAAGTGCCCATGGATAGTTATTCTGATTGTGCCCCTGACCTGACAGCTGGGTAACTGAAGCCCAGAGAGGATACAAAGCTAGGCAGAATCTCTGATAGCTAGCTCAGTGCTCTTCCCACTTTTCCTCTGTGTCAGAATCAGTGTCTTCATGTGTCACATGGCAGGGTGACAGAGGGTTGTGGTTGAGGGCATTATCATATGGTCAGCCTGTATGATTTGTCATTATGTATACATGGGTGACTCAATCTCTCTCTATCTCAGCTTTTTACACTGTGAAAGGGTAGACTATAATAACACACCATGTGCTGCATAAGAATATATTAGTTATAGATATACTGCATATAGCATAGTGGTCCTATAAGGTTATATGGTAATTCTACTTAACCTTTCTAGGTTTTGCTACATCTAGATATACAGATAGTTAGCTCTATGTTATAAGTGCCTTCAAAATTCATTACAGTATCATGCTGTGCACGTTTGAAGCCTAGGAGCATCACAAAACTTAGGTCTGTGGTAGGACATAATGTCTTATTATGTCTTATAGGTTTCTTATTATACACTTTATAATATTTTTAACAACCATGAAATCACCTAACAACGCATTTCTCAGAATTTATTCCCTCACTAAGCAGCATAGGACTGTAATGGGGTCTGACTTGTAGAAATAAATAATTTAATAGGTATACAAAACTTAGAATAGTGCCTTGTTCATGGTAAGTAACCTATAATATTAACTACTATTTTGTTATTATGATTCATGGCTGCTCTGGCTGAAATGCTTGTGTGCCTCCAATATTCATGTGTGCAAATCTAATTTTCAATGTCTTGGGATTGAGATGGTGGGTTTTGGAGGTGACTGCAATAAGAGGACAAAGCACTCATGAATGGGATTAGTGCCTTAATAAGAGAGGCCCGAGGGGGCTTGTTCAAACATTTCCACTGTGTGAAGACCCAGCATGAAAGAGACATTCATGAGGAAAGGGGCTCTTACAAGACTCCAAATATGCTGGTGCCTTGACCTTGAATTTCCATGCCTCCAGAGCTGAGAGAAATACATTTCTGCATTTTAAAGTACCCAGTCTAAGGTATCTGGTGCTAACAGCTCAAATATCTCAGTGGCATAGATAGATGACATTTTTACTCCAGACAAATAAGCCGGGCCTGGAGTCCCTCCCTGTGTGTCCTTAGTCTTTCTCATCAGCCACATAAGCTTTGCCCTTGGCCCTGACAGGGTCCTTGCCCTCTTGCCATAAAGCAGGGATTCACACAAGAAATATAAAGCCATGAGCAAAGCAGTCCCTGTATCCATAACAGAAACAAAAGGAGCCTGCCAGTTCCACTACCACCTGCACCAATATGTGACATAACATTTTTCTTTTAAATGATTCCTATTTCCTTAGATATATTTATATAAAAAACAAATTCATTAGCACTACCAAAAAAGGAATCAGTTTATCTTCCAGACATAGAATGTTGCCATCAAATTTTCCTTTTTCATATCCCCCGGCATCTCTGTTTTGCTTTCAGGACTGACCATGATGCTTGGTTTTGTTTAAAGATTTCAAACAGTAAAAGATAATACCTAGGCCAAAGGGAAGCTTCATCACTGCCCTCTCTTCCATGGGAAGCTGAGAGAATTCAGAGACAGCAGTCCCACTTTGAGGCCCTCTGACCCTGGGCCAGTGCACTTGACCTCCTTGTATTGTCATTTTCTCGATTAGGAATATGGATTCATAAATAAAATCCGTGTCCCTTTAGGATTGCTGTGAGTTCAAAGATGCCAAGTGACTAACATGGACTCAAGTTATGTAGAGTAATAGAAATATGTAAGGAGAAACATCCAGGTTTCTTGAATTATTATTTAATCCAGGATTCTCAAGTCACCTAAAATGATCTCTTTTTTTTTGGGAGCATCCCACATTTTCCAAACTGCCATCCTGTAGAGGGTTGCCCAGCTAGGCTCTAGGGAGAGATTTATGCAAAGGAGGACCCAGAAAAAAATTTGCCCATTCAGCCTCTCAAGAGCAGAGAATGGAAAAAAGCGGGTAGAGCCCTGTGTCTGTTCTGTTTCTAGACATAAAAGAAACGTGGCCAACAGACGGAGGTAGCAACTGGGACAGAGATCGGCAATGCAGGAAATCCGAGGGTCCCTTCCTTGGCCTCTCATTTGCATACTGCTCCCTCACCCGCTTCCGCCGATCCAGGGACCTGATCCAGTGACTCTGGGAAATGCAAAGCAACACACAGTAGAGTGGGGGCTGGGGATGTGTAGACGGGCGGGATTCTGAGTTTCCCAGCACGCCTAAGAGAGAGAGTGGCAGGTAACGCTAGAGAAATTGGGAAGGCACGCAGGACGTCAGGAACACATACCGCCAGTTTCTCAGTGAGCTGGGGCCAAAGGGGTGGGCTCCACTGCGCGCACTGCGCTTAGCCTGTGGAATGGGACACCCGGCCCCCCTGCAGCGCCCAGCCCAGCGCAAGATGGCAGGCATCGCAGAATCTGCCGGGTGGGTGCAAGGATGGGGTGGGGCTTCTGCAGCCGACCCCTCCCCGGGCTATAAAAGGAGGGGCCAGCTCCTGAACGTCACCACGCCTTTCATCTGTGCCGCAGCGTGTTTGCTTCCGGATTGAAAACTTCCGCTTCTCCTTGCCTCGAGATGGACCACAATTGCTCCTGCTCACCTGGTAAGCGACACCTGGCTCTGCCTCTTAGAATGCTCGCTTCCCAGGCACAATACAAACTGTTTCTGGGTTTGAGAAAGTCGAATTTTAAATTCTGAACTGAGGGAGACTTTTTTACTTCGTTAAGAACTTTTTTCCCGATCACGTCCCTGAGACCAATTCCCTCCTCCCTGTGCCTCTAAATGAGAGTTGAGGGTACTGAGGCCCAAATCTGTCTTTCTCCGTGTCACCCTGGCTGAACTCCAATGCTCTAACCAGGCTCTGAGCAGCCAGGGTGGATGGAAGAAAGCAGACATTTGCCTCTTCGGAGTTCAGGACAGAAACGTCGGGCCTCCAGTCCCAGTCTTTCTGGGCTGTGTCTGGAGCCTGGAGCCTTGCTTATGGAGTAAAATCAAGAGGACACTTGCCCTTCCCAGCATGAATGGAGAGGATATGGGGCTTCTCTTTCTCTCCCATGAGTAGGAAAGGAGCTCTAAGTGCTGGCTCGACCCCATAGAGGAGGAGGCACTAAGAGTTATTGACTACCACTGTGCCTTCTGCATTTCACTCACAGCTCACTCCCCTTTTCTCTTCCTTTCAGGTGGTTTATGTGGCTGTTCTGGCTCCTGCAAATGCAAGGACTACAAATGCACCTCCTGCAAGAAGAGTGATTGCGGGGCCTTCCCTTATAATCTGGTTGATGGGCCAAGTTTAGAGCAGGGAACCCAGAGCTGCACAGGCAGGTGTGGGCCAATGACCAGCTTCCACAAACACCTCCCTCTGCACCTGATTTAGCATCAGACATCAAAGTGCCTTAAAAATGGGTGAGTCCTAGCCTCTCCTTACTAAAACCGAGGCCCAGAGACGTTACCAGGTAGTGCTGGGGACAAAGCTGGAACGTGAACCCAGGTCTTTTGCCTCCTGATGCAGCCTTCTTAACCCTTCAGTGTCCTAAAGCACTTCAGGTGCAGGATATTGGAGACCCCCTTGTGGTTTCGAATCTGATGATGCAGCCCTTTCCTGCAGGGGCAACCCAGAGCTACCCCAGCCCTTTCCAGAACTATATCAGGGGTCTGCCACCTGTTGGATTGTGAAGACTTTCCTCACTTAAGTGTGGGTTTTAGGGGAACTTGCCTCTCTTTGTTCTTATACCCACAATCACTACCTGTACACTCTTCTGCCCTGTCCTGCACTCAGATGGGGCTGGACTGCTTTTTTACATAAAGCTCTCAGCCCAAAGATCCACCAGTTGTCTCCTGACAAAGCCACACCATCCTGAAATGAGGGTCAGCTGGGGCCAAAGTAGGGCTCAAGCCGGGCCTCTCCTGGGAGAGGGAGTCTGCTCTGACCTCTCACTCTCTCTTCTTCCCCAGACTGCTGCTCCTGCTGCCCTGTGGGATGTGCCAAGTGTTCCCAGGGCTGCATCTGCAAAGGGATGTCAGACAAGTGCAGCCACTGTGCCTGATGCCAGGACAGCCTTGCTCCCAGATGTAAATAAAGCAACCTGTATAAACCTGATTTTCTTTTGTACAATGCTGACCCATTTGCTACATTTTCTATGAAATACATGAATGGAAATACATTCATCTAGACTGTTCTGGCTCTGGACATCGCATTTGTTGTTGGGTAGATCGCACTTGGTTCTAGCTGGGTTGTAGGGAACCCATAACGTAGGGCATTACAGAGAGAAAACCATGGAAGTGGGGGTCTTGGTGCAAGGTGTCTTGCCAGGCCTTGGCTCTCCTTTGTGAACTATGGCAAACTAGGGTGTTTATTCTACCACCCTCTATCAAGAGTTAACTGGTAGTAGCTTCCCTTTTTATGTATCTGTAACACCACCTATACTCAACAGCCACGTATGGTGCACCTACTGCATACACAGGCATTGGATTTTTGGTGGTGAGGGGAACATGGGGCTTGTGGGTTGCTGGGGAAACAGATGACAAAGAATCTTATAAAGCAGGTGCTAAGGCTGGGCACGATGGCTTACACCTATAATACTAGCACTTTGAGGGGACAAGGCAGGCAGATCACCTGAGGTCCAGAGTTCAAGATCAGTATGGCCAACATGGCAAAACCCCGTCTCTACTAAAAAATAAATTAGCTGGGCACAGTGGTAGGTTCCTGTGATACCAGCTACTTGGGAGGCTGAGGAAGGAGAATTGCTTGAACCCAGGAAGCAGAAGATTCAGCGATCTGAGATTATGCCCTTGCATTCCTGCCTGGGTGACAGAGTAAGAGTCCATTTCCAGAAAAAAAAAAGGTGCTGTGACTGAATGTACTTGGGGTAAGCCTGAATGAAGAACTCTTGGATGATGGCACTGTAGAAGCAACTCAGGAATACAGCTCTCAGTGAAGACACGGAGGGTGAGTTCATGCTGCATTTTCAGACGGATCTTTGTTGCCCACAGAACGGGGAAATTCACAAGTGTAGGAGAGACATGGGATGCCAGCACAGCTGTTTTGGCTGGCACGGCAGTTTCAGCCATCGTCGCAGTGCAGCGGCACTTTGCACAAAACGCACTGGTCTGGGTGCCCTGTTAAACTGGCAATTTGAGATTTGGGAGGGCAGATTAGCATATTCATCTCATTAAATGGGAGTTAGACAGTGAGCGAGACCAGGAGATTCCTGGAAAATGAACTGTGAGCCGGCGCACTGGGTCACTTCATGGGAAATCACACAGATCCTGGTGCCCTTTCAGCAGGTGACTGAAACACCTGGGAGAGAGTCAACCGTTCAACTTCAAAAAACAAAAGGGCTCTGAGGCATGGAGCCAGGTGATCAGGCTCGATGGGTCCCACCCCCACAGGGACAAACAAAATAACGATTTGAATTACTCGGGGTTGAGAGTTTCATGTTGGGAACAGCTGTACCAAGGATGGTGCAGCTCGGTGGGAAGGGCGTCCACCATCACTAAGATATTCCACCCCTACTTAGGTATTCTCCCATTGCTTACACAGCCTGCCATTGCTGAGGCAACCCGCCATAACAAAGAAACTCCTCCAACAGGGTGGAGCCTATGACAGCAGGCAAAGCCCACAGAAACAGGGTGGATCCCACATCAGTAGGACAGAGCCCATGACAGCAACGCAGAGCCCACGGCAGCAGGGTGGAGTCCATGGCAGCAGGACGGAGTCCACAGCAACAGAGCAGATCCCACAGCAGCAGGGTGAAGCCAGGGCAGGCAAATAGTGACTAAACTGCCTCCTAGCTAAGCAGGACAGTGCAACAGATACTCATAAAGAAAGTAAATCCTCGAGACAGAGCATCTGAGGAAATAAAGGGGTTTTATGAGTTCTGCTGCAACAGACTTAAACGTACCTGCTTAGCAGCCCTGAATGAACAATGAAGCTCACAGCTCACCACTTGAGCTTCTATAAAGTACAGACTGGCTCCTCAAGGAGCTCCCTGACCCCCATATACACAAAGAGTCACCTCAAATAGGACTGATCAGACTGACATTTGATGGGCAACATTCTGGGACAAAGATAGCAGAAGAAACTGGTAGCATTCCTCACTGTTCTGCAGCTGCTACAGGTGTATCCCAGGCAAGCAGGGCCTGGAGTGGACCTCAGTAGTCTTACAGCAGAGGTGCTAGACAGTTAGAAGTAAAACTAAGAAACAGAAATACTTTATCATCAACAATCTTGGCATCCACTCAGAGACCCACTGAAAAAATTAGCAACTACTCAGACGACAGGTGGACAAATCCACAAAGATGGGAAGAAACCAGTGCAAAAAGGAGGAAAACACCCGAAACCAGAACACCTCGCCTCCTACAAAAGACCAAAACTCCTCACCAGCAAGGGAAAAAAGCTGGACAGAGAAAGAGTGTGATGAAACAATGGAATCAGACTTCAGAAGGTGGGTAATGAGAAACTTTTGTGAGCTAAAAGAACATGTTCTAAATCAATGCAAAGAAACTAAGAACCTTGAAATAAGATTTGAGTAAATGATAACAAGAATAAACAACTTGGAGAGGAATATTAATGAATTGAAGGAGCTGAAAAAAAAACAAGAAAACTTCATGAAGCATGCACAAGTTTCAACAGCCGAATTGACCAAGCAGAAGAAAGAATATCAGAAGTCGAAGATCAACTCAATGAAATAAAATGAGAAACCAAGATTAGAGAAAAAAGTGCAAAAAATAATGAACAAAGTCTCCAAGAAATGTGGGACTATGTGAAGAGACCTAATCAACGTTTGATAGGTGTACCAGAATGTGACAAGGAGAATAAATCCAAGCTGGAAAATACTCTTCAGTATATTATCCAGGAAAATTTTCCCAACCTAGCAAGTCATGCCAATATTCAAGCCCAGGAAATACAGAGAACACCACAAAGATACTCCGCAAAAAGAGCAACCCCAAGGCACATAATCATCAGATTCACCAGGGTTGAAATGAAGGAGAAAATGCTAAGGGCAGCCAGAAAGAAAGCTCGGGTTACCCACAAAGGGAAACCCATCAGACTCACAGCAGATCTCTTGAAAGAAACTCTACAAGCCAGAAAAGAGTGGGGGCCAATATTCAACATCCTTAAAGAAAAGAACTTTCAACCCAGAATTTCATATCCAGTGAAACTGAGCTTCATAAGTGAAGGAAAAATAAAATATTTTGTGAACAAGCAAGTACTCAGTGATTTTGTCACCATTAGGCCTGCTTTACAAGAGCTTCTGAAATAGGCTCTACACATAGAAAAGAAAAACCAGCACCAGCCTCTCTAAAAACATACCAACTGCTAAAGAGCATCAACAAAATGCAGAATCTGCATCAACTAATGGGCAAAACAGCCAGCTAGCATCAAAATGGCAGTATCAAATTCACACATAACAATATTAACCCTAAATGTAAATGGGCTAAATGCACCAATCAAAAGACACAGACTGGCTAATTGGATAAAAAGACAAAACCCATCGGTGTACTGTATTCAGGAAACCCATCTCACATGCAAGAATACACAAAGGCTCAAAATAAAGGGATGGAGGAAGATTTACCAAGCAAATGGAGAGCAAAAAAAAAAAAGGAGTTGCAATTCTCATCTCTCATAAAATAGACTTTAAAGCAACAAAGCTCAAAAGAGACAAAGAAGGACATTTCATAATGGTAAAAGAATCGATACAACACATAAACTATGCACCATGCACATAAACTAGTAAACCTGGAAGATGTGGATAAATTCCTGGACACCTGTGTCATCCCAAGCCTAAACCAAGAGGAAGCCAAAAGTATGAAAAAACCAATAGCAAGGTCTGAAGTCGAGGCAGCAATTAAGATCCTACCACACAAAAAAAGCCGAGGTCCAGATGGGTTCACAGCCAAATTCTACCAGACACACAAAAAGGAACTGGTACAATTTTTTCTGAAACTATTCCAAATAATCCAAAAAGAGGGAATTCTTCCCAAATCATTTTATGAGACCAACATCATTCTGAAACCAAAACCTGGCAGAGACTCAACAAGAAAACTTCAGGCCAATATTCATGATGAACATAGATGTAAAAATCTTCAATAAAATATTGGCAAGCTGATAGCAACGGCACATCAAAAAGCTTATCCATCATGATCAAGTAGGATTCATCCCAGGATGCAAGCCTGGTTCAACATACACAAGTCTATCAACGTATTTCACCACATAAACAGAACCAAAAACAAAAACCACATAATAATCTCAATTGATGCAGAGAAGGCCTTTGAAAAAATTCAAAAGCCCTTTATGCTAAAATCCCTCAATAAACTCGCTATTGATGGAATGTATCTCAAAATAATAAAAGCTATTTACGACAAACCAACAGCCAATATCATACTGAATGGACAAAAACTGGAAGCATTCCCTTTGCAATCCAGCACTAGACAAGGATGTCCTCTCTCACCACTCCTATTCAGTATAGTACTGAAAGTTCTAGCCAGAGCAATCAGGCAAGAAAAAGAAATAAAGGGTATTCAAATAGAAAAGGAGGAAGCCAAATTGTCTCTATTTGCAGATGACATGATAGTATATCTAGAAGACCCCATCGTCTCAACCCAAAATCTCCTGGAACTGATAAGCAACTTCAGCAAAGTCTCAAGATATAAAATCAATGTGCAA
Source organism: Saguinus midas (assembly GCA_021498475.1). Taxonomy (NCBI): domain Eukaryota; kingdom Metazoa; phylum Chordata; class Mammalia; order Primates; family Cebidae; genus Saguinus; species Saguinus midas. Next base: position 61,359 of record CM038410.1, on the reverse strand, counting down.
AAATCACAAGCATGCCTATAAACCAATAACAGACTTAAAGAGAGTCAAATCAAGAACGAACTGCCATTCGCATTTGCTACAAAGAGAATAAAATACCAAGTAATCCAAATAACAAGAAACATAAGGGACCTCTTCAAGGAAAACTACAAACCACTGCTTAATGAAATAAGCGAAGACACAAACTAATGGAGAAACATTCCATGTTCATGGTGACGACGAATCAATATCGTGAAAATGGCCATACTGCCCAAAGTCATTTACATACTCAATGCTATCCCCATCAAGCTACCATTGACTTTCTCAACAGAACTGGAAAAACTACATAGAACTTCATATGGAACCAAAAGAGAGCCCGCATAGCCAAATCAATTCTAAGCAAAAAGAACACAGCAGGAGGCATCACACTACCGGACTTCAAATTATACTACAAGGCTACAGTAATCAAAACACTTGGTACTGGTACCAAAACAGAGATATAGACCAATGAAACAGAACAGAGGCATCAGATGCAACACAACATGTCTACTACCATACAATCTTGGATAAACCTGACCAAAACAAGCCATGGGGAAAGGATTCCCTGTTTAATAAATGGTTTTGGAAAAACTGGCTAGCCATGTGCAGAAAGCAGAAACTGGACTCCTTCTTGACACCTTACACTAAAATTAACTCCAGATGGATTAAAGATAACACCTAGCACCATAAAAACCCTAGAAGTAAATCTAGAAAAATCCATTCAGGACATAGGAGTAGGCAAGAACTTCATGACCAAAACACCAAAAGCATTGGAAGCAAATGCCAAAATAAACAAATGGAACCTAATCAAGCTCCACAGCTTCTGCATGGCAAAAGAAACAGTCACTAGAGTAAATCAGCAACCAACAGAATGGGAAAAAATTTTGCAGTTTACCCATCTGAAAAAGGGCTGATATCCAGAATTTACAAAGAACCAAAACAGATTTACAAGAAAAAAATAAACAAGCCCATTCAAAAATGGGCAAAGGATATGAACAGACACTTTACAAAAGAAGACATGCATGAGGCCAACAAACATATAAAAAAATTCTCATCATCACTGGTCATCACAGAAATGCAAATTAAAACTACATTGAGATGCCATCTCATGCCAGTTAAAATGGCGATTATTAAAAAATCTGGAGGAAGGTAGCAAAACACACTGCCATGTGTGTACCTATGCAACTATCTTTCACGTTCTGCACATGTACCCCAAAACCTATAATGCAATAAAAATTTTAAAAAAGAAATATATACTTTGATTAATGAGAAGTAATTAGGTGCCCAAAGTGGCTCCGGCCAGATGTCGTGGCGCTTGCGAAGGCGAGGCCAAGAGTTCAAGGCAACCAACCTCAGCAACCTTACAAGCTCTCAATGATTGGCAAAACAAACAAACAAACAAACAAATGAACAAAAAAAAGAAGTAATTAAGTAGAAAATCATAACATATTTTACCAATCTAGCAAAGGTAAATTAAATACCATAAATCAAATAAAATTAAAGGTATTAAAACACGAAAGAAAAAAATCTGGAGACAGCAGATGCTGGAGAGGTTGTGGAGAAATAGAAACACTTTTACACTGCTGGAGGGAGTGTAAATTAGTTCAACCATTGTGGAAGACAGTGTGGTGATTCCTCAAGGACCTTGAAATAAAAATTCCATATGATCCAGCAATCCCATTATTGGGTATATATCCAAAGGACTATAAATTGTTCTACTGTAAGGACACACGCACACGAATGTTCACTGCAGCACTGTTTACAATAGCAAAGACTCGGAACCAACCCAAATGCCCATCGATGATAGACTGGACTGGGAAAATGTGGCACATATACACCATGGAGTATTATGCAGCAATCAAAAACGATGAGTTCGTGTCCTTTTTAGGGACATGGATGAATCTGGAGAACATCTTTCTCAGCAAACTGACACAAAAACAAAAAATGAAATACCGCATATTCTCACTCATAGGTGGGTGATGAAAAACGAGAAAACCTATAATGCAATAAAATTTTTTTTAAAAAATGCCAAGCACAACTGTAGGCACTCAACAAACATGTTCCTCCCTTCTCCCTCCCTCGTCCTGTCTTCCATGTTACTCAGGAATGTTCATTTAAATTAATCAGTATCTATTGAAAGCACTTAACCCAAACAATTGCTAGAAAACAAATGGGGAACCAGAATGGAGGAAACTGTGATTAAACTGCTAAAAGATATTATGGCTTAAAAAAATAAAAAAAAAAAGAAAAACGAGAACACATGGACACAAGAAAGGGAGCACTACACACTGGGGTCTATTGGGGGGAATAGGGGAGGGATAGTGGGCATGGGGAGCTGGGGAGGGATAGCTTGGGGAGAAATGCCTGATGTGGGTGAAGGGGAGGAAGATAGCAAATCACACTGCCGTGTATGTACCTATGCAACTATCTTGCATGTTCTGCACATGAACCACAAAACCTAAAATGCAATATAAAAGAAAGAAAAAAGTACTCATGTGTATATATGTTATATATCTACATAGCATATATGTGTATATATATACACACACACACATAATAAAAAAGAATATATTGGAATAAAACTCTTTCTTCACATCTCTGAATTTTTCTTTCTTTCTTTCTCTCTTTCTTTCTTTCTTCTTTCTTTCTTCTTTCTTTCTTTCTTTCTTTCTTTCTTTCTTTCTTTCTCTCTCTCCCTCTCTTTCTTTCTTTCTTTCTTTCTTTCTTTCTTTCTTTCTTTCTTTCTTTCTTTCTTTCTTTCTTTCTTTCTTTCTTTCTTTCTTTCTTTCTTTGAGACAGGGTCTCACTCTGTTGCCCAGGCTGGAGTTCAGTGGCACGATCTCAGCTCACCACAGCCCCAACCTCCTTAGACTCAAGAAATCCTTCTACCTGAGCCTCCTGTTTAGGTGGGACTGTCCAGCTAATTTTTACACATTTTTTGTAGGGAAAAGTCTCCCTATGTTTCCTACACTCATCTCAAACTCCTGGTCTCAAGCCATCCTCCTGGCTTGGCCTCCCAAAGTGCTGAGATTAGAGGCATGAGCCACCACACCTGGCCACACACTTCCTTATTTTAACTGAACCATGAAACTAAAAATCCGACTTCTTATAATCCAAAATCAAATACATTATAAAAAGCAAATGATGTGAAGACACTTAGGGATTTAAAAAGCAAATACATATCCTCTTCCATGAAAAGAAATTACAATATCGTCAGCTAGATGGATAAAGAAGGTTTTGTTCTTACCTGAGTGTCCTCTCTTTTATGACTTTTAGCTTGACTTTTTCACGATTTTTAAAAATTATTACCTATTTTGAAAAAAAATGAGACCTCTAAGACAGCCATTGGCCAGGGGGCTACAGCCCCCAGCTTGTGTGTACCATTATTTTCAGAACTCTGGCGGTGGTTTACTAAGGCCTGAGTTCCTCCCAGTGGCCAGCACTGGGCATAGTCTTATCCCTCAAGGCTGATATGATCTAGACAGTAATGTTGCAGAATAGCTGAACTGGCTAACCCCCAAGAGGGTCATGTATAGGAGCTGGTCTTCTCTGTTATGCCACACATGCCAGTGTTAGCCCCAGTTTGGGTCAAATTTGAGTAAAGACTCTCCCTTCAAACAATTGGATAACTTGGGTGATTGGTGCCTCCATTCTGAGAGTCCCCTAGAAGGTCATTCAGGACCTTTTTAAACTAATATTCACTGAACACCCACTAATAGACATAAAGCCTTCAAGGGCTTCCATTCTAGTAAAAGTTGTGCCAAAACAAAAAATTGAGCCCCTAATTCCAGGCCTTTGGGAGGTGGAGGTGGAAGAATCGCTTGAGGGTGTTTGAGACCAGCCTGGCCAACATAGTGAGACCCCTGTCTCAACAAATTTTTTTTTTTTAATTTTTATTGCATTATAGGTTTGGGGGTACATGTGCAGAACGAGCAAGGTAGTTGCATAGGTACACAAATGGCAGTGTGCTTTGCTGCTTTCCTCCCCCTCACCCACACTTGGTATTCATCCCCAGGCTATCCCCCAGCCCCCGCTGTCCCTCCCCCATTCCCCCAACAGTCCCCAGTGTATAGTAGACCGCCTCTCTGTGACCATGTGTTCTTATTTTTCTCACCCACCTATGAGTGAGTATATGCGGTATTTCTTTTTCTGTTCTTGTGTCAGTTTGCTGAGAATGATGTTCTCCAGATTCATCCATGTCCCCACAAAGGACACAAACTCATCATTTTTGATTGCTGCATAATATTCCATGGTGTATATGTGCCACATTTTTCCAGTCCAGTCTATCATCATTGGGCATTTGGGTTGGTTCCAGGTCTTTGCTATTGTAAACAGTGCTGCAATGAACATTCGTGTGCATGTGTCCTTATAGTAGAATGATTTATAGTCCTTTGGATAGATACCCAGTAATGGGATTGCTGGGTCAAATGGAATTTCTATTTCTAGGTCCCTGAGGAATCGCCACACTGTCTTCCACAATGGTTGAACTAATTTACACTCCCACCAACAGTGTAAGAGTGTTCCTATTTCTCCACATCCTCTCCAGCATCTGCTGCCTCCAGATTTTTTAATGATCGCCATTCTAACTGGCGTGAGATGGTATCTCAATGTGGTTTTGATTTGCATCTCTAATGACCAATGACGATGAGCACTTTTCATATGTTTGTTGGCCTCATGTATGTCTTCTTTTGTAAAGTTTCTGTTCATATCCTTTGCCCATTTTTGAATGGGCTTGTTTGTTTTTTTCCTGTAAATCTGTTTGAGTTCTTTGTAAATTCTGGATATCAGCCCTTTGTCAGATGTGTAAACTGCAAAGATTTTTTCCCATTCTGATGGTTGCCGATTCACTCTAGTGACTGTTTCTTTTGCTTTGCAGAAGCTGTGGAGTTTGATAAGGTCCCATTTGTCTATTTTGGCTTTTGTTGCCAATGCTTTTGGTGTTTTGTTCATGAAGTCCTTGCCTACTCCTATGTCCTGAATGGTTTTGCCTAGATTTTCTTCTAGGGTTTTATGAAATAAAAATTCCATATGATCCAGCAATCCCATTATTGGGTATATATCCAAAGGACTATAAATTGTTCTACTGTAAGGACACACGCACACGAATGTTCACTGCAGCACTGTTTACAATAGCAAAGACTCGGAACCAACCCAAATGCCCATCGATGATAGACTGGACTGGGAAAATGTGGCACATATACACCATGGAGTATTATGCAGCAATCAAAAACGATGAGTTCGTGTCCTTTTAGGGACATGAATGAATCTGGAGAACATCTTTCTCAGCAAACTGACACAAAACAAAAATGAAATACTGCATATTCTCACTCATAGGTGGGTGATGAAAAACGAGAAAACCTATAATGCAATAAAATTTTTTTTTAAAAATGCCAAGCACAACTGTAGGCACTCAACAAACATGTTCCTCCCTTCTCCCTCCCTCGTCCTGTCTTCCATGTTACTCAGGAATGTTCATTTAAATTAATCAGTATCTATTGAAAGCACTTAACCCAAACAATTGCTAGAAAACAAATGGGGAACCAGAATGGAGGAAACTGTGATTAAACTGCTAAAAGATATTATGGCTTAAAAAAATTAAAAAAAAAGAAAAACGAGAACACATGGACACAAGAAAGGGAGCACTACACACTGGGGTCTATTGGGGGGAATAGGGGAGGGATAGTGGGCATGGGGAGCTGGGGAGGGATAGCTTGGGGAGAAATGCCTGATGTGGGTGAAGGGGAGGAAGATAGCAAATCACACTGCCGTGTATGTACCTATGCAACTATCTTGCATGTTCTGCACATGTACCACAAAACCTAAAATGCAATATAAAAGAAAGAAAAAAGTACTCATGTGTATATATGTTATATATCTACATAGCACATATGTGCTATATATATATATATATATATATATATATATATATATATATATACACACACACACACACACACATAATAAAAAAGAATATATTGGAATAAAACTCTTTCTTCACATCTCTGAATTTTTCTTTCTTTCTTTCTTTCTTTCTTTCTTTCTTTCTTTCTTTCTTTCTTTCTTTCTTTCTTTCTTTCTTTCTTTCTTTCTTTCTTTCTTTCTTTCTTTCTTTCTTTCTTTCTTTCTTTCTTTCTTTCTTTCTTTCTTTCTTTCTTTCTTTCTTTCTTTCTTTCTTTCTTTTTTTCTTTCTTTCTTTCTTTGAGACAGGGTCTCACTCTGTTGCCCAGGCTGGAGTTCAGTGGCACGATCTCAGCTCACCACAGCCTCAACCTCCTTAGACTCAAGAAATCCTTCTACCTGAGCCTCCTGTTTAGGTGGGACTGTCCAGCTAATTTTTACACATTTTTTGTAGGGATAGGTCTCCCTATGTTTCCTACACTCATCTCAAACTCCTGGTCTCAAGCCATCCTCCTGGCTTGGCCTCCCAAAGTGCTGAGATTAGAGGCATGAGCCACCACACCTGGCCACACACTTCCTTATTTTAACTGAACCATGAAACTAAAAATCCGACTTCTTATAATCCAAAATCAAATACATTATAAAAAGCAAATGATGTGAAGACACTTAGGGATTTAAAAAGCAAATACATATCCTCTTCCATGAAAAGAAATTACAATATCGTCAGCTAGATGGATAAAGAAGGTTTTGTTCTTACCTGAGTGTCCTCTCTTTATGACTTTTAGCTTGACTTTTCACGATTTTTAAAATTATTACCTATTTTGAAAAAAAATGAGACCTCTAAGACAGCCATTGGCCAGGGGGCTACAGCCCCCAGCTTGTGTGTACCATTATTTTCAGAACTCTGGCGGTGGTTTATTAAGGCCTGAGTTCCTCCCAGTGGCCAGCACTGGGCATAGTCTTATCCCTCAAGGCTGATATGATCTAGACAGTAATGTTGCAGAATAGCTGAACTGGCTAACCCCCAAGAGGGTCATGTATAGGAGCTGGTCTTCTCTGTTATGCCACACATGCCAGTGTTAGCCCCAGTTTGGGTCAAATTTGAGTAAAGACTCTCCCTTCAAACAATTGGATAACTTGGGTGATTGGTGCCTCCATTCTGAGAGTCCCCTAGAAGGTCATTCAGGACCTTTTTAAACTAATATTCACTGAACACCCACTAATAGACATAAAGCCTTCAAGGGCTTCCATTCTAGTAAAAGTTGTGCCAAAACAAAAAATTGAGCCCCTAATTCCAGGCCTTTGGGAGGTGGAGGTGGAAGAATCGCTTGAGGGTGTTTGAGACCAGCCTGGCCAACATAGTGAGACCCCTGTCTCAACAAAATTTTTTTTTTTTAATTTTATTGCATTATAGGTTTGGGGGTACATGTGCAGAACGAGCAAGGTAGTTGCATAGGTACACAAATGGCAGTGTGCTTTGCTGCTTTCCTCCCCCTCACCCACACTTGGTATTCATCCCCAGGCTATCCCCAGCCCCCTGCTGTCCCTCCCCATTCCCCCAACAGTCCCCAGTGTATAGTAGACCGCCTCTGTGACCATGTGTTCTTATTTTTCTCACCCACCTATGAGTGAGTATATGCGGTATTTCTTTTTCTGTTCTTGTGTCAGTTTGCTGAGAATGATGTTCTCAGATTCATCCATGTCCCCACAAAGGACACAAACTCATCATTTTTGATTGCTGCATAATATTCCATGGTGTATATGTGCCACATTTTTCCAGTCCAGTCTATCATCATTGGGCATTTGGGTTGGTTCCAGGTCTTTGCTATTGTAAACAGTGCTGCAATGAACATTCGTGTGCATGTGTCCTTATAGTAGAATGATTTATAGTCCTTTGGATAGATACCCAGTAATGGGATTGCTGGGTCAAATGGAATTTCTATTTCTAGGTCCCTGAGGAATCGCCACACTGTCTTCCACAATGGTTGAACTAATTTACACTCCCACCAACAGTGTAAGAGTGTTCCTATTTCTCCACATCCTCTCCAGCATCTGCTGCCTCCAGATTTTTTAATGATCGCCATTCTAACTGGCGTGAGATGGTATCTCAATGTGGTTTTGATTTGCATCTCTCTAATGACCAATGATGATGAGCACTTTTTCATATGTTTGTTGGCCTCATGTATGTCTTCTTTTGTAAAGTTTCTGTTCATATCCTTTGCCCATTTTTGAATGGGCTTGTTTGTTTTTTTTTCCTGTAAATCTGTTTGAGTTCTTTGTAAATTCTGGATATCAGCCCTTTGTCAGATGTGTAAACTGCAAAGATTTTTTCCCATTCTGATGGTTGCCGATTCACTCTAGTGACTGTTTCTTTTGCCGTGCAGAAGCTGTGGAGTTTGATTAGGTCCCATTTGTCTATTTTGGCTTTTGTTGCCAATGCTTTTGGTGTTTTGTTCATGAAGTCCTTGCCTACTCCTATGTCCTGAATGGTTTTGCCTAGATTTTCTTCTAGGGTTTTTATGGTGTCAGGTCTTATGTTTAAGTCTTTAATCCATCTGGAGTTAATTTTAGTGTAAGGTGTCAGGAAGGGGTCCAGTTTCTGCTTTCTGCACATGGCTAGCCAGTTTTCCCAACACCATTTATTAAATAGGGAATCCTTTCCCCATTGCCTGTTTTTGTCTGGTTTATCAAAGATAATATGGTTGTAGATGTGTTGTGTACATGAACCAATGGGCAAAACAGCCAGCTAGCATCAAAATGGCAGTATCAAATTCACACATAACAATATTAACCCTGAATGTAAATGGGCTAAATGCACCAATCAAAAGACACAGACTGGCAAATTGGATAAAAACCAAAACCCATCGGTGGGCTGTATCCAGGAAACCCACCTCACATGCAAAGATACACAAAGGCTCAAAATAAAGGGATGGAGGAAGATTTACCAAGCAAATGGAGAGCAAAAAAGCAGGAGTTGCAATTCTCATCTCTGATAAAATAGACTTTAAAGTAACAAAGATCAAAAGGGACAAAGAAGGTCATTACATAATGGTAAAAGGATCAATACAACAAGAAGAGATAATGATTCTAAATATATATGGACCCAATGTAGGAGCACCCAGATATATAAGGCAAGTTCTTAATGACTTACACAGGGACTTAGACTCCCACACAATAATAGTGGGAGACTTTAACACTCCACTGTCAATATCAGACAGATCAACCAGACAGAAAATTAACAAGGATATCCAGGACTTGAACTCAGACCTGGAACAAGCAAACCTGATAGACATTTACAGAACTCTCCACCCCAAATCCACAGAATATACATTCTTCTCAGCACCACATCACACCTACTCCAAAATTGACCACATAATTGGAAGTAAAGCACTCCCCAGCAAATGCAAAACGGAAATCATAACAAACAGTCTCTCAGACCATAGTGCAATCAAGTTGGAACTCAGAATTCAGACAATAACTCAGAACTGCACAGCTTCATGGAAACTGAACAACTGGCTCTTGAATGTTGATTGGATAAACAATGAAATGAAGGCAGAAATAAAGAAGTTCTTTGAAACCAACGAGAATGAAGACACAACGTACCAGAATCTCTGGGACACATTTAAAATTTTTTTAAATAGCTTGGCATGGTGGTATGTGCCCATAGTCATAACTACTCCAGAGGCTGAGGCAGAAGGATTGTTTGAGCCCAGGAGTTCGAGGTTACAGTAAGCCATGATTGTACCACTGCACTCCAGACTCAGTAACAGAATGAGACCGTGTCTCCAAAGAATAAAATATTGCAAATTTTTATGATGTGTGTAGGGTACTTGGTAGTTTTGCATTGTTGGAATAAGAAGACCTCTACTCAATTCTAGAGTATTGGGGCTACAAGACTTGCCAAAATAAAATGGTTAACACTTATTGTGCACCTACCATATGCAAAATTCTTTTCTAAGTCTTTAGCATTATTAACTAACTCAATCCTTATAACAACACTTCATGGTAGGTTATTATTATCCCCATAAGAATACCCACAATGTGAAAGAAGAAAGTCCCTGGAAAGCAAATGGGGCAGGTTTTTGGTATAGTTATCAAAGAAGGGTGTTGGAAGGCCCCAAATCCAGCCATGTTAACTACTGTCCTTCATACTTGTTTGCTAATATTAATTTTCTTCTGGGTTTGCAGAGAAGAACTAAGTTTTCTGATTTCTCTCTCTCTCTCTCTCTCTCTCTCTCTTCATTTCTTTTTGATACAGAGTCTCTGCCATTCAGGCTGGAGTGCAGTGGTGTGAGCTCAGCTCACTGCAAGCTCTGCCTCCCAGGTTCAAGCTATTCTTGTGCCTTAGCCTCTTGAGTGACTGGGATTACGGGTGTCTGCCACCATACACAGCTAATTTTTAATAGGGATGGGTTTCCCATGTTGGCCAGGTGGGTCTTGAACTCTTGATCTTGAATGATCCACCCTTCTCAGCCTCCTAAAGTGTTGAGATTACAGGCGTGAGCCACCACGCCTGGCCTAAGTCCTTTGATTTTTAAGAGTGGCAACAGCTACAAGTCGGTTTCTGTATTCTACTTTCACGCTTGGGGAAATATTTTTTATATCATTTAACTTTTTATTTCTTGAAACTCCAGCTGAAAATACATTTAATAATCAACCACAAGAGAGCCCTTGACAGATGAACCCTAAAACAGATGGCTCAATTGAGAGGCAACAATTAAAATGGAGGGTAATTTGAACCAATAATGAAGATGGGGACTCTTGGAGGCAAAGTTTCTACAAAAATTCAAACCATATTCCCCAAGTTTTTTGGTACATTTTTTACACACAGATAAGCCTTCCTGGGGGTGGATCAAACTTTTTTCAACATCTGGATTGTTGAAAACGAAGAGAGAGAAATCCTTGGGCCTTGACAATCAAATTCACTTTTCTTTTGGCAAATTCAGCAACAGTGACAAATTGTGCAATTTGACATAAACAAAGTTGATAGATGTTGGCAAAGCTGTTTTTTTAATTGCATTTTAGGTTTTGAGATACATGTGCAGAACATGCAAAATAGTTGCATAGGTACACACGTGGCAGTGTGATTTGCTGCCATCTTCTCCTTCATCCACATCTGGCATTTCTCCCCATGCTATCCCTCCCCAACTCTCCCCCCCGCTGTCCCTCCCCTATTCCCCCAACAGACCCCAGTTTGTAGTGTTCCCCTCCCTGTGTTCATGTGTCCTCTTTGTTCATTACCCACCTATAAGTGAGAATATGCGGCATTTTATTTTCTGTTTTTGTGTCAGTTTGCTGAGAATGATGTTCTCCAGATTCATCCATATCCCTACAAAAAACACAAACTCATCGTTTTTGATTGCTGCATAATACTCCATGGTGTATATGTGCCACATTTTCCCAGTCCGGTTTATCATCGATGAGCATTTGGGTTGGTTCCTGGTCTTTGCTATTGTAAACAGTGCTGCCATAAACATTCGTGTGCATGTGTCCTTACAGTAGAACGATTTATAGTCCTTTGTATATATACCCAGTAATGGGATTGCTGGGTCAAATGGAATTTCTATTTCAAGGTCCTTGAGGAAACGCCACACTTTCTTCCACAATAGTTGAACTAATTTACACTCTCACCAGCAGTGTAAAAGTGTTTCTATTTCTCCACAACCTCTCCAGCATCTGCTGTCTCCAGATTTTTTAATGATCGCCATTCTAACTGGCGTTAGATGGTATCTCAATGTAGTTTTGATTTGCATTTCTCTAATGACCAGTGATGATGAGCATTTTTTCATATGTTTCTTGGCCTCATGTATGTCTTTTTTTGTAAAGTGACTGTTTATAGCCTTTGGTCATTTTTGAATGGGTTTGTTTTTTTCTTGTAAATTTGTTTTAGTTCTTTGTAAATTCTGGATATCAGCCCTTTGTCAGATGGGTAAACTGCAAAAAAAAATTTCCCATTCTGCTGGTTGCTGATTCACTCTAATGACTGTTTCTTTTGCCATGAAGAAGCTGTGGAGTTTGATTAGGTCCCATTTGTCTATTTTGGCTTTTGCTTCCAATGCTTTTGGTGATTTGGTCATGAAGTTCTTGCCTACTCCTATGTCCTGAATAGTTTTGCCTGGATTTTCTTCTAGAGTTTTTATGGTGCTAGGTTTTATGTTTAAGTTTTTAATCCATATGGAGTTAATTTTAGTGTAAGGTGTCAGGAAGGGGTTTATTTTCTGCTTTCTGCACAAGGCTAGCCAGTTTTTCCAACACCATTTATTAAACAGGAAATGTTTTCCCCATTGATTGTTTTTGTCAGGTTTATCAAAGATTGTTTGGTTGTAGATATGTTGTGTTGCCTCCGATGCCTCTGTTCTGTTCCACTGGTCTAGATCTCTGTTTTGGTACCAGTACCGTGCTGTTTTGATTACTGTAGCCTTGTAGTATAGTTTGAAGTCTGGTATTGTAATGCCTCCCGCTGTGTTCTTTTTGCTTAAAATTGACGTGGCTATGTGGGCTCTCTTTTGGTTCCATATAAACTTTAAGGTAATCTTTTTCAGTTCTGAGAAGAAGGTTATTGGTAACTTGATTGGGGATAGCAATGAATTTGTAAATTACTTTGGGCAGTATGGCTATTTTCACAATACTGATTCTTCCTAACCATAAATATGGAATGTTTCTCCATCTTTTTGTGTCCTCTCTTATTTTGTTGAGCAGTGGTTTGTAGTTCTCCTTGAAGACGTTCTTTATGTTGCTTGTTAGTTGGATTCCTAGGTATTTTATTCTCTTTGTAGCAATTGCGAATGGCAGTTCGTTCTTGATTTGGCTCTCTATAAGTCTGTAATTTGTGTATAGGAATGCTTGTGATTTTTGCACATTGATTTTATATCCTGAGACTTTGCTGAAGTTGCTTATCAGTTTCAGGAGTTTTGGGCTGAGATGATAGGGTCTTCTAGATATACTATCATGTCCTCTGCAAATAGAGACAATTTGGCTTCGTCCTTTCTTGTTTGAATAACTTGGTTTCTTTTTCTTGACTGATTGCTCTGGCTAGAACTTTCAGTACTATATTAAATAGGAGTGGTGAGAGAGGGCATCATTGTGTAGTGCCAGATTTCAAAGGGATTGCTTCCAGTTTTTGCCCATTCAGTATGATATTGGCTGTTGGTTTGTTGTAAACAGCTTTTATTACTTTGAGATACGTTCCATCAATACCGAGTTTATGAAGGGTTTTTAGCATAAAGGGCTGTTGAATTTTGTCAAAGGCCTTCTTTGCATCAATTGAGATAATCATGCGGTTTTTGTTGTTGGTTCTGTTTATGTGGTGAATTACGTTTATTGACTTGTGTATGTTGAACCAGCCTTGCATCCTAGGAATGAATCCTGTTCGATCATGGTAGATAAGCTTTTCGATGTGCTGTTGCAATTGGTTTGCCAGTATGTTATTGAAGATTTTTGCGTCTATGTTCATCATAGATATTGGCCTGAAGTTTTCTTTTCTTGTTGAGTCTCTGCCGGGTTTTGGTATCAGGATGTTGTTGACCTCATAAAATGATTTGAAAGGATTTCCTCTTTTTGAATTATATGGAATAATTTCAAAAGGAATGGTAACAGTTCCTCTTTGTGTGTCTGGTAGAATTTGGCTGTGAACCCATTTGGACCTTGGTTTTTCTGTGTGGTAGGCTCTTAATTGCTGCCTCAACTTCAGATCTTGTTTTTGGTCTATTCATCGTTTCGACTTCTTCCTGGTTTAGGCTTAAGAGGACAGAAGTGTCCAGGAATTTATCCATTTCTTCCAGGTTTACTAGTTTATGTGCATAGAGTTGTTTGTAATATTCTCTGATGATGGTTTGAATTTCTGTGAAATCTGTGGTGATTTCCCTTTATCATTTTTATCGCATCTATTTGGTTATTCTCTCTTTTCTTTTTATCAATCTGGCTAGTGGTCTATTTTGTTGATCTTTTCAAAACCAGCTCTTGGATTTATTGATTTTTGAAAGATTTTTGTGTCTCTATCTCCTTCAGTTCTGCTCTGATCTTAGTTATTTCTTGTCTTCTGCTAGGTTTTGAGTTTTTTTGTTCTTGCTCCTCCAGCTCTTTCAATTTTCATGATGAGTTTGTGTCTTGTGGGCTCTCTTTGGTTCCATATAAACTTTAAGGTAATCTTTTTCAGTTCTGAGAAGAAGGTTATTGGTAACTTGATTGGGGATAGCAATGAATTTGTAAATTACTTTGGGCAGTATGGCTATTTTCACAATACTGATTCTTCCTAACCATAAATATGGAATGTTTCTCCATCTTTTTGTGTCCTCTCTTATTTTGTTGAGCAGTGGTTTGTAGTTCTCCTTGAAGACGTTCTTTATGTTGCTTGTTAGTTGGATTCCTAGGTATTTTATTCTCTTTGTAGCAATTGCGAATGGCAGTTCGTTCTTGATTTGGCTCTCTATAAGTCTGTAATTTGTGTATAGGAATGCTTGTGATTTTTGCACATTGATTTTATATCCTGAGACTTTGCTGAAATTTCTTGTAAGTTCCAGGAGATTTTGGGCTGAGATGATAGGGTCTTCTAGATATACTATCATGTCCTCTGCAAATAGAGACAATTTGGCTTCGTCCTTTCTTGTTTGAATACCTTTGTTTCTTTTTCTTGACTGATTGCTCTGGCTAGAACTTTCAGTACTATATTAAATAGGAGTGGTGAGAGAGGGCATCATTGTGTAGTGCCAGATTTCAAAGGGATTGCTTCCAGTTTTTGCCCATTCAGTATGATATTGGCTGTTGGTTTGTTGTAAACAGCTTTTATTACTTTGAGATACGTTCCATCAATACCGAGTTTATGAAGGGTTTTTAGCATAAAGGGCTGTTGAATTTTGTCAAAGGCCTTCTTTGCATCAATTGAGATAATCATGCGGTTTTTGTTGTTGGTTCTGTTTATGTGGTGAATTACGTTTATTGACTTGTGTATGTTGAACCAGCCTTGCATCCTAGGAATGAATCCTGCTCGATCATGGTAGATAAGCTTTTCGATGTGCTGTTGCAATTGGTTTGCCAGTATGTTATTGAAGATTTTTGCGTCTATGTTCATCATAGATATTGGCCTGAAGTTTTCTTTTCTTGTTGAGTCTCTGCCGGGTTTTGGTATCAGGATGTTGTTGACCTCATAAAATGATTTGAAAAGGATTTCCTCTTTTTGAATTATATGGAATAATTTCAAAAGGAATGGTAACAGTTCCTCTTTGTGTGTCTGGTAGAATTTGGCTGTGAACCCATTTGGACCTGGGTTTTTCTGTGTGGTAGGCTCTTAATTGCTGCCTCAACTTCAGATCTTGTTTTTGGTCTATTCATCGTTTCGACTTCTTCCTGGTTTAGGCTTAAGAGGACAGAAGTGTCCAGGAATTTATCGATTTCTTCAAGGTTTACTGGTTTATGTGCATAGAGTTGCTTGTAATATTCTCTGGTGATGGTTTGAATTTCTGTGAAATCTGTGGTGATTTCCCCTTTATCATTTTTTATCGCATCTATTTGGTTATTCTCTCTTTTCTTTTTTATCAATCTGGCTAGCGGTCTATTTTGTTGATCTTTTCAAAAAACCAGCTCTTGAATTTATTGATTTTTTGAAAGATTTTTCGTGTCTCTATCTCCTTCAGTTCTGCTCTAATCTTAGTTAATTCTTGTCTTCTGCTAGGTTTTGAGTTTTTTTTGTTCTTGCTCCTCCAGCTCTTTCAATTTTCATGATAAGGTGTGAATTTTGGACCTCTCCATTCTTCTCATGTAGGCACTTATTGCTATATATTTTCCTCTACAGACTGCTTTAAATGAGTCTCAGACGTTCTGGTATGTTGTATCTTCATTATCGTTGGTCTGAAGAACTTCTTTATATCTGCCT
The DNA here is from genome assembly GCA_021498475.1 of Saguinus midas. Lineage (NCBI taxonomy): Eukaryota > Metazoa > Chordata > Mammalia > Primates > Cebidae > Saguinus > Saguinus midas. Next base: position 45,578 of record CM038410.1, on the reverse strand, counting down.
TCATTTCACTGTTTATCCAATCACCATTCAAGAGCCAGTTGTTCAGTTTCCATCAAGCTGTGCGGTTCTGAGTTAGTATCTTAATTCTGTGTTCTAACTGGATTGCACTATGGTCTGAGAGACTGTTTGTTATGATTTCAGTTGTTCTGCATTTGCTGAGGAGTGATTTACTTTCAATTATGTGGTTAATTTTAGCGTAGGTGTGATGTGGTGCTGAGAAGAATGTATATTCTGTGGATTTGGGGTGGAGAGTTTTGTAAATGTCTATCAGGTTTGCTTGTTCCAGGTCTGAGTTCAAGTCCTGGATATTCTTGTTAATTTTCTGTCTGGTTGATCTGTCTGATATTGACAGTGGAGTGTTAAAGTCACCCACTGTTATTGTGTGGGAGTCTAAGTCTCTTTGTAAGTTATTAGGAACTTGTCTTATATATCTGGCGGCTTTTGGATTGGGTCCATATATATTTAGGATTGTTAGCTCTTCTTGTTGTATTGATCCTTTTACCATTATCTAATGTCCTTCTTTGTCTCTTTTGATCATTGTTTCTTTAAAGTCTATTTTATCAGAGACGAGAATTGCAACTCCTGCTTTGTTTTGCTCTTCATTTGCTTGGTAAATCTTTCTCCATCTCCTTATTTTGAGCCTTTGTGTTTCCTTGCATGTGAGATGGGTTTCCTGGATACAGCACACCGATGGGTTTTGGCTTTTTATTCAATTTGCCAGTCTGTGTCTTTTGATTGGTGCATTTAGCCCATTTACATTTAGAGTTAATATTGTTATGTGTGAATTTGATACTGCATTTTGATGCTAGCTTACTGTTTTGCTCGTTAGTTGATGCAGATATTTTATTCTGTTGATGCTCTTTAGCATTTTGTATGTTTTTGGAATGGCTGGTACTGGTTGTTTTTTTCTATGTGTAGTGCCTCTTTAAGGAGCTCTTGTAAAGCAGGCCTGATGGTGAAAATATCTCTGAGTACTTGCTTGTTCACAAAGGATTTTATTTTTTCTTCACTTATGAAGCTTAGTTTGGCTGAATATAAAATTCTGTGTTGAAAGTTCTTTTCTTTAAGTATGTTGAATATTGGCCCCCACTCTCTTCTGGCTTGTAGAGTCTCTGCCAAGATATCTGCTGTGAGTCTGATGGGCTTCGCTTTGTGGGTGATCTGACCTTTCTCTCTGGCTGCTCATAGCATTTTCTTCTTCATTTCAACCCTGGTGAATGTGACAATTGTATGCCTTGGGGTTGCTCTTTTTGAGGAATATCTTTGTGGTGTTCTCTGTATTTCCTGGTCTTGAATATTGGCCTGCCTTGCTAGTTTAGGAAATTTTTTTTGTGTAATATTCTGAGGAGTATTTTCTAGCTTGGGTTCATTCTCTTCATCACATTCTGGTACACCTATAAAACGTAGGTTAGGTCTCTTCACATATTCCCACATTTCTTGGAGACTTTGTTTATTCCTTTTTGTGCTTTTTTTCTCTAATGTTGGCTTTTTGTTTTATTTCATTGATTTAATCTTTGACTTCTGATATCCTTTCTTCTGCTTGGTTGATTCAGCTGTTGAAACTTGTGCATGCTTCATTAAGTTCGTGTGTTGTGTTTTTCGGCTCCTTCAATTCACTCATATTTCTCTCTAAGTTGTCCGTTCTTTTTATCATTTCATCAAATCTTTTGTCAAAGTTCTTAGTTTCTTTGCATTGAGTTAGAACATGTTCTTTTAGCTCACGGAAGTTTCTAATTACCCCCTTCTGAAGTATAATTATGTCATTTCATCACATTCATTCTCTGTCCAGCTTTGTTCCCTTGCTGGTGAGGAATTGTCCTTTCTTTTAGGGGGCGAGGTGTTCTTCTTTCGGGTGTTTTTCTTCTTTTTGCACTGGTTTCATCCCATCTTTGTGGATTTATCCACCTGTCGTTTAAGTAGTTGCTGATTTTCCAATTGGGTCTCTGAGTGGACGTACAGATTGTTGATGATGAAGTATTTCTGTTTCTTAGTTTTTCTTCTAACAGTCTTGCCCCTCTGCTGTAAAACTGCTGAGGTCCACTCCAGGCCCTGATTACCTGGGGTACACCTGTAGAAGCTGCAGAATTGTGAGGGTTGCTACCAGTTTCTTCTTCTGCTATCTTTGTCCCTGAATGATTCCCACCAAATGTGAGTCTGATCAGTCCTTTGTGAGGTGACTCTTTGAATATATGGGGTTCAGGGAGCTGCTTGAGGATACTGTCTGTACTTTATACTTGAGGAGGCAGTCTGTATTTTATAGGAGCTCAAGTACTGAGCTGGGAGCTCTGTTGTTCATTCAGGGCTGCTAGGCAGGTACGTTTAAGCCTGCTTCAGCAGTACTCATAAAGCCCCTTTTTTCCCTCAGGTGCTCTGTCCCGGGGAGTTAGGGCTTTATTTCTGAGTATCCATCACACTGTCCTGCCCAGCAAGGAGGCAGTCTAATCACTGCCTGCCTGTAGTGGCTATGCTGAGCTGCCGTGGGCTTCTCCCTGTTGCCATGGGCTCTGCCCTGTTGCCAGTCTTAATATTTAAATAATCAATTTCTCTGGTGTTTTTTGAAAATCTATGCTGGCAAAAATCAACTTTTTTATTTTGTTTTGCCTGAAATGAATTACTTCAAATAAAATTAAAATATGTTCAGTTCTAGCAAAGTCCTGTGTATAATAAGCCATTACTACACGTGTGCAATGAGTAAAAAAAATACAAACACCTGAGCAGAACAGGAAGAACTTCTGTGCTGTGGGCTCGGCCTGGCTTGGCTTAGCCCATTGTTTCATTACACCTGCTGACAACAATGACATTTATAGAGGATCTCTTGCAATCTGTTTTGGTTAAAAGGGCTTTTTTGTTCAGTAGGCCTGAAGCGCTGGAGTTTGAATATCCAGAATTGTCTTTTACTTAGAGCAGGATCGAGATTACTTTATCTCTGTCTAGCAAAAATCTTAGCACCAATTTGATACCCAGAGGGTGTGTTATCAGTATATATTTTGCATTAATGCTATTTCATGCTTCTCTGTGGCAACAAATGGTATATAACTCTATTATAATAAAAGGAAAGCCAGGGACAAGAACCATTTGCAAGACATTTTAAAAATACCATTCAGTTTAATCCTTCCAACAATCCTTCAAAGTGTCCCCATTTTTTAGAGGAGAAAAAGTGGCTCAGCTAAGCCCAGGGTCATGTCACTAAGAAACTAAGAAGGATTTGAACTCAGGCTGGCCTAATGTGTTCACAGACACACACTGTAATCCCAGCTACTCAGGAGACTGAGGCAGAAGAATGGCTTAAACCTGGGAGGCATAGGTTGCAGTGAGCCAAGATCACACAATTGCACTCCAGCCTGGGTGAAAGAGTGAGAATCTGTCTCAAAGAAAAGAAAAAGAAGAAGAAAATGAAAAGTAGCTTTCTTGGTGCACTGGGCAGCATGTTGGTCTCATAAGCTGAAGAAAATAAAAAGGTGAGACAGACTGAAAGGACATCTTCACACACATATATGACAAATGATAGGTATCCAAAATATGCACAGAACTTCAGCAAATTAATAATTAAAACACAATCTGATTTTTTAATGAGCAAAAGTTTTGAATAGACACTTCATAAAATATGGATAAAAATGCCAATGAACATGTGAATAAAAATAGTTCACATCAGTAGTCATCAGGGGTATATAAGGGTAAAGCCACAATGAATAACACTTCACACCCAGTACAATGGCCACAATTTAAAAGCCTGACAATAGCAAGCGTTGACAAGAATGTTAAGAAATTGGATCTCTCATATTTTGCCATTGGGCAGTGTAAAATACTACAACCACTTTAGAAAACAGTTTGGCAGATTCTAATAGGTTCCCAGCGATTCCACTTTTTGGTATCTATCACAGAGAAATAAAATCACAAGTCCACAAAAGACTTGCACAAGAATGCTCATAGCAGCTTTTTTTTAACAGCCCAAACTGTAAACAACCTAAGTGTTCATCAAAGAAGAATGGATAAACAAAGTGTGATACATACATACAGTGTAATACTACTTAGAGATATGAAATAACAAACTCTCAATGCACACCATATGAATAGATATTAAAAACATTGGGTTGAGTAAAAGAAACCAGAACAAAGAAGTACACACTCTTGAGACAGGCAAGATGGCGCCATAGAAGTGACTCAGGATTGCAGCTCTCAGTGAAAGCTCAGAGGGTGAGTCCTAACCGCATTCTCTTAAGGACCATTTTTTCCCACAGAGCATTGAAAGTCCCAGGTGTGAAAGAGGCAGGGGACGCTAGTACAACCGGCTAGCCAAGCCAGCTCACGCAGCCACTTTGCTGGTGCCGCAGCAGGACCCGGCACAAAACGCACTGGTCTGGGTGCCCTGTTAAACCGGCAATCTGAGATTTGGAAGGGCAGACTGGCATGTCCATCTGATTGAACGGGACTTGGACAATGAGCCAGACCAGGAGTTTCCTGGGAAGCGTGATCTGAGCCGGTGCAGTGGGCAGCTGCATGGGAGATTGCACGGATCTCAGTGCCCAATCGGCAGGCTACTGGGGCGCCAGTGAGAGAGTCGACCTTTCAGCTTGCTGAGAGGAAGAGAGAGAGAGAGAGGACGGACTCTGAGGCAGGGAGCTGGGTGATCAGGCTCGGTGGGTCCCACCCTCACGGGGACAAGCAGGGCGGCGACTGGAGGCACTTGGGGTTGAGAGTTTTGCTACCGGCATCTAGGACGGTGCAGCCCGGTGAGGGAGGGGCGTCCGCCATTACTGACACAATCTGCCCCTACTGAAGTACCGCCCAGGACTGATGCAGCCTGCAATTGCTGAGGCAACCTGCCATAACAGAGAGACTCCACCAGGAGGAGAGAGTGCTCCACAGCAGAACGGAGACGAAAAGAAACAGGGCGAACCCGTGCTAGCAGGTCACAGCCCCAGCAGGCAAATAGTGAATAGACTGCCTCCTAGTGGGGCAGGACAGTGCAACAGATACTCATAAAGAAAGCCCCAACTCCCTGAGACAGAGAATTTGGGGGGGTAAAAAAGGGTGGTGTTTTATGAGTTCTGTTGCAGCAGACATAAACAATCTCCCAAAAACCTGAATGAACCATGGAGCTCACAGCTCAGCACTGGAGCTCCTATAAAGCACAGACTGTCTCCTCAAGCAGCTCCCTGACCCCTGTATATCCAAGGAGTCACCCCAGAAAAGGACTCATCAGACTGACATTTGGCTGGCATTATTCTGGAACAAGGACAGCAGCAGAAGAAACTGGTATCATCCCTCACTGTTCTGCAGCTGCTGCAAATATAACCCAGACAAGCAGGGCCTGGAGTGGACCTCAGCACTCATACAGCAGAGGGGATAGACCATTAGAGGGAAAACTAAGTAACAGAAATACTTCATCATCAACAATCTCAGCGTCCACACAGAGACCCAATTGAAAAATCAGCAACTACTAAGACGACAGGCAGATAAATCCATAAAGATGGGAAGAAACCAGCGCAAAAAGGAGGAAAGCACCCGAAACCAAAACACCTCACCAGCAAGGGAACAAAGCTGGACGGAGAATGAATGTGACAAAATGATGGAATCAGACTTCAGAAAGTGGATAATGAGAAACTTCAGTGAGCTAAAGGAACATGTTCTAAACCAGTGCAAAGAAACTAAGAACCTTGAAAAAGATTTGAAAAAGATTCGAGGAATTGATAACAAGAATGGACAACTTAGAGAGGAATATGAATGAATTGAAGGAGCTGAAAACACAACACGAGAACTTCGAAGCATGCACAAGTTTCAACAGCCGAATTGACCAAGCTGAAGAAAGAATATCAGAAGTCGAAGATCAACTCAATGAAATAAAACGAGAAACCAAGATTAAAGAAAAAGTACAAAAAGGAATAAACAAAATCTCCAAGAAATGTGGGACTATGTGAAGAGACCCAACCTACGTTTGATAAGTGTACCAGAATGTGATGAAGAGAATGAATCCAAGATGGAAAACACTCTTCAGGATATTATCCAGGAAAATTTCCCCAACCTAGCAAAACAGGTCAATACTCAACTCCAGGAAATACAGAGAACACCACGAAGATACTCCGCAAGAAGAGCAACCCCAAGGCACATAATCGTCAGATTCACCAGGGATGAAACAAAGGAGAAAATACTAAGGGCAGCCAGAGAGAAAGGTCGGGTCACCCACAAAGTGAAGCTCATCAGACTCACAGCAGATCTCTTGGCAGAGACTCTACAACCCAGAAGAGAGTGGGGACCAATACTCAACATCCTTAAAGAAAACAACTTTCAACCCAGAATTTTATATCCAGCCAAACTGAGCTTCATAAGTGAAGGAAAAATAAAATCCTTCACGAACAAGCAAGTACTCAGAGATTTTGTCACCACTAGGCCTGCTTTACAAGAGCTTCTGAAAGAGGCACTACACATAGAAAGAAACAACAAGTTCCAGCCATCCTAAAAGCATACCAAATGCTAAAGACCATCAACAAAATGAAGAATGTACATGAACCAACGGGCAAAACAGCCAGCTAGCATCAAAATGGCAGTATCAAATTCACACATAACAATATTAACCCTGAATGTAAATGGGCTAAATGCACCAATCAAAAGACACAGACTGGAAAATTGGATAAAAATCCAAAACCCATCAGTGTGCTGTATCCAGGAAACCCACCTTACACGCAAAGATACACAAAGGCTCAAAATAAAAGGATGGAGGAAGATTTACCAAGCAAATGGAGAGCAAAAAAAAGCAGGAGTTGCAATTCTCATCTCTGATAAAATAGACTTTAAAGCAACAAAGATCAAAAGAGACAAAGAAGGTCATTACATAAAGGTAAAAGGATCGATAAAACAAAAAGAGCTAACGATTCTAAATATATATGGACCCAATGTAGGAGCACACAGATATATAAGGCAAGTTCTTAATGACTTACAAAGGGACTTAGACTCCTACACAATAATAGTGGGAGACGTTAACACTCTACTGTCAATAGACAGATCAACCAGACAGAAAATTAACAAGGATATCCAGGACTTGAACTCAGACTTGGAACAAGCAAACCTGATAGACATTAACAGAACTCTCCACCCCAAATCCACAGTATATATATTCTTCTCAGCACCACATCACACCTACTCCAAAATTGACCACATAATTGGAAGTAAAGCACTCCTCAGCCAATGCAAAACACTGGAAATCATAACAAACAGTCTCTCAGACCATAGTGCAATCAAGTTGGAACTCAGAATTCAGAAAATAACTCAGAACCGTACAGCTTCATGGAAACTGAACAACTGGTTCTTGAATGTTGATTGGATAAACAAAGAAATGAAGGCAGAAATAAAGAAGTTCTTTGAAACCAACAAGAACGAAGACAAAACGTACCAGAATCTCTGGGACACATTTAAAGCAGTCTGTAGAGGAAAATATATAGCAATAAGTGCCCACATGAGAAGAGTGGAGAGATCCAAAATTGACACCCTATCGTCAAAATTGAAAGAGCTAGAGGAGCAAGATCAAAAAAGCTCAAAACCTAGCCGAAGACAAGAAATAACTAAGATCAGAGCAGAACTGAAGGAGATCGAGACAAGAAAACCCTTCAAAAAATCAATAAATTTAAGAGGTGGTTTTTTGAAAAGATCAACAAAATAGACAGACCACTAGCCAGAATGATAAAAAAGAAAAGAGAGAACAACCAAATAGATACAATAAAAAACGATAAAGGGGAAATCACCACAGATTCCACAGAAATTCAAACCATCATCAGAGAATACTACAAACAACTCTATGCACACAAACTAGTAAATCAGGAAGAAATGGATAAATTCCTGGACGCCTGTGTCCTCCCAAGCCTAAACCAGGAGGAAGCCGAAACTATGAATAGACCAATAACAAGGTCAAAAGTTGAGGCAGCAATTAAGAGCCTACCACACAAAAAAAAGCCCAGGTCCAGATGGGTTCACAGCTGAATTCTACCAGACACACAAAGAGGATATGGTACCATTCCTCCTGAAACTATTCCAAATAATCCAAAAAGAGGGAACCCTTCCCAAATCATTTTATGGGACCAACATCATCCTGATACCAAAACCTGGCAGAGACTCAACAAGAAAAGAAAACTTCAGGCCAATATTCATGATGAACATTGATGCAAATATCTTCAATAAAATACTGGCAAATCGATTGCAACAGCACATTAAAAAACTTATCCATCATGATCAAGTAGGATTCATCCCGGGGATGCAAGGCTGATTCAACATACGCAAGTCTATAAATGTAATTCACCACATAAACAGAAGCAAAAAAAAACCACATGATTATCTCAATTGATGCAGAGAAGGCATTTGACAAAATTCAACAGCCCTTTATGCTAAAAACCATCAATAAACTTGGTATTGATGGAACATATCTCAAAGTAATAAAAGCTATTTATGACAAACCAACAGCCAATATCATACTTAATGGGCAAAAACTGGAAGCATTCCCTTTGAAATCCGGCACTAGACAAGGATGCCCTCTCTCACCACTTCTATTCAACATAGTACTGGAAGTTCTAGCCAGAGCAATCAGGCAAGAAAAATAAATAAAGGGTATTCAAATAGGAAAGGTGGAAACCAAATTGTCTCTGTTTGCAGACGACATGATAGTATACCTAGAAGACCCCATCACCTCAGCCCAAAAGATGCTGCAACTGATAAGCAACTTCAGCAAAGTCTCAGGATATAAAATCAATGTGCAAAAATCACAAGCATTCCTATACACCAATAACAGACTTAAAGAGAACCAAATTAAGAACGAACTGCCATTCACAATTGCTACAAAGAAAATAAAATACCTAGGAATACAACTCACTAGGAATGTAAGGGACCTCTTTAAGGAAAACTACAAACAACTGCTCAACGAAATAAGAGAGGACACAAACAGATGGAGAAACTTTCCAAGTTCGTGGTTAGGAAGAATCAATATTGTGAAAATGGCTATACTGCCCAAAGTAATTTACACATTCAATGCTATCCCCATCAAACTACCATTGAATTTCTTCACAGAACTGAAAAAAACCACCATGAATTTCATATGGAACCAAAAAAGAGCCCCCATAGCCAAGTCAATTCTAAGCAAAAAGAACACAGCGGGAGGCATCACGCTACCAGACTTCAAACTATACTACAAGGCTACAGTATTCAAAGCAGCATGGTACTGGTACCAAAACAGAGATATAGACCAATGGAACAGAACAGAAGCGTCGGAGGCAACACAACATATCTACAACCATATTATCTTTGATAAACCAGACAAAAACAGGCAATGGGGAAAGGATTCCCTATTTAATAAATGGTGTTGGGAAAACTGGCTAGCCATGTGCAGAAAGCAGAAACTGGACCCCTTCCTGACACCTTACACTAAAATTAACTCCAGATGGATTAAAGACTTAAACATAAGACCTGACACCATAAAAACCCTAGAATAAAATCTAGGCAAAACCGTTCAGGACACAGGAGTAGGCAAGGACTTCATGACCAAACCACCAAAAGCATGGGCAACAAAAGCCAAAATAGACAAATGGGACCTAATCAAACTCCACAGCTTCTGCACGGCAAAAGAAACAGTCACGGGGGCCCAAAGTGGCTTCGGCCGGATGTCGTGGCGCTTGCGAAGGCGAGGCCAAGAGTTCAAGGCCAACCAACCTCAGCAACCTTATAAGCTCTCAATGATTGGCAAAAAAAAAAAAAAAAAAGAAACAGTCACTAGAGTGAATCGGCAACCACCAGAATGGGAAAAAAATCTTTGCAGTTTACACATCTGACTAAGGGCTGATATCCAGAATTTACAAAGAACTCAAACAGATTTACAGAAAAAAAACAAACAAGCCCATTCAAAAATGAGCAAAGGATATGAACAGAAACTTTACAAAAGAAGACATATGGGGGAGGAGGCAAGATGGCGTCGAAGAGGCGACTCAGGATTGCAGCTCTCAGTGAAGGTGAAGAGGGTGAATCCTAGCCGCATTCTCGGATGTTCCTTTTATGCCCACAGAGCGTTGAAAGTCCCAGGTGTGGGAGAGACACAGGACCCTAGCATACTCGGCTAATGCAGCCTGCCTCTTCGGCAGGCGCCGCAGTGGGACCCGTCGCGGAACTCACTGGTCTGGGTGCCCTGTTAAACCGGCAATCTGAGATTTGGAAGGGCAGATTGGCATGTTCATCTGATTGAAAGGGACATAGACAATGAGCCAGACCAGGAGTTCCCTTGGAAGCGTGATCTGAGCCGGGGTAGTGGGCAGCAGCATGGGAGATTGCATGAATCCCAGTGCCCTATCAGCAGGCTACTGGGGCGCCAGTGAGAGAGTCGACCTTTCAGCTTGGGGAGAGAAAGAGAGAGAGAGAGAGGACGGACTCTGAGGCAGGGAGCTGGGTGATCAGGCTTGGTGGGTCCCACGCTCATGGGGACAAGCAGGGCGGCGACTGGAGGTGCTTGGGGCTGAGAGTTTTGCTGCCGGCATCTAGGATGGTGCAGCCCAGTGATGGAGGGGCGTCCACCATTGCTGACACAGTCCACCCCCACTGAAGTACCACCCAGGAAAGACGCAGCCCGCCATTGCCAAGGCAACCTGCCATAACAGAGAGTCTCGCCAGGAGCCGGGAGCACTCCACAGCAGAAGAGAGCCCAGCAGCAAGAGGGCGGACCCGCGCTACCAGATCAGAGCCCCGGCAGGCAAATATTGAATAGACTGCCGCCTAGTGGGGCAGGACAGTGCAACAGATACTCATAAAGAAAGCCCCGGTATTGGGGGGGAAGAGGCAAGATGGCATCATAGAGGCGAATCAGGATTGCAGCTCTCAGTGAAGGTGCACAGGGTGAGTCTTAGCCACATTCTCGGATGTTCCTTTTATGCCCACAGAGCGTTGAAAGTCCCAGGTGAGAGAGATACACGGCTCGCTAGTGCAGCCGGCTAACACCGGCACGGCAGCGGGACCCGGTGCGGAACTCACTGGTCTGGGTGCCCTGTTAAACCGGCAATCTGAGATTTAGAAGGGCAGATTGGCATGTTCAACTGATTGAACGGGACTTGGACAATGAGCCAGACCAGGAGTTTCCTGGGAAGCGTGATCTGAGCCAGGGTAGTGGGCAGTGGCACGGGAGATCACACGGATCCCAGTGCCCTATTGGCAGGCTACTGGGGCACCAGTGAGAGAGTCGACCTTTCAGCGTGGGGAGAGGAAGAGAGAGAGAGAGAGAGAGGACGGACTCTGAGGCAGGGAGCTGGGTGATCGGGCTTGGTGGGTCCCACGCTCACGGGACAAGCAGGGCGGCGACTGGAGGTGCTTGGGGCTGAGAGTTTTGCTGCCGGCATCTAGGATGGTGCAGCCCAGTGAGGGAGGGCATCCACCATTGCTGATGCAGTCCACCCCACTGAAGTACCACCCAGGAAAGACGCAGCCCGCCATTGCCGAGGCAACCTGCCATAACAGAGAGTCTCGCCAGGAGCCGGGAGCACTCCACAGCAGAAGAGAGCCCAGCAGCAAGAGGGCGGACCCGCGCTACCAGATCAGAGCCCCGGCAGGCAAATATTGAATAGACTGCCGCCTAGTGGGGCAGGACAGTGCAACAGATACTCATAAAGAAAGCCCCGGTATTGGGGGGGAAGAGGCAAGATGGCATCATAGAGGCGAATCAGGATTGCAGCTCTCAGTGAAGGTGCACAGGGTGAGTCTTAGCCACATTCTCGGATGTTCCTTTTATGCCCACAGAGCGTTGAAAGTCCCAGGTGAGGGAGATACACGGCTCGCTAGTGCAGCCGGCTAATGCCGGCACGGCAGCGGGACCCGGTGCGGAACTCACTGGTCTGGGTGCCCTGTTAAACCGGCAATCTGAGATTTAGAAGGGCAGATTGGCATGTTCAACTGATTGAACGGGACTTGGACAATGAGCCAGACCAGGAGTTTCCTGGGAAGCGTGATCTGAGCCAGGGTAGTGGGCAGTGGCACGGGAGATCACACGGATCCCAGTGCCCTATTGGCAGGCTACTGGGGCACCAGTGAGAGAGTCGACCTTTCAGCGTGGGGAGAGGAAGAGAGAGAGAGAGAGAGGACGGACTCTGAGGCAGGGAGCTGGGTGATTGGGCTCGGCGGGTTCCACGCTCACGGGGACAAGCAGGGCGGTGACTAGAGGTGCTTGGGGCTGAGAGTTTTGCTGCCGGCATCTAGGATGGTGCAGCCCAGTGAGGGAGGGGCATCCACCATTGCTGATGCAGTCCACCCCCACTGAAGTACCGCCCAGGACTGACGCAGCCTGCCGTTGCCGAGGCAACCTGCCATAACAGAGAGACTCCACGCTCCACAGCAGAAGGGAGCCCAGCAGCAACAGGGCGGACGCACACTAGCAGGTCAGAGCCCCGGCAGGAAAATAGTTAATAGACTGCCACCTAGTGGGGCAAGACAGTGCAACAGATACTCATAAAAAAAGCCCCAACTCCCTGAGACAGGGAAAACAAAATGGGTGGGGGAAGTGTGGTGTTTTATGAGTTCTATAGCAGCAGACATAAACAACCTCCCAACAACGCTGAATGAACAACGGAGCTCACAGCTCAGCACTGGAGCTCCTATAAAGCACAGCCTGTCTCCTCAAGCAGCTCCTTGACCCCTGTATATCCAAGGAGTGAGCCCAGAAAAGGACTAATCAGACTGACATTTGGCTGGCATTATTCTGGAACAAGGACAGCAGAAGAAGAATCTGGTATCATCACTCACTGTTCTGCAGCTGCTACAGGTATACCCCAGACAAGCAGGGCCTGGAGTGGACCTCAGCACTCATACAGCAGAGGGGATAGACCATTAGAGGAAAAACTAAGTAACAGAAATACTTAATCATCAACAATCTCAGCGTCCACACAGTGACCCAATTGAAAAATCAGCAACTACTAAGACGACAGGCAGATAAATCCATAAAGATGGGAAGAAACCAGTGCAAAAAGGAGGAAAGCACCCAAAACCAAAACACCTCACCTCCAAAATAGGAACAAAACTTCTCACCAGCAAGGGAACAAAGCTGAACAGAGAATGAATGTGACGAAATGATGGAATCAGACTTCAGAAAGTGGATAATCAGAAACTTCAGTGAGCTAAAGAAACATGTTCTAAACCAGTGCAAAGAAACTAAGAACCTTGAAAAAAGATTTGAAAAAAGATTCGAGGAATTGATAACAAGAATGGACAACTTAGAGAGAAATATGAATGAATTGAAGGAGCTAAAAAACACAACACGAGAACTTCACGAAGCATGCACAAGTTTCAACAGCCGAATTGACCAAGCTGAAGAAAGAATATCAGAAGTTGAAGATCAACTCAATGAAATAAAACGAGAAACCAAGATTAAAGAAAAAAAGCACAAAAAGGAATGAACAAAATCTCCAAGAAATGTGGGACTATGTGAAGAGACCCAACCTACGTTTGATAGGTGTACCAGAATGTGACGAAGAGAATGAACTCAAGCTGGAAAACACTCTTCAGGGTATTATTCAGGAAAATGTCCCCAACCTAGCAAGACAGGTCAATACTCAACTCCAGGAAATACAGAGAACACCACAAAGATACTCTGCAAGAAGAGCAACCCCAAGGCACATAATCGTCAGATTCACCAGGTTTGAAATGAAGGAGAAAATACTAAGGGCAGCCAGAGAGAAAGGTCGGGTCACCCACAAAGGGAAGCCCATCAGACTTACAGCAGATCCCTCGGCAGAGACTCTACAAGCCAGAAGAGAGTGGGGGCCAATATTCAACATGCTTAAAGAAAAGAACATTCAACCCAGAATTTCATATCCAGCCAAACTGAGCTTCATAAGTGAAGGAAAAATAAAATCCTTCATGAACAAGCAAGTACTCAGAGAATTTGTCACCACTAGGCCTGCTTTACAAGAGCTCCTGAAAGAGGCACTACAAATAGAAAGAAACAACCAGTTCCAGCCATCCTAAAAGCATACCAAATGCTAAAGACCATCAACAAAATGAAGAATGTACATGAACCAATGGGCACAACAGCCAGCTAGCATCAAAATGGCAGTATCAAATTCACACATAACAATATTAACCCTGAATGTAAATGGGCTAAATGCACCAATCAAAAGACACAGACTGGCAAATTGGATAAAAAACCAAAACCCATCGGTGTGCTGTATCCAGGAAACCCACCTTACATGCATAGATACACAAAGGCTCAAAATAAAAAAATGGAAGAAGATATACCAAGCAAATGGAGAGCAAAAAAAAGCGGGAGTTGCAATTCTCATCTCTGATAAAATAGACTTTAAAGCAACCAAGATCAAAAGGGACAAAGAAGGTAATTACATAATGGTAAAAGGATCCATACAACAAGAAGAGATAACGATTCTAAATATATATGGACTCAATGTAGGAGCACCCGGATATATAAGGCAAGTTTTTAATGATTTACAAAGAGACTTAGACTCCCACACAATAATAGTGGGAGACTTTATCACTCCACTGTCAATAGCAGACAGATCAACCAGACAGAAAATTAACAAGGATATCCAGGACTTGAACTCAGACCTGGAACAAGCAAACCTGATAGACATTTACAGAACTCTCCACCCCAAATCCACAGAATATACATTCTTCTCAGCACCACATCACACCTACTCCAAAATTGACCACATAATTGGAAGTAAAGCACTCCTCAGCAAATGCAAAACAACTGAAGTCATAACAAACAGTCTCTCAGACCATAGTGCAATCAAGTTGGAACTCAGAATTCAGAAAATAACTCAGAACTGCACAGCTTCATGGAAACTGAACAACTGGCTCTTGCATGTTGATTGGATAAACAATGAAATGAAGGCAGAAATAAAGAAGTTCTTTGAAACCAACGAGAATGAAGACACAACGTACCAGAATCTCAGGGACAAATTTAAAGCAGTCTGTAGAGGAAAATATATAGCAATAAGTGCCCACATGAGAAGAGTGGAGAGATCCAAAATTAACACCCTATCATCAAAACTGAAAGAGCTAGAGGAGCAAGATCAAAAAAGCTCAAAACCTAGCCGAAGACAAGAAATAACTAAGATCAGAGCAGAATTGAAGGAGATAGAGACAAGAAAATCCCTTCAAAAAAATCAATAAATCCAAGAGCTGGTTTTTCGAAAAGATAAACAAAAAAGACAGACCACTAGCCAGACTGATAAAAAAGAAAAGAGAGAACAACCAAATAGATGCAATAAAAACGATAAAGGGGAAATCACCACAGATTCCACAGAAATTCAAACCATCATCAGAGAATACTACAAACAACTCTATGCACATAAACTAGTAAATCAGGAAGAAATGGATAAATTCCTGAACGCCTGCGTCCTCCCAAGCCTAAACCAGGAGGAAGCGGAAACTATGAATAGACCAATAACAAGGTCTGAAGTTGAGGCAGCAATTAAGAGCCTACCACACAAAAAAAGCCCAGGTCCAGATGGGTTCACAGCTGAATTCTACCAGACACATAAAGAGGATCTGGTACCATTCCTTCTGAAACTATTCCAAATAATCCAAAAAGAGGGAACACTTCCCAAATCATTTTATGAGACCAACATCATCCTGATAACAAAACCTGGCAGAGACTCAACAAGAAAAGAAAACTTCAGGCCAATATCCATGATGAACATACTGGGTATCTATCCAAAGGACTATAAATCGTTCTACTATAAGGACACATGCACACGAATGTTCATTGCAGCACTGTTTACAATAGCAAGAACATGGAACCAACCCAAATGCCAACGATGATAGACTGGACTGGGAAAATGTGGCACATATACACCATGGAATATTATGCAGCAATCAAAAATGATGAGTTTGCGTCCTTTGTAGGGACATGGATGAATCTGGAGAACATCATTCTCAGCAAACTGACACAAAAACAGAAAAAGAAATACCGCATATACTCACTCATAGGTAGGTGAGAAAAATGAGAACACATGGACACAGAGAGGCGGTCTACTATACACTGGAGACTGTTGGGGGGAATGGGGTGGGACAGCAGAACGGGCTGGGGGGGATGACCTGGAGATGAATACCAAGTGTGGGTGAAGGGGAGGAAGGCAGCAAAGCACACTGCCATATGTGTACCTATGCAACTATCTTGTACGTTCTGCACATGTACCCCCAAACCTATAATACAATAAAATTTAAAAAAAGAAAAAGAAAAGAGCTTTCATCACAGAATTTCATATCCAGCCAAACTGAGCTTCATAAGTGAAGGAAAAATAAAATCCTTCACGAACAAGCAAGTACTCAGAGATTTTGTCACCACTAGGCCTGCTTTACAAGAGCTCCTGAAAGAGGCACTACACATAGAAAGGAACAACCACTTTCAGCCATCCTAAAAGCATATGAAATGCTAAAGCCCATAAACAAAATGAAGAATGTACATGAATCAACGGGCAAAACAGCCAGCTAGCTTCAAAATGGCAGTATCAAATTTACACATAAGAATATTAACCAGGAATGTAAATGGGCTAAATGCACCAATCAAAAGACACAAACTGGCAAATTGGATAAAAAAACAAAATCCATCAGTGTGCTGTATCCAGGAAACCAACCTCACATGCAAAGATACACAAAGGCTCAAAATAAAAGGATGGAGGAAGATTTACCAAGCAAATGGAGAGCAAAAAACAGCAGGAGTTGCAATTCTCATCTCTGATAAAATAGACTTTAAAGCAACAAAGATCAAAAGGGGCAAAGAAGGTCATTACATAATGGTAAAAGGATCGATACAACAAGAAGAGCTAACGATTCTAAATATATATGGACCCAATGTAGGAGCACCCAGATATATAAGGGAAGTTCTTAATGACTTACAAAAAGACTTAGACTCCCACACAATAATAGTGGGAGATTTTAACACCCCACTGTCAATAGCAGACAGATTAACCAGGCAGAAAATTAACAAGGATATCCAGGACTAGAACTCAGACCTGGAACAAGCAAACCTGATAGACATTTAGAGAACTCTCCTCCACAAATCCACAGAATATACATTCTTCTCAGCACCACATCACACCTACTCCAAAATTGACCACATAATTGGAAGTAGAGCACTCCTCAGCAAATGCAAAACAACGGAAATCATAACAGTCTCTCAGACCATAGTGCAATCAAGTTGGAACTCAGAATTCAGAAAATAACTCAGAACCGCACAGCTTCATGGAAACTGAACAACTGGCTCTTGAATGTTGATTGGATAAACAATGAAATGAAAGCAGAAATATAGAAGTTCTTTGAAACCAACGAGAATGAAGACACAACGTATCATAATCTCTGGGACACATTTATAGCAGTCTGTAGAGGAAAATATATAGCAATAAGGGCCCACATGAGAAGAGTGGAGAGATCCAAAATTGACACCCTATCGTCAAAATTGAAAGAGCTAGAGGAGCAAGATCAAAAAAGCTCAAAACCTAGCCGAAGACAAGAAATAACTAAGATCAGAGCAGAACTGAAGGAGATAGAGACAAGAAAACCCTTCAAAAATCAATAAATCTAAGAGCTGGTTTTTGAAAAGATCAACAAAATAGACAGACCACTAGCCAGACTGATAAAAAGAAAAGAGAGAACAACCAAATAGATGCAATAAAAACGATAAAGGGAAATCACCACAGATTCCACAGAAATTCAAACCATCATCAGAGAATACTACAAACAACTCTATGCACATAAACTAGTAAATCAGGAAGAAATGGATAAATTCCTGGACACCTGTGTCCTCCCAAGCCTAAACCAGGAGGAAGCCAAAACTATGAATAGACCAATAACAAGGTCTGAAGTTGAGGCAGCAATTAAGAGCCTACCACACAAAAAAGCCCAGGTCCAGATGGGTTCACAGCTGAATTCTACCAGACACACAAAGAGGATCTGGTACCATTCCTTCTGAAACTATTCCAAATAATCCAAAAAGAGGGAACCTTCCCAAATCATTTTATGAGACCAACATCATCCTGATACCAAAACCTGGCAGAGACTCAACAAGAAAAGAAAACTTCAGGCCAATATCCATGATGAACATAGATGCAAAAATCTTCAATAAAATACTGGCAAACCGATTGCAACAGCACATTAAAAACTTATCCATCATGATCAAGTAGGATTCATCCGGGGATGCAAGGCTGGTTCAACATACGCAAGTCTATAAATGTAATTCACCACATAAACAGAAGCAAAACAAAACCACATGATTATCTCAATTGATGCAGAGAAGGCATTTGACAAAATTCAACAGCCCTTTATGCTAAAACCCTCAATAAACTTGGTATTGATGGAACATATCTCAAAGTAATAAAAGCTATTTATGACAAACCAACAGCCAATATCATACTTAATGGGCAAAACTGGAAGCATTCCTTTGAAATCCGGCACTAGACAAGGATGCCCTCTCTCACCACTTCTATTCAACATAGTACTGGAAGTTCTAGCCAGAGCAATCAGGCAAGAAAAAGAAATAAAGGGTATTCAAATAGGAAAGGTGGAAGCCAAATTGTCTCTATTTGCAGACGACATGATAGTATACCTAGAAGACCCCATCACCTCAGCCCAAAAGCTCCTGCAACTGATAAGCAAATTCAGCAAAGTCTCAGGATATAAAATCAATGTTCAAAAATCACAAGCATTCCTATACACCAATAACAGACTTAAAGAGAACCAAATTAAGAACGAACTGCCATTCACAATTGCTACAAAGAAAATAAAATACCTAGGAATACAACTCACTAGGAATGTAAGGGACCTCTTTAAGGAAAACTACAAACAACTGCTCAACGAAATAAGAGAGGACACAAACAGATGGAGAAACATTCCATGTTCGTGGTTAGGAAGAATCAATATCGTGAAAATGGCTATACTGCCCAAAGTAATTTACACAATCAATGCTATCCCCATCAAACTACCATTGAATTTCTTCACAGAACTGGAAAACCACCATGAATTTCATATGGAACCAAAAAGAGCCCGCATAGCCAAGTCAATTCTAAGCAAAAGAACACAGCGGAGGCATCACGCTACCAGACTTCAAACTATACTACAAGGCTACAGTAATCAAAACAGCATGGTACTGGTACCAAAACAGAGATATAGACCAGTGGAACAGAACAGAAGCATCGGAGGCAACAAAACATATCTACAACCATATTATCTTTGATAAACCAGACAAAAACAAGCAATGGGGAAAGGATTCCCTACTTAATAAATGGTGTTGGGAAAACTGGCTAGCCATGTGCAGAAAGCAGAATCTGGACCCCTTTCTGAAAGCTTACACTAAAATTAACTCCAGATGAATTAAAGACTTAAACGTAAGACCTGATGCCATAAAAACCCTAGAAGAAAATCTAGACAATACAGTTCAGGACATAGAAGTAGGCAAGGACTTCATGAACAAAACACTAAAAGCATTGGCAACAAAAGCCAAAATAAACAAATGGGACCTAATCAAACTCCACAGCTTCTGCATGGCAAAAGAAACAGTCACTAGAGTGAATCGGCAACCATCAGAATGGGAAAAAATCTTTGCAGTTTACACATCTGACAAAGGGCTGATATCCAGAATTTACAAAGAACTCAAACACATTTACAGTAAAAAAAACAAACAAGCCCATTCAAAAATGGGCAATGGATATGAACAGAAACTTTACAAAAGAAGACATACATGAGGCCAACAAACATATGAAAAAGTGCTCATCATCATTGGTCATTAGAGAGATGCAAATCAAAACCACATTGAGATACCATCTCACACCAGTTAGAATGGCGATCATTTAAAAATCTGGAGACAGCAGATGCTGGAGAGGATGTGGAGAAATAGGAACACTCTTACACTGTTGGTGGGAGTGTAAATTAGTTCAACCATTGTGGAAGACAGTGTGGCGATTCTTCAGGGACCTAGAAATAGAAATTCCATTTGATCCAGCAATCCCATTACTCGGTATCTATCCAAAAGACTATAAATCATTCTACTATAAGGACACATTCACACGAATGTTCATTGCAGCACTGTTTACAATAGCAAAGACCTGGAACCAACCCAAATGCCCATCGATGATAGACTGGACTGGGAAAATGTGGCACATATACACCATGGAATATTATACAGTAATCAAAACAGCATGGTACTGGTACCAAAACAGAGATATAGACCAATGGAACAGAACAGAAGCATCGGAGGCAACACAACATATCTACAACCATATTATCTTTGATAAACCAGACAAAAACAGGCAATGGGGAAAGGATTCCTATTTAATAAATGGTGTTGGGAAAACTGGCTAGCCATGTGCAGAAAGCAGAAACTGGACCCCTTCCTGACACCTTACACTAAAATTAACTCCAGATGGATTAAAGACTTAAACGTAAGACCTGACACCATAAAAACCCTAGAAGAAAATCTAGGCAAAACCATTCAGGACATAGGAGTAGGCAAGGAGTTCATGAACAAAACACCAAAAGCATTGGCAACAAAAGCCAAAATAGACAAATGGGACCTAATCAAACTCCACAGCTTCTGCACGGCAAAAGAAACAGTCACTAGAGTGAATCGGCAACCATCAGAATGGGAAAAAATCTTTGCAGTTTACACATCTGACAAAGTGCTGATATCCAGAATTTACAAAGAACTCAAACAGGTTTACAGAAAAAAAAAAGCCATTTAAAATGGGCAATGGATATGAACAGAAACTTTACAAAAGAAGACAAACATGAGGCCAACAAACATATGAAAAAGTGCTCATCATCATTGGTCATTAGAGAGATGCAAATCAAAACCACATTGAGATACCATCTCACACCAGTTAGAATGGCGATCATTAAAAAATCTGGAGACAGCAGATGCTGGAGAGGATGTGGAGAAATAGGAACACTCTTACACTGTTGGTGGGAGTGTAAATTAGTTCAACCATTGTGGAAGACAGTGTGGCGATTCCTCAGGGACCTAGAAATAGAAATTCCATTTGATCCAGCAATCCCATTACTCGGTATCTATCCAAAAGACTATAAATCATTCTACTATAAGGACACATTCACACGAATGTTCATTGCAGCACTGTTTACAATAGCAAAGACCTGGAACCAACCCAAATGCCCATCGATGATAGACTGGACTGGGAAAATGTGGCACATATACACCATGGAATATTATGCAGCAATCAAAAATGATGAGTTTGTGTCCTTTGTAGGGACATGGATGAATCTGGAGAACATCATTCTCAGCAAACTGACACAAGAACAGAAAAAGAAATACTGCATATACTCACTCATAGGTGGGTGAGAAAAATGAGAACACATGGACACAGAGAGGCGGTCTACTATACTCTGGGGACTGTTGGGGGAAATGGGGGAGGGACAGAGGGGGGGCTGGGGGGGATAGCCTGGGGATGAATACCAAGTGTGGGTGAAGGGGAGGAAGGCAGCAAAACACACTGCCATGTGTGTACCTATGCAACTATTTTGCACGTTCTGCACATGTACCCCAAAACCTATAATGCATTAAAAATTAAAAAAAATACTTAGGGAAACAAAAAAAAAGAAGACATACATGAGTCCAACAAACATATGAAAAAGTGCTCATCATCATTGGTCATTAGAGAGATGCAAATCAAAACCACATTGAGATGTCGTCTCACACCAGTTAGAATGGCGATCATTAAATATCTGGAGACAGCAGATGCTGGAGAGGATGTGTAGAAATAGGAACACTCTTACACTGTTGGTGGGAGTGTAAATTAGTTCAACCATTGTGGAAGACAGTGTGGTGATTCCTCAGGGACCTAGAAATAGAAATTCCATTTGACCCAGCAATCATATTACTGGGTATCTATCCAAAAGACTATAAATCTTTCTACTATAAGAACACATGCACAGGAATGTTTATTGCAGCACTGTTTACAATATCAAAGACCTGGAACCAACCCAAATGCCCATCGATGATAAACTGGACTGGGAAAATGTGGCACATATGCACCATGGAATATTATGCAGCAATCAAAAATGATGAGTTTGTGTCCTTTGTAAGGACATGGATGAATCTGGAGAACATCATTCTCAGCAAGCTGACACAAGAACATAAAAAGAAATACTGCATATACTCACTCATAGGTGGGTGAGAAACATGAGAACACATGGACACAGAGAGGCGGTCTACTATACACTGGGGACTGTTGGAGGAAATGAGGGAGGGACAGTGGGGGGGCTGGGGGGGATAGCCTGGGGATGAATACCAAGTGTGGGTGAAGGGGAGGAAGGCAGCAAAACACACTGCCATGTGTGTACCTATGCAACTGTCTTGCACGTTCTGCACATGTACCCCAAAACCTATAATGCAATAAAAATTTTAAAAAAAGTACACACTCTTAATTCTATTTATATAAAGTTTAGGAACAGGCAAAACTAATGTGGAATAGAAATCCCAACGGTGCCTGTCTGGTCAGGGAGGGGTGGCATATTGGCTGTCGAGTGCATGAGGGAACTTTCTAAGGTGATGATATGTTCTAAATATTGAATGACATATGGGTTACATGGGGGTGTATGTTTGTCAGAATAGTCAAAGTGTGCCGTTAAGATTTGTGCATTTTAGCTGGGCATGGTGGCTCATGCCTATAATCCTGGGAGTTTGGGAAGCTGAGGCAGGTGTATCACCTGAAGTCAGGAGTTGGAGACAAGCTTGGTCAACATGGTGAAACCACATCTCTACTAAAAATACAAAAATTATCCAGGGATAGTGGCCCATGCCTGTAGTCCTAGCTACATCGGAGGCTGAGGCAGGAGAATTGCTTGAACCTAGGAGGGCAAGGTTGCAGTGAGCTGAGATCACATCACTGTACTCCAGCCTGGGTGGGTGACAGGGTAAGACTCCATCTCAAAAAGAAAAACAAGATTTGTGCTTTTTATCAAATGTAAATATTATTTTACCCCAAAGTTATGTGTGTGTGGGTATGGTGGTATGTGTTGTAGTTCCAACTACTTGGGAGGCTTAGGAAGGAGAATTACTTGAACATGGAAGGCCGAATTGCAGTGAGCCAAGATCCTGCCACTGCACTCCAGCCTGAGCAACAAAACAAGACTCCGTCTAAACAAAAATCTGTGTGTGTGTGTTTGTGTGTGTGTGTGTATAAATTGCTGAGCTCAGAGATTATGAATAATGAGATGGGGGAATTGACATGCTGGGGCATTTTTATTAACCCTTCCTTTCTGCAGAATTTTGATTAAGTCGACGGGATGGAAAGGGGTTGCTCAAACTGGGAAAAAAGGTGTGGAGGCATGTGTCTCTGAAGGAAGTGGCTCTCTGACATCTGCGGGACCACAAGGTCTTGGGTCTGCTGTACACAGTGCCTTGGAGGAGGCTCTCAGATATAGCTGGTACCAGAATATCTGGGGACACTGGTGCCTAATACTGGGGTCTTGGGGGAGTAGTCAGGGTTTCATTGTGGAGGCTTGTGGTCAGTGGTGAGGGCAGCTGGGAGGACATTTTTGTGGCCTGTTGAAAGCAGCTGTGGCAAAAGACCAGTGGAAGCTCAGTCCTGGTGCATCCTTGTTTGTGAAGCAGGATGCCTGGCAATAACAGTGACCAGGCTGGTAATCACAATGATGGGTGCCATTAACTGAGTACTTCATCAATGCTATTTTTATGTATTTACTCATTTCATTATTCCCATTTTATGGATGAGAAAACTAAAAAACCAGGGGGCTTAAGCAACTTGCCTACCTCACACAACTAGTGACAGAGCCAGGAGTTTAACCAGACAGTTCCAGGGCTCACGTCTTTACCCTCTGGGCTGGCCTTCTCCCTTTACCACTCCCTAACACCCTCACTTTTCTGAACATGGTACTCCCTGCTGTAGCTGGAGGTGAAGAATGGAACTGCAAAAGATGAGCAAAGATTGAAAAAAAGACAAAATGATTAGGTTGGACTTCTGAAAGCTGTGGTGAGTGGGAAGCCACAACCACCAGCAGGGCCAACCCGGTCTTGTAAATGAGTAAAGTAGCAGGTGTGATGCATTAGGAAATGGTGGGGCCTGTGGCAGGACAGCTTTAAAGAAGGTGTCTGTTACTGAGATGTGCTCTCGGGGCCATGCAGAAACAATGGCCCAGGGCTCTGAAAGATCCAGATTTCTTGAGATTTTTATTTTGATAGTCCATGTTGCAGAAAAACGTATGTGTGGGTGATGGAAATGTCTACTCTTTTCTGCCTCCTGGGTGATCTGCACCAAAATGGGCAGCAGAGCAGTGACCTTCAGAGGCCCAGGCCTTTGAAGTATGAGGGTGCTTAGCCCTCTGTGAACGCACCCTCCCATGCACGTTGAACCAGGGTTTTCTTAGACTGCCCTCCTGCCTGTATAACCCCATCTCCGACAAACAGAAGCTTCGTCTCAGACTTGAATAATCCTCTGCCAGACCTCTCTGCTGCCTTGTCCAAAGGTCTACACATCTTCCAAAGTTCAGGGTTATTTCCCCTCCACCTTTTCCCTTGTTTCCAGCTACCTTTCTACTGACTAATTTTATTTTTACTGTTTTTATAATTCCATTTGCGCTATCATGCGGCCTGATCTTCCATCTCATTCCACATCAAGCTGCAGCCTGAGCCTGAGTGTTTGTGGGCTTTGCAGCCAGATATGAACAGAAGACAGATTCATTTTCTGCTGCCTGCTTCTCCAACCCCAAATCTCCCAGTGTGACCAAAGAGGCCTGAAGATTTGCCTTCACCACCCCACCCCCTGCCTTAGTTTTTTTTATAAGACTTGCTTGTAAATAGGTGTGAGCAAGGGTCTCAGCATGCAGAATGTGAGCATGTGGGTGCTCAAGATCCCCCCAAAAGCCGTCACCATCCTCCTGCTGCTGCCAGTGTGTCCCTTGAGGATGCCTTTCAGGTTACACCCCACTCTGGGGGCAAACAATGACTGACAACAGAACAAGCGTTCACCCCCTTGCCACACATCAGGGCAGTTCAATGAGAGGAATTTGCTCTAGAGCACCCTGGATTAGGCTGAGGCTTTCCCCTTCCATATTCGACTTCCTTTGCTCCTCCAGTAAGTCACACATGTGGAGCCCTCAGGAGCTAAAAGAGAATTGGAAATAAGCTTAGCTGGCAAGAACAGACACAGGGTAGAGGGGAGCGGATGTTCTGAAAAAATAGCATCAACCACAAAGAACTCACCAGCACCCAAGCTTCCTGTCGCAAGCATTCAGCTCTTTGCCCATCTGCACTCAAGCTTCCTGTCTGCAAACCTTCAGCCCAGGCAGCATGACCTTATAAAGTCCCCTGCAGCCCTGCTGTTTTGCAGACAGCATTCCCTCTGCTGTGTTGCCCATTGCTCCCTTGCAACGCATCTCCCAACTTCTCTAATAAATCTACCTTTCTTTCCCATAACTGTCTTGATATATTCTTTCACCACCTGTGACACTGCCCCCAGGCAGTCGGGTTTTTTTGTGTTTATTGTTTGTTTTGAGACAGAGTCTCCTCTGTCGCCCAGGCTGGAATGCAAGAGTGCCATCTTGGCTCTCTACAACTCTGCCTCCCAGGTTCAAGCAATTCTCTTGCCTCAGCCTCCTGAATAAGTGGGATTATAGGCGTCTGCCACTACACCCAGCTAGTTTTGGTATTTTTAGTAGAGACGGAGTTTCATCCTTTTGGCCAGTATTGTTTCAAACTCCTGACCTCAAGTGCTCTGCCTGTCTCAGCCTCCCAAAGTGCTGAGATTATAGGAATGAGCCACCACACCCAGTCAGCTCCCAAGCAGTTGTTGACCATGACAATGTGCACCTGAGTTTCTGTCTCCAGCTCTGTATCTAAGAAACCCGAACATAAGACCACTTCTTACAACACTACAGTGGGCAAAGTGGTGTCTGTGGGCAGAAAAGGGGCAGCACTGGGCTCAGTGGAAACCAGGCCAAAACATTCCCATGCTTCAAAGGTAAGGAATTTAAATCCTACCTGTCACAGTGGAATTTAAGCAATCTTAACTTTTCAAAAATAAGGAACAGATTCAATATACTATCAAACATTTTTATGATACACATTATGCCATCATAAATGGTGCTGTATGAAGTATAGAAAAAGGTTGATATTTGTTGAAGCTCAAGGAATGGGTACATGGGGGTTCATTTTACTATTCTCTCTACCTTTGATTATGTTTGAAACTTTCTGTAATAAAATATGTATTAAAAATGGATGGAGAATACTGAATGATATTTAGAAATAACACACTATGTAGTTAAGTGAAAAAGCTGGATAATTATAACATAGTAGTTTATATATTTGTGGGTTTTTTTAATATTAAGAAATTGAAAGCTGGGTGCTATAGCTCACACCTGTAATCTCAGCAACTTGGGAGGCTGAATGGGAGGATGACCTGTGCCCAGGAGTTCAAGGCTTCTGTGAGCCGTAATTGCACCCCTGTGCCCCAGCCTGGGTGACAGAGAAAGACCCAAAGCTTAAAAAAAAGTAAAGGGGAGAGTTTCCAAGATGGCCCTGTAAAAATAACTCAGGATTGCAGCTCTCAGTGAAGGCACAGAGGGTGAGTCCTAGCCGCATTTTCAGATGGACCTTTTTTGCCCACAAAACGGGAATATTCCCAGGTGTAAGAGAGACACAGGACAGCAGCGCAGCCCTTTAGGCTTGTGTGGCCATTTCGGCCGGCACCACAGCGCAGTGGCAGCTCACACAAAGCTCACTGGTCTGGGTGCCCTGTTAAACTGGCAATCTGAGTTTTGGGAGGGCAGATTGACATGTCCATTTGATTGAACGGGACTTGAATGGTGAGCCAGACCAGGAGATTCCTGGGAAGAGCGATTTGTGCCGGTTCAGTGGGCTGCCACAGGGGAGATAGCATGGATCCCAGTGGCCAATCTGCAGGTGACTGGAGCACCTGTGAAAGAGTCAACCATTCAATTTGGAAAGAGAGAGAGAGAGGAGGGACTCTGAGGCAGGGAGCCAGGTGATTGGGCTCGGCGGGTCCCACCCTCACGGGGACAAGCAGCACAGTGATTCGAGGCTCTTGGGGTTGAGAGTTTTGCTGCGGGGTCAGCTGAATCCAGGACGGTGCAGCTTGGTGGAGGTGGGGCATCAACCACTATGGAAACAATCCACCCCTACTGAGGTACCATCCACTGCTGACACAGCCTGCCATTGCCGAGGCAACCAGCCATAACAGAGAGATGCCGCCAAAAGGGCGGAGCACACCACAGTAGAACAAAGCCCTGTGGGAGCAGGGCAGACCCACGCTAGCAGAACGGAGCCCTGGCAGGCAAATAGTGAATAGATTGCCTCCTAGCTGGGTAGGACAGTGCAACAGATACTCAGAAAGAAAGCCCCAACTGCCTGACACAGAGCATCTGAGGTAAAAAAAAGGAGGGGTTATAAGTTTTGCTGCAGCAGACGTAAACACATCTGCCCAGAAACCCTGAATGAACAACAGAGCTCACAGATCAGCACTGGAGCTCCTATAAAGTACAGACCGTCTCCTCAAGCAGCTCCCTGACCCCTGTATATCCAAAGAGCCACCTCAAAAAAGGACTAATCAGACTGATAATTGGTGGGTATCATTATGGGACAAAGATAGCAGAAGAAGAAACTGGTAGCATCCCTCACTGTTCCGCAGCTGATACAGGTGTAAACGAGACAAGCAGGGCCTGAAGTGGACCTCAGCATTCATACAGCAGAGGGGCTAAACCATTAGAAGAAAAACTAAGTAACAGAAATACTTCATCATCAACAATCTGGGCATCCATTCAGAGACCCAATCGAAAAGTCAGCAACTACTAATATGACAGGTGGATAAATCCATAACGATGGAAAGAAACCAGCACACACACAAAAAACACCCAAAACCAAAACAATTCACCTCCTACAAAGGATCAAAACTCATCACCAGCAAAAGAACAAATCTGGAAGTAAAATGAGTGTGATTAAATGATGGAATCAGACTTCAGAAGGCGGATAATGAGAAACTTCAGTGAGCTAAAAGAACATGCTCTAAATCAGTGCAAAGAAACTAAGAACCTTGAAAAATATTTGAAAAAAGATTCGAGGAAATGATAACAAGAAGGGAAAACATAGAGAGGAATATGAATGAATTAAAGGATCTGAAATACACAACACGAGAACTTCTTGAAGCATGCACAAGTTTCAATAGCCGAATAGACCAAGCAGAAGAAAGAATATCAGAAGTAGAAGATCAACTCAATGAAATAAAAAGAGAAACCAAGATTAGAGAAAAAAGCGCAAAGAGGAATGAACAAAATCTCCAAGAAATGTGGGACTATGTGAAGAGAACTAACCTACGTTTAATAGGTGTACCAGAATGTGATGAAGAGAATGAATCCAAGCTGGAAAACACTCTTCAGGATATTATCCAGAAAAATTTTCCCAACCGAGCAAAACAGGCCAATACTCAACTCCTGGAAATACAGAGAACACCACAAAGATATTCTGCAAGAAGAGCAACCCCAAGTCACATAATCGTCAGATTCGCCAGGGTTGAAATGAAGGAGAATATACTAAGGGCAGCCAGAAAGAAGGGTCGAGTCACCCACAAAGGGAAGCCCATCAGACTCAAAGCAGATTTTTCGGAAGAAACTCTACAAGCCAGAAGAGAGTGGGGGCCAATATTCAACATCCTTAAAGAAAAGAACTTTCAACCCAGAATTTCATATTCAGCCAAACTGAGCTTCATAAGTAAAGGAAGAATAAAATCTTTTGCCAACAAGCAAGAACTCAGAGATTTTGTCACCACCAGGCCTGCTTTACAAGAGCTCCTGAAAGAGGCACTACACATAGAAAGGAACAACCAGTACCAGCCATTCTAAAATCACACCAAATGCTAAAGAGCATCAACAAAATGAATAATCTGCATCAACCAAGGGACAAAAAAGCCAGCTAGCATCAAAATGGCAGTATCAAATTCACACATAACAAGCAGGAGTTGCAATTCTCAACTGTGATAAAAGAGACTTTAAAGCAACAAAAATCAAAAGAGACAAAGAAGCTCATTACATAATGGTAAAAGGATCGATACAACAAGAAGAGCTAACGATCCTAAATATATATGGACCCAATACAGGAGCACCCAGAAATATAAGGCAAGTTCTTGAGAGCTTGTTTGGAGGTTCTAGCAGGGGAGCGCAGCTACTCGTATACCCTTGACCGAAGACCGGTCCTCCTCTATCGGGGATGGTCATCCTCTTCGACCGAGCGCGCAGCGTCAGGAGGGACGCACGTGGAGCGGTGAGGGAGAAAGGGGACACCCGCCTAGCCAGCCAGATCAGCTGAATCAACCCTGGCGATCAATGGGGTGACAGATGTCGCAGCCAGATCGCCCTCACATCCATAAGGCAAGTTCTTAATGACTTACAAAAAGACTTAGACTCCCACACAATAATAGTGGGAGACTTTAACACTCCACTGTCAATAGCAGACAGATCAACCAGACAGAAAATTAACAAGGATATCCAGGACTTGAACTCAGACCTGGAACAAGCAAACCTGATAGACATTTACAGAACTCTCCACCCCAAATCCACAGAATATACATTCTTCTCAGCACCACATCACACCTACTCCAAAACTGACCACATAATTGGAAGTAAAGCACTCCTCAGCAAATGCAAAACAACTGAAATTATAACGAACAGTCTCTCAGACCATAGTGCAATCAAGTTAGAACTCAGAATTCAGAAACTAACTCAGAACGCACAGCTTCATGGAAACTGAACAACTGGCTCTTGAATGTTGATTGGATAAACAATGAAATGAAGGCAGAAATAAAGAAGTTCTTCTAAACCAACGAGAATGAAGACACAACATACCAGAATCTCTGGGACACATTTAAAGCAGTCTGTAGAAGAAACTCTACAAGCCAGAAGAGAGTGGGGCCAATATTCAACATCCTTAAAGAAAAGAACTTTCAACCCAGAATTTCATATTCAGCCAAACTGAGCTTCATAAGTAAAGGAAGAATAAAATCTTTTGCCAACAAGCAAGAACTCAGAGATTTTGTCACCACCAGGCCTGATGTACAAAAGATTTTGAAAGAGGCACTACACATAGAAAGGAACAATGAGTACCAGCCATTCTAAAATCACACCAAATGCTAAAGAGCATCAACAAAATGAATAATCTGCATCAACCAAGGGACAAAAAAGCCAGCTAGCATCAAAATGGCAGTATCAAATTCACACATAACAAGCAGGAGTTGCAATTCTCAACTGTGATAAAAGAGACTTTAAAGCAACAAAAATCAAAAGAGACAAA
The DNA here is from genome assembly GCA_021498475.1 of Saguinus midas. Lineage (NCBI taxonomy): Eukaryota > Metazoa > Chordata > Mammalia > Primates > Cebidae > Saguinus > Saguinus midas. The sequence continues at coordinate 15,289 of CM038410.1, read as the reverse complement.
GAAGCTCATTACATAATGGTAAAAGGATCGATACAACAAGAAGAGCTAACGATCCTAAATATATATGGACCCAATACAGGAGCACCCAGAAATATAAGGCAAGTTCTTGAGAGCTTGTTTGGAGGTTCTAGCAGGGGAGCGCAGCTACTCGTATACCCTTGACCGAAGACCGGTCCTCCTCTATCGGGGATGGTCATCCTCTTCGACCGAGCGTGCAGCGTCAGGAGGGACGCACGTGGAGCGGTGAGGGAGAAAGGGGACACCCGCCTAGCCAGCCAGATCAGCTGAATCAACCCTGGCGATCAATGGGGTGACAGATGTCGCAGCCAGATCGCCCTCACATCCATAAGGCAAGTTCTTAATGACTTACAAAAAGACTTAGACTCCCACACAATAATAGTGGGAGACTTTAACACTCCACTGTCAATAGCAGACAGATCAACCAGACAGAAAATTAACAAGGATATCCAGGACTTGAACTCAGACCTGGAACAAGCAAACCTGATAGACATTTACAGAACTCTCCACCCGAAATCCACAAAATATACATTCTTCTCAGCACCACATCACACCTACTCCAAAACTGACCACATAATTGGAAGTAAAGCACTCCTAAGCAAATGCAAAACAACTGAAATTATAACGAACAGTCTCTCAGACCATAGTGCAATCAAGTTAGAACTCAGAATTCAGAAACTAACTCAGAACGCACAGCTTCATGAAAACTGAAAAACTGGCTCTTGAATGTTGATTGGATAAACAATGAAATGAAGGCAGAAATCAAGAAGTTCTTCTAAACCAACGAGAATGAAGACACAACATACCAGAATCTGTGGGACACATTTAAAGCAGTCTCTAGAGGAAACTATATAGCAATAAGTGCCCACATGGGAAGAATGGAAAGGTTCAAAATTGACACCCTATCATCAAAATTGAAATAGCTAGAGGAGCAACATCAAAAAAAATTGAAACCTAGTCAAAGACAAGAAATAACTAAGATCAGAGCAGAACTGAAGGAGATAGAGACACAAAAACCCTTTAAAAAATCAATAAATCCAAGAGCTGGTTTTTCAAAAAGATTAACAAAATAGACAGACCACTAGCCAGACTGATAAAAAAGAAGAGAGAGAACAACCAAATAGGTGCAATAAAAAACGATAAAGGCAAAATCACCACAGATTGCACAGAAATTCAAACCATCATCAGAAAATACTACAAACAACTCTATGCACATAAACTAGTAAACCTGAAAGAAATGGATAAATTCCTGGACACCTGTGTCCTCCCAAGCCTAAACCACGAAGAAGCTGAAACTATGAATAGACCAATAAGAAGGTCTGAAGTCGAGGGAGCAATTAAGAGCCTACCACAAAAAGGCCCAGGTCCAGATGGCTTCACAGCTGAATTCTACCAGACACACAAAGAGAAGCTGGTATCATTCCTTCTGAAACTATTGCAAATAATTCAAAAAGAGGGAACCCTTCTCAAATCATTTTATGAGACCAACATCATCCTTGTACCAAAACCCGGCAGAGACTCAACAAGAAAAGAAAACTTCAGGCCAATATCCATGATGAACATAGATGCAAAAATCTTCAATAAAATACTGGCAAACCGATTGCAACAGCACATTAAAAACTTATCCATCATGATCAAGTAGGATTCATCCCGGGGATGCAAGGCTGGTTCAACATATGCAAGTCTATAAACGTCATTCACCACATTAACAGAACCAAAAACAAAAACCATATGATTATCTCAATTGACGCACAGAAGGCATTTGAAAAAATTCCAAAGCCCTTTATGCTAAAAACTCTTAATAAACTCGGTATTTATGGAACGTATCTCAAAGTAATAAAAGCTACTTATGAGAAACCAAAAGCCAATATTATACTTAATGGGCAAAAACTGGAAGCATTCCCTTTGAAATCCGGCACGAGATAAAGATGCCCTATCTCACCACTCGTATTCAACACACTACTGGAAGTTCTCGCCAGAGCAATCAGGCAAGAAAAATAAATAAAGGGTATTCAAATAAAGAAAGAGGAAGCCAAATTGTCTCTATTTGCAGATGACATGATAGTATACCTAGAAGACCCCATCACCTCAGCCCAAAAACTCCTGGAACTGATAAGCAACTTCAGCACAGTCTCAGGATATAAAATCAATGTGCAAAAATCATAAGCATTTCTATACACCAATAACAGACTTAAAGAGAACCAAATCAAGAACAAAGTGCCATTCACAATTGCTACAACGAGAATAAAATACCTAGGAATGAAACTTACAAGAAATGTAAGGGACCTCTTCAAGAAAAACTACAAACCACTGCTCAACGAAATAAGAGAGGACACAAACAGATGGAGAAACATTCTATGTTCATGGTTAGGAAGAATCAATATCGTGAAAATGGCTATACTGCCCAAAGTAATTTACACAATCAATGCTATCCCCATCAAGCTACCATTGAATTTCTTCACAGAACTGGAAAAACCACCATGAACTTCATATGGAACCAAAAGAGAGCCCGCATAGCCAAGTCAATTCTAAGCAAAAGAACACAGCAGGAGGCATCACACTACCAGACTTCAAACTATACTACAAGGCTACAGTAATCAAAACAGCACAATACTGGTACCAAAACAGAGATATAGACCAATGGAACAGAACAGAAGCATCGGAGGCAACACAACATATCTACAACCATATAATCTTTGATAAACCAGACAAAACAAGCAATGGGGAAAGGATTCCCTGTTTAACAAATGGTGTTGGGAAAACTGGTTAGCCATGTGCAGAAAGCAGAAACTGGACCCCTTCCTGACACCTTACACTAAAATTAACTCCAGATGGATTAAAGACTT
>CM038410.1:0-12325 GCA_021498475.1 Saguinus midas | reverse complement strand
TCTTTGTAAATTCTGGATATCAGCCCTTTGTCAGATGGGTAAATTGCAAATATTTTTTTCCCATTCTGATGGTTGCCGATTCACTCTAGTGACTGTTTCTTTTGCCATGCAGAAGCTGTGGAGTTTGATTAGGTCCCATTTGTCTATTTTGGCTTTTGTTGCCAATGCTTTTGGTGTTTTGTTCATGAAGTCCTTGCCTACTCCTATGTCCTGGATGGTTTTGCCTAGATTTTCTTCTAGGGTTTTTATGGTGTCAGGTCTTATGTTTAAGTCTTTAATCCATCTGGAGTTAACTTTAGTGTAAGGTGTCAGGAAGGGGTTCAGGTTCTGCTTTCTGCACATGGCTAGCCAGTTGTCCCAACACCATTTATTAAACAGGGAATCCGTTCCCCATTGCTTGTTTTTGTCTGGTTTATCAAAGATTATATGGTTGTAGATATGCTGTGTTGCCTCCGATGCCTCTGTTCTGTTCCATTGGTCTATATCTCTGTTTTGGTACCAGTGCCATGCTGTTTTGATTACTGTAGCTTTGTAGTATAGTTTGAAGTCTGGTAGCGTGATGCCTCCCGCTGTGTTCTTTTTGCTTAGAATTGACTTGGCTATGCGGGCTCTTTTTTGGTTCCGTATGAAATTCATGGTGTTTTTTTTCCAGTTCTGTTAAGAAATTCAATGGTAGTTTGATGGGGATAGCATTAATTGTGTAAATTACTTTGGGCCATATAGCCATTTTCACGATATTAATTCTTCCTAACCATGAACATGGAATGTTCCTCCATCTGTTTGTGTCCTCTCTTATTTCGTTGAGCAGTGATTTGTAGTTTTTCTTGAAGAGGTCCCTTACGTTCCTTGTGAGTTGTATTCCTAGGTATTTTATTTTCGTTGTAGCAATTGTGAATGGCAGTTTGTTCTTGATTTGGCTCTCTTTTAGTCTGTTATTGATATATAGGAATGCTTGTGATTTTTTCACGTTGATTTTATATCCTGAGACTTTGCTGAAGTTGCTTATCAGTTTCAGGAGCTTTTGGGCTGAGGTGATGGGGTCTTCTAGGTGTATAATCATGTCGTCTGCAAATAGAGACAACTTGTCTTTCACCTTTTCTATTTGAATGCACTTTATTTCTTTTTCTTGCCTGATTGCTCTGGTTAGAACTTCCAGTACTATATTGAATAGGAGTGGTGAGAGAGGGCATCTTTGTCTAGTGCCTGATTTCAAAGGGAATGCTTCCAGTTTTTGCCCATTAAGTATAATATTGGCTGTTGGTTTGTCATAAATAGCTTTTAGTACTTTGAGATATGTTCCATCAATACCAAGTTTATTGAGGGTGTTTAGCATAAAGGGCTGTTGAATTTTGTCAAATGCCTTCTTTGCGTCAATTGAGATAATCATGTGATTTTTGTTTGTGCTTCTGTTTATGTGTTGAATTACATTTATAGACTTGCGTATGTTGAACCAGCCTTGCATCCCCGGGATGAATCTTACTTGATCATGATGGATAAGTCTTTTAATGTGCTGTTGCAATCGGTTTGCCAGTATTTTATTGAAGACTTTTGCAACTATGTTCATCATGGATATTGGCTGGAAGTTTTCTTTTCTTGTTGAGTCTCTGCTGGGTTTAGGTATCAGGATGATGTTGGTCTCATAAAATGATTTGGGAAGGGTTCCCTCTTTGAATTATTTGGAATAGTTTCAGAAGAAATGGTACTAGATCCTCTTTGTGTATCTGCTAGAATTCAGCCGTGAACGCACCTGGACCTGGGCTTTTTTGTGTGGTAGGCTCTTAATTGCTGCCTCAACTTCAGACCTTGTTATTGGTCTATTCATAGTTTCAGCTGCCTCCTGGTTTAGGCTTGGGAGAACACAGGCGTCCAGGAATTTATGTATTTTTTCCTGGTTTACTGGTTTATGTGCATAGAGTTGTTTGTAGTATTCTCTGATGATGGTTTGAATTTCTGTGGAATCTGTGGTGATTTTCCCTTTATCGTTTTTTATTGCATCTATTTGGTTGTTCTCTCTTTTCTTTTTTATCAGTCTGGCTAGTGGTCAGTCTATTTTGTTGATCTTTCCAAAAAACCAGCTCTTGAATTTATTGATTTTTTGAAGGGTTTTTCTTGTCTCTATTTTCTTCAGTTCTGCTCTGATCTTAGTTATTTCTTATCTTCGACTAGGTTTTGAGCTTTTTTGATCTTGCTCCTATAGCTCTTTCAATTTTGGTGATAGGGTGTCCATTTTGAATCTCTCCACTCTTCTCATGTGGGCACTTATTGCTATATATTTTCCTCTACAGACTGCTTTAAATGTGTCCCAGAGATTCTGGTACGTTGTGTCTTCGTTCTCGTTGGTTTTGAAGAACTTCTTTATTTCTGCCTTCATTTCATTGTTTATCCAATCAACATTCAAGAGCCAGTTGTTCAGTTTCCATGAAGCTGTGCGGTTCTGAGTTATTTTCTGAATTCTGAGTTCCAACTTGATTGCACTATGGTCTGAGAGACTGTTTGTTATGATTTCAGTTGTTTTGCATTTGCTGAGGAGTGCTTTACTTCCAATTATGTGGTCAATTTTGGAGTAGGTGTGATGTGGTGCTGAGAAGAATGTATATTCTGTGGATTTGGGGTGGAGAGTTCTGTATATATCTATCAGGTTTGCTTGTTCCAGGTCTGAGTTCAAGTCCTGGATATCCTTGTTAATTTTCTGTCTGGTTGATCTGTCTGATATTGACAGTGGAGTGTTAAAGTCTCCCACTATTATTGTGTGGGAGTCTAAGTCTCTTTGTAAGTCATTAAGAACTTGCCTTATATATCTGGGTGCTCCTGCTTTGGGTCCATATATATTTAGAATCGTTAGCTCTTCTTGTTGTATCGATCCTTTTACCGTTATGTAATGACCTTCTTTGTCCCTTTTGATCTTTATTGCTTTAAAGTCTATTTTATCAGAGACGAGAATTGCAACTCCTGCTTTTTTTTGCTCTCCATTTGCTTGGTAAATCTTTCTCCATCCTTTTATTTTGAGCCTTTGTGTATCCTTGCGTGTGAGTTGGGTTTCCTGGATACAGCACACTGATGGGTTTTGGCTTTTTATCCAATTTGCCAGTCTGTGTCTTTTGATTGTTGCATTTAGCCCATTTACATTTAGGGTTAATATTGTTATGTGTGAATTTGATACTGCCATTTTGATGCTAGCTGGCTGTTTTGCCCATTGGTTCATGTAGATTCTTCATTTTGTTGATGCTCTTTAGCATTTGGTATGCTTTTAGGATGGCTGGTACTGGTTGTTTCTTTCTATGTGTAGTGCCTTTTTCAGGAGCTCTTGTAAAGCAGGCCTAGTGGTGACGAAATCTCTGAGTACTTGCTTGTTTATGAAGGATTTTATTTTTCCTTCACTTATGAAGCTCAGTTTGGCTGAATATGAAATTCTGGGTTGAAAGTTCTTTTCTTTAACGATGTTGAATTTTGGCCCCCACTCTCTTCTGGCTTGTAGAGTCTCTGCTGAGAGATCTGCTGTGAGCCTGATTGGCTTTCCTTTGTGGGTGACCCGACCTTTCTCTCTGGCTGCCCTTAGTATTTTCTCCTTCATTTCAACCCTGGTGAATCTGACAATTATGTGCCTTGGGGTTGCTCTTCTTGCAGAATATCTTTGTGGTGTTCTCTGTATTTCCTGGAGTTGAGTTTTGACCTTTCTTGCTAGGTTGGGGAAATTTTCCTGGATAATATCCTGAAGAGTGTTTTCCAGCTGGGATTCATTCTCTTCATCACATTCTGGTACACCTATCAAACGTAGGTTGGGTCTTTTCACGTAGTCACACATTGCTTGGAGATTTTGTTCATTCCTTTTTGCACTTTTTTCTTTGATCTTGGTTTCTCGTTTTATTTCATTGAGTTGATCTTCGACTTCTGATATTCTTTGTTCTGCTTGGTCAATTCAGCTGTTGAAACTTGTGCATGCTTCCTGAATTTCCCGTGTTGTGTTTTTCAGCTCCTTCAATTCATTCATATTCCTCTCTAAGTTGTCCATTCTTGTTATCATTTTCTCAAATCTTTTTTCAAATCTTTTTTTCAAGGTTCTTAATTTCTTTGTACTGATTTAGAACATGTCCTTTTAGCTCACTGAAATTTCTCATTATCCACTTTCTGAAGTCTCATTCTGTCATTTCATCACAATCATTCTCCGTTCAGCTTTGTTCCCTTGCTGATGCGGAGTTTTGGTCCTTTGTAGGAGGTGAAGTGTTTTGCTTTCGGGTGTTTTCCTCCTTTTTGCACTGGTTTCTTCTCATCTTTATGGATTTATCCACCTATCGTCTTAGTAGTTGCTGGTTTTTCAGTTGGGTCTCTGTGTGGACACCCAGATTGTTGATGATGAAGTATTTCTGTTACTTAGTTTTCCTTCCAGTGGTCTAGCCCCTCTGCTGTATGAGTACTGAGGTCCACTCCAGGCCCTGCTTGTCTGCAGTACACCTGTAGCAGCTCCGGAACAGTGAGGGATGCTACCAGTGTCTTCTTCTGCTATCTTTGTTTCAGAATGATGCCCGCCAAATGCCAGTATTATTAGTCCTTTATTGGGCTCATTACTCTTTGGATATACAGGGGTCACGGAGCTGCTTGAGGAGATGGTCTGTGCTTTATAGGAGCTCCAGTGCTAACCTGTGAGCTCCATTGTTCATTCAGCGTTGTTGGGAGGATGTGTTTATATCTGCTGCAAGAGAACTCATAAAACCCCTGCCTTTTTCCCCCTTAGATGTTCTGTCTCAGGGAGTTGGGGCTTTCTGTATGAGTATCTGTTGCACTGTCCTGCCCAGCTAGGAGGCAGTCTATTCACTATTTTCCTGCCAGGGCTCCACCCTGCTAGTGCGGGTCCACCCTGTTGCTGCAGGGCTCTGTTCTGCTGTGGCTTGCTCCGCCTTGCTGTGGCTTGCTTCACCCTGTTGGCGGAGTCTCTCTGTTATGGAAGGTTGCCTGGCAACAGCAGGCTGCATCAGCCCTGGGCAGTACTTCAGTAGTGGGGGATTGTGTCAGTAGTGGTGGATGCCCCTCCAGCACTGAGCTGCACCATCCTAGATGCTGGCAGCAAAACTCTCAGCCCAGAGTGCCTCCAATCGCTGCCCTGCTTGTCCCCATCAGGGTGGTACCCACCGAGCCTGATTACTCAGCTCCCTGCCTCAGAGTCCATCCACTCTCTCTCTCTCTCTCTTTCTCTCCCCAAGCTGAACAATTGACTCTCTCACTGGCGCCCCAGTAGTTTGCTGATAGGGCACTGAGATGTGTGCAGTCTCCCATGCCACTGCCCACTGCACTGGCTCAGATCACGTTTCCCAGGAATCTCCTGGTCTGGCTCATTGTCCAAGTCCCATTCAATCAGATGGACATGCCAATCTGCCCTTCCAAATCTCAGATTGCCAGTTTAACAGGGCACGCAGACCAGTGAGTTTTGTGCCCGGTGCTGCTGCGCTGCTGAACTGGCTGAAGCGGCCGTGCGAGCCGGCTGTGCTAGTGTCCCGTGTCTCTCCCACACCTGGGACTTTCAACGTTCTATGGGCAAAAAAGATCTGTCTGAGAATGCGGCTAGGACTCACCCTCTGCGCCTTCACTGAGAGCTGCAATCCGGAGTTGCCTCTATAACGCCATCTTGGAAGTCCCCCCTTACTACAGACTTTAAACAGCCGGGAATGGCCAGGCACGGTGGTTCACACCTGTAATCCCACCACTTTGGTTGGCAAAGGTGGGTGGATAATCTGAAGCCAGGAGTTTGAGACCAGCCTGGTGGACATGGTGAAACTCTGTCTCTACTAAAAATACAAAAATTACCTGGGCATGGTGGTTCAGGCCAGTAGTCCCACTTACTCAGGAGGCTGAGGCAGGAGAATTGCCTGAACCAGAATGCAGAGGTTGCAGTGAGCCAAGATTGCACCACTGGACTCCAGTCTGGGCAACAGAGCAAGACTCTGACTCAAAATAAATAAATAAATAAATAAACATAAATAAATAAATGCATAAATGGCAGTGTGTATACTTAAGAAATAAGTCAGATGCTGGGCATGGTGGTTCATACCTGCAATCCCAGCACTTTCAGAAGTTGAGGTGGAAAGTTGCTTGAATCCAGGAGTTTGAAACCAGCCTGGGCAACACAGCAAGACCTCATCTACACACAAGAAAAGATAAAACATTAGCCACGGGTGGTGGCATGTGCCTGTGGTCCCACCTACTAAGGAGACCAGAGCAGGAGGACCGCTTAAGCCTAGGAAGTAGAGGCTGCATTGAACCTTGATCAGGCCATTACACTCCAGCCTGAGCAACAGGGTCAGGCTCTGTCTCAAACAAACAAACAAACAAACAAAAACAAAAACAAAACAAGAGTCAGACAAGGAAAACTTGCAAATTAAAGATCTCCTTCTTTGGAAATAGAGCCAGTATTTGCAGAAAGCAATTATAAGTCATTATGTTGTCATAGAAAAAGATGTGCTTTTAAAATTATGTGTTATAATATTTGATCTGTTTGACTTCGCACATGAAGAAATATAATAATCTCACATCTTGGTTTTATAGGCCCAGAGAAGATCTGCCACATATCTTCTTGTTACATTAAAGATTTATTCAGTCAAGGAAGGAATAAGAAAAGCAAATGGCTAGCCGGGTGTGGTGGCATGCACCTGTAGTCCCAGCTACTCAGGAGGCTGAGGCAGGAGAATCATTTAAACCCGGGAGGTGAAGGTTGCAGTGAACCAAGATGGTGCCACTGCACTTCAGCCTGGGCAAGAGTGAGATTCCATTTCAAAAATAAAAATAAAAATACCTATAGCAAAGGGGAATTGTGAAGTAATTGCCCTGAACTTCAGAATAATCACACTGATGAAAGGGTGCCAAGGAATAAACTGTGATGACTGCCGTGGCTCTATTCAAAAGAAGAATTTAACCCTTCATGGTTCCAGGGTGTGAGGTTCTGGAGTCACTGTCAGACATGAAATCTGAAGGTCTGAGGTCAAGTCCTGTCTCTGCCATTTACTGGGCATGTCACTCTGAGCTGCTCACTTATTTTGCTATATCTCCATGCCCAGAACAATGTCTGGCACACAGTAGGTGCTTAGTGAGAAAGAACAGCTGAACAAGAAGCTGGAGTGGCAATGAACCATTGGGGGTCCTGGGGATGGGAGGAATGGCCAGAAGACCCCTAGGATGCACAAGGAACCCCAAGTTAGGAAGAAAAGCACATGTAAAGGATTCCTCTTCTCTGTTGAAGGTCTCTGAACAACGTTAATTTTACCAACTATAATTGATGCTCAGGGGCCAGGCTCAAGGTGGAGAGTGGGGTTGAGGGATGCTTCCAGGAGGTCAAAAGCCAGCAGGGTGGGCCTGCCCTGGGCACGGAAGCCTACACATCCATCCAGCGTGGGCCTGTGGGGTTTGTGCTCACTATGGGGGTCTTATCCAAGACTCAGCGAGCACTGAGAAAGGAGCAGCCTCTTGAAGGGAGGGGCTAGGGATTAGAAAACCTTGCATGGGAAGACCTTGAGCCAGGAGAATGAACTGGATGCAACCAGGAGGTGAAAGTGGGGGCATATCTTGGCACAATAATGATACTTTAGTTACTTTTTTCTTTCTTTTCCTGCCTCTTCCAACCTTGATTACCTAAGTCATATATGCTTGCAGTAGAAAATTCATAAGTTATAAAAAGAACTAAGGAACTCTCACAATCCAGAGATGGTCCTTGCTAGTACTTCAGGGTATATCCATGTAGTCTTCGGCATTATTAATTTTTAATTATTCATAATAGATAAATATACGTTTCTTGTAAAAAAAAATTTAAACATGACAGATAAGTCTCAGTAGTCAGCCAGCCCCACTCCTGGTCCCATCCCTTCAGCCCTCATCACTTCGTCACACTTCATCAGGGTAATAAACAGCACTCCGGACTATTCTTTATTTGCATAGAGATATAGAGACTTTTGATTTTCTTTTCTTTACTTTTTTTTTTTTTTTTGAGACGGAGTCTTGCTCCATCGCCCAGACTGGAGTGCAGTGGCGCAATCTCGGCTCACTGCAACCTCCACGTTTCAGGTTCAAGCGATTCTCCTGCCTCAGCCTCCTGAGTAGCTGGGGCTACAGGTAATAGTCACCACATTTGGCTAATTCTTTTATTTTTATTTTTTGTAGAGATAGGGGTCTCACTATGTTGCCCAGGCTGATCTCAAACTCCTGGCTTCAAGCAATTCTTCCATCTTGGGCCCAAAGTGCTGGGATTATAGGCATGCACTATTGAGCCTGGCTTAATATAGTACATTTTGTTTGTTTGTTTGTTTTCTGTTTTGTTTGAGACAGAGTCTCACTGTGTTGCCAGAACTGGCATGCAGTGGTGCAATCTCAGCTTACTGCAACCTCCCTTTCCCAGGTTCAAGCCATTCTCCTGTCTCAGCCTCTTGAGTAGCTGGGATTACAGGTGCTTGCCACTTCACCTAGCCAATTTTTTTGTGTGGTTTTAGTAGAGACAGGGCTTCACCATGTTGGCCAGGCTGGTCTCAAACTTCCGACTTCGTGATTCATCAGCCTTGGCCTCCCAAAGTGCTGAGATTACAGGCGTGAGGCATCGTGACCAACCAATTCAGTAGTTTTAAAAGCCACTTTTAACTTTTATTAATGGTCATTTACGCTGTACCTCTCTCCTTTCCCCTGTGGATTTTTCTATCTAAAAGTGGAGTTGCTGGGTCAAAGGGAAAGTACATTTCAATTTCTTTTTTTTTTTAATTTTTATTGTATTTTAGGTTTTTTTGGGTACATGTGCAGAACGTGCAAGACAGTGCATAGGTAAAACACATGGCAGTGTGTTTTGCTGCCTTCCTCCCCTTAACCCACATTTGGCATTTTTCCCCAGGCTATCCCACCCCAGTTCCCACCCCCACTGTCCCTCCCCTATTCCCCCCAATAGACCCCAGTGTGTAGTACCCCTTCCCGTGTCCATGTGTTTTCATTTTTCTCACCCGCCTATGAGTGAGAATATGTGGTATTTTCTTTTCTGTTCTTGTGTCAGTTTGCTGAGAATGATGTTCTCCAGATTCATCCATTTCCTTACAAAGGACATAAACTCATCATTTTTAATTGCTGCATAATATTCCATGGTGTATATGTGCCACATTTTCCCTGTCCAGTCTATAATCGATTGGCATTTAAGTTGGTTCCAGTTCTTTGCTATTGTAAACAGTGCTGCAATGAACATTCGTGTGCATGTGTCCTTATAGTAGAATGACTTATATACCTTTGGATATATACCCAGTAACGGTATTGCTGGGTCAAATAGAATTTCTATTTCTAGGTCCCTGAGGAATCGCCACACTGTCTTCCACAATGGTTGAACTAATTTACACTTTCACCAACAGTGTAAGAGTGTTCCTATTTCTCCACATCCTCTCCAGCATCTGTTGTCTCCGGCTTCTTTAATTATCACCATTCTAACCAGCGTGAGATGGTACTCAATGTGGTTTTGATTTGCATCTCTCTAACGACCAGTGATGATGAGCATTTTTTCATGGGTTTGTTGGCCTCATGTATGTCTTCTTTTGTAAAGTGTCTGTTCATATCCTTTGCCCATTTTTGAATGGGCTTGTTTGTTTTTTACCTGTAAATCTGTTTGAGTCCTTTGTAAATTCTGGATATAAGCCCTTTGTCAGATGGGTAAACTGCAAAGATTTTTTCCCATACTGTTGGTTGCCGATTTACTCTAGTAACAGTTAGTTTTGCCATGCAAAAGCTGTAAAGTTTGATTATGTCCCATTTGTCTATTTTGGCTTTTGTTGCCAATGCTTTGGGTGTTTTGGTCATGAAGTCCTTGCCTACTCCTATGTCCTGAACGATTTTGCCTAGATTTTCTTCTAGGGTTTTTATGGTGTCAGGTCTTATGTTTAAGTCTTTAATCCACCTGGAGTTAATTTTAGTGTAAGGTGTCAGGAAGTGGTCCAGTTTCTGCTTTCTGCACATGGCTAACCAGTTTTCCCAACACCATTTGTTAAACAGGGAATCCTTTCCCCATTGCTTGTTTTTGTCTGGTTTATCAAAGATTATATGATTGGATATGTTGTGTTGCCTCCGATGCTTCTGTTCTGTTCCATTGGTCTATATCTCTGTTTTGGTACCAGTACCATGCTGTTTTGATTACTGTAGCCTTGTAGTATAGTTTGAAGTCTGGTAGTGTGATGCCTCCTGCTGTGTTCTTTTTGCTTAGAATTGACTTGACTATGCGGGCTCTCTTTTGGTTCCATATGAAGTTCATGGTGGTTTTTTCCAGTTCTGTGAAGAAATTCAATGGTAGCTTGATGGGGATAGCGTTCATTGTGTAAATTACTTTGGGCAGTATAGCCATTTTCACGATATTGATTATTCCTAACCATGAACATGGAATGTTCCTCCATCTGTTTGTGTCCTCTCTTATTTCGTTGAGCAGTTTTTTGTAGTTTTTCTTGAAGAGGTCCCTTACATTTCTTGTAAGTTTCATTCCTAGGTATTTTATTCTCGTTGTAGCAATTGTGAATGGCACTTTGTTCTTGATTTGGTTCTCTTTAAGTCTGTTATTGGTGTATAGAAATGCTTATGATTTTTGCACATTGATTTTATATCCTGAGACTGTGCTGAAGTTGCTTATCAGTTCCAGGAGTTTTTGGGCTGAGGTGATGGGGTCTTCTAGGTATACTATCATGTCATCTGCAAATAGAGACAATTTGGCTTCCTCTTTCTTTATTTGAATACCCTTTATTTATTTTTCTTGCCTGATTGCTCTGGCGAGAACTTCCAGTACTATGTTGAATAGAGTGGTGAGAGAGGGCATCCTTGTCTAGTGCCGGATTTCAAAGGAATGCTTCCAGTTTTGCCCATTAAGTATGATATTGGCTGTTGGTTTGTCATAAATAGCTTTTATTACTTTGAGATATGTTCCATCAATACCAAGTTTATTGAGGGTTTTTAGCATAAAGGGCTGTTGAATTTTGTCAAATGCCTTCTCTGCGTCAATTGAGATAATCATATGGTTTTTGTTTTTGGTTCTGTTAATGTGGTGAATTACGTTTATAGACTTGCATATGTTGAACCAGCCTTGCATCCCCGGGATGAATCCTACTTGATCATGATGGATAAGTTTTTAATGTGCTGTTGCAATCGGTTTGCCAGTATTTTATTGAAGATTTTTGCATCTATGTTCATCATGGATATTGGCCTGAAGTTTTCTTTTCTTGTTGAGTCTCTGCCGGGTTTTGTTACAAGGATGATGTTGGTCTCATAAAATGATTTGAGAAGGGTTCCCTCTTTTTGAATTATTTGCAATAGTTTCAGAAGGAATGATACCAGCTTCTCTTTGTGTGTCTGGTAGAATTCAGCTGTGAAGCCATCTGGACCTGGGCCTTTTTGTGGTAGGCTCTTAATTGCTCCCTCGACTTCAGACCTTCTTATTGGTCTATTCATAGTTTCAGCTTCTTCGTGGTTTAGGCTTGGGAGGACACAGGTGTCCAGGAATTTATCCATTTCTTTCAGGTTTACTAGTTTATGTGCATAGAGTTGTTTGTAGTATTTTCTGATGATGGTTTGAATTTCTGTGCAATCTGTGGTGATTTTGCCTTTATCGTTTTTTATTGCACCTATTTGGTTGTTCTCTCTCTTCTTTTTTATCAGTCTGGCTAGTGGTCTGTCTATTTTGTTAATCTTTTTGAAAAACCAGCTCTTGGATTTATTGATTTTTTAAAGGGTTTTTGTGTCTCTATCTCCTTCAGTTCTGCTCTGATCTTAGTTATTTCTTGTCTTTGACTAGGTTTCAATTTTTTTTGATGTTGCTCCTCTAGCTATTTCAATTTTGATGATAGGGTGTCAATTTTGAACCTTTCCATTCTTCCCATGTGGGCACTTATTGCTATATATTTTCCTCTACAGACTGCTTTAAATGTGTCCCAGAGATTCTGGTATGTTGTGTCTTCATTCTCGTTGGTTTAGAAGAACTTCTTGATTTCTGCCTTCATTTCATTGTTTATCCAATCAACATTCAAGAGCCAGTTTTTCAGTTTTCATGAAGCTGTGCGTTCTGAGTTAGTTTCTGAATTCTGAGTTCTAACTTGATTGCACTATGGTCTGAGAGACTGTTCGTTATGATTTCAGTTGTTTTGCATTTGCTGAGGAGTGCTTTACTTCCAATTATGTGGTCAGTTTTGGAGTAGGTGTGATGTGGTGCTGAGAAGAATGTATATTCTGTGGATTTGGGTGGAGAGTTCTGTAAATGTCTATCAGGTTTGCTTGTTCCAGGTCTGAGTTCAAGTCCTGGATATCCTTGTTAATTTTCTGTCTGGTTGATCTGTCTGCTATTGACAGTGGA
>CM038409.1:56882859-56897108 GCA_021498475.1 Saguinus midas | reverse complement strand
GCTGCATCCTGAGTCACCTCTCTGAGACTTCATCTTGCCTCCTCCTCCTCTTTCTGGTTTTACAATTTTCTTTGTCTTCGATCTTAACAGACTATATTTCTTGATGTGGCTGTCACTGACTTTATTCTGGTGGAAGATTTTGCCTTACTTTCACTGGTATATTAACAAATTAAATCAACAAACAAACATGAGTCAAGGTGAAAATCATTATTTTCAGCAAAGATACAGATGAATAAAAACTAAACACTGCCTGTTCTCAGTCATTAGTTTGTAGGTGCTCTATAGTGACTGTTGGGTAGAGTGCTCTATACTGACTGTTGTTGGGTGTGGTGCTCTATACTGACTATTGTTGGTTAGAGTGCTCTATAGGTGAGTGTTGCTGGGTGGAGTGCTCTATAGTGACTGTTGTTGAGTAGAGTGCTCTATACTGACTGTTGGGCAGAGTGCCCCATAGTGTCCATTGTGGGGTAGTGTGCTCCATAGTGTCTCATGTTGCACAGGGTGCTTTATAGTGACTCTGGTTGGGTAGGGTGCTCTATAGTGTCTCTTGTTCAATAGGTTCTCTATAATGACGGTTGTTGGGTGAAGTGCTCTATAGTGACTGTTGTTGTGTAGGGTACTCCATATGATTGTTGTTGGGTAGGCTGTTCTAGAGTGTCTCTTGTCGGGTAGGTGCTGTATAATGTCTGTTGTTTGGTAGGTGCTCTATAGTGACTGGTGTTGGTTGGAGTGCTCTATAGTGACTGTTGTTGGGCAGCGTGTTCTATTTTGTCTGTTGCTGGGTATGGTGTTCAGTAGTGACTCTTTTTAATTAGAGTGCTCTATAGTGACTGTTGTTGGTTAGGGTGCTTTATATTGACTGTTGTTGGGTAGCATTCACTATAGTGACTGTTGGTGGGTGTGGAGCTCTATAGTGACTGTTTTTGGGAAGGTGCTCTATAGTGACTGTTGTTGGGTAGGGTGCTCTATGGTGACTATTGCTGCTCTGTAGTGTCTGTTGTTGGGTCGAGTGCTCTATAATGACTCACTTTGTGTAGGGTGCCCATGACTGTTGTTGGTAGGGTGCTCTATAATGACAGTTGTTGGGTAGAGTGCTCTATACTGACTGTTGATGGTAGGGTGCTCTATAGTGACTGTTGCTTGGTACTGGGATCTATAGTGTCTGGTGTATGGTACAGTGCTCTGTAGTGGTTGTTGTTGAGCAGGATGCTCCATAGTGACTTTTTGGGGTAGGTTCCCCATAGTTACTGTTGTTGGGTAAAGAGCTCTACAGTGACTCTCATAGGGTAGGGTAATCTATAGTGACTGTTGTTGGGTAGGGTGCTCAATACTGACTGTTGTGTAGAGTGCTTTATAGAAAACTGTTTTGGTATGAAGTGTTCTATAATGACTGTGTTGTGAAGAGTGCTCTATAGTGACTGTTGTTGGGTAGGATTATCTACAGTGACTGTTGTTAGGAAAAGTGCTCTATCATGACTGTTGCTGGGTAGGGTGCTCTATAGTGACTATTGTTTTATAAATGCTCTATAGTGATTGTTGTTGGGTAGAGTGCTCTACAGTGACTGTTGTCAAAGAGGTGGCTCTTTACTGAGTGTGGTTGTGTAGGTCATCTAGAGACTATTATTGGGTTGGGTGCTCTATTGTGACTGTTTTTTGGGTATATGCCCTACAGTTACTGTTGTTGGTTAAGGTGCTCTATAGTAGCTGTTTTTCGGTAGTGTGCGCTATATTGACTGTTCTTGGGTGGAGTGCTCCATAGTGTCTTTTGTTGCATGGGGTGCTCATTACTGAGTGTTTCTGGGTAGGGTTCTTTATAGTGACTGCTTTTGGGTAGAGTGCTCTAGATAGTGACTGTTGTTGGGTAGGTGGTCTATAGTGACTTGTCGGGTTGGGGTTCTAGATACTGACTGTTACTGTGTTGGGGGCTCTATAGTGACTCTCATTGGGTAGAGTGCTCTATAGTGACTGCTGTTGTGTGGAGTTCTCTATAGTGACTCTTGTGTGTAGGGTGATCTATAGTGACTGTTGTTGGGTGGGGGGCTCTATAACGACTGTTGCAGGGCAGAGTGCTCTATAGTGACTGTTGTTGGGGAGGTGCTCTATAGTGACTGTTGCTGGATAGGGTGCTCTATAGTGACCATTTTGGGGTAGGTGCTCTTTAGTGAATGTTGTTGGGTAGAGTGCTCTGTACTGACTGTTGCTGGGTAGGATGGTCTACAATGACTGTCACTGGGTAGGGTGCTCTTTAGCGACTATTGTCATGTAGGTGCTCTATAGTGACTTTTGTTGGTTAGGTGCTCTATAGTGAATGTTAATGGGTAGGATACTCTATATTGACTGCTGTTGGGTAGAGTGCTTGATAGTGACTGTCGCTGGTTAGCATGCTCTATAGTGACTGTTGTTAACAATAGTGCTCTACAGTGACAGTTGTTAGGTAGAGTGCTCTATCGTGAATGTTTTTGGTAGGTAGTGGACAGTGACTATTGTTGGGAGACGTGTTCTGTAGTGACTGTTGTTGTTTAGGATGCTCTATAGTGACTGTTATTATGTAGGGTGCTCTATAGTGTCTGTTGTTGAGTAGGTGCTCTATAGTTACTGTTTTTGAATAGGTGCTCTATAGTGACTGTTGTTGGGTAGGTGCTTTATACTGACTGTTGTTGGGTAGGGTGCTCTATCATGACTGTTGTTTGTACAATGCTCTGCAGTGACAGTTGTTAAGTAGAGTGTTGTATAGTGACTGTTTTTAGTAGAGGGCTCTATATGGACTGTTGTTGGTAGGGTGCTCTATCATGACTGTTGTTTGGTATGGTGCTCTATAGTGAATGTTTTTGAAGAGAGGGCTCTATAGTGACTGTGGTTGGGTAGAGTGCTCTATACTGACTGTTCTTCAGTAGGATGCTGTATCATGACTGTTGTTTGCTATGGTGCTCTATACTGAATGTTTTTGGAGAGAGTGCTCTATAGTGACTGTTGTTGAATAGAGTGCCCTATACTGACTGTTCTTGAGTAGGGTGCCCTATTGTGATGTTGTTGTGTAGGTGCTGTATAGTTACTGTTGTTGAATAGTGTGCTGTATAGTAACTGTTGTTGGGTATGGTGTTCTCTAGTGATTGTTTTTGGGTAAAGTACTCTATAGTGATGGTTGATGGGTACGTGCTCTATAGTTACTGTTGTTGGGTAGGTGCTCTATAGTGACTGTTGTTGGGTAGGTGCTCTATAGTAACTGTTGTTGGGTATGGTGTGCTATAGTGAATGTTTTTGTGTGGAGTGCTCTATAGTGTCTTTTGTTGTGTGGATTGCTCAATATTGAATCTTGCTTGGTGGGGTGCTCTATAGTGACTGTTGTTGGGTAGAGTGCTCTTGATAGTGACTGCTTGGGTAGGTGTTTATAGTGACTGTTGTTAAATAGGGGGCTCTATAGTGATTATAGAATACAGTACACTATACTGACTTGTTGATTAGAGTGCTCTATAATGACTTTTGTTGGGTAGGTTCTTTATCGTGATTGTTGGGTAGGGTGCTCAATAGTAACTAAAGCTGGGTAGGGTGCTCTCTAGTGACTGTTGTTGGATAGAGGGCTCTATACTGACTGTTGTTTGGTTGTGTGCTTTATAGTGACTGTTGCTTGGTAGGGTGCTGTGTAGTGACTGTTGTTGGGTGGAGTGCTTTATAGTCACTGTTGTTTGGTAGAGTACTTTACAGTAACTGTCGTTGGGTAGAGGGCTCTATGCTGACTGTTGTTGGGTTGGTTGCTCAATAGTGATTGTTGTTGGATAGGGTTCTCTATCGTGACTGTTGCTAGATAGTGTGCTCTATAGTGACTGCTGTTTGATGGGGTGCTCTATACTGACTGCTGTTAAATAGACTGCTCTATAGTGACTGTTGTTTGGTATGTCCTCTATAGTGACTGTTGTTAAGTGGGTGTTCTATAGTGACTGTTGTAGGATAAGGTGCTCTATTCTAACTGTTGCTTAGTGGGTGTTCAATACTTACTATTTTTGAGTAAGTGCTCTATACTGACTGTTGTTGAATAGGTGCCCTATAGTGACTGTTGTTGGTTAGGGTGCTCGATACTGACTGCTGTTTGGTAGGTGCTGTATAGTGACTGTTCTTGGGTAGGGTGCTCCATAATGACTGTTGATGGGTAGGTGCTCTATACTGACTGTAGTTGTGTAGGGTGCTTTATAGTGACTGTTTTTGGGTGGGTGCTTTATAGTGACTGTTGTTGGATAGGTGCTCTATAGTGACTGTTGTTGGGTAGTGTACTGTATAGTGACTGTTGGTGGGTAGAGTTCACCATAGCGACTGTTGTTGCATAGGGTGTTCTATAGTGATTGTGGCTGGGTTGGGTGATCTATAGTGACTGATGTTGGGTAGAGTGCTCTATGGTGACTGTGGCTGTGTAGGGTGCTCTATTGTGACCATTGCTGGGTAGTGTGCTTTATAGTGAACGTTTTTCCATAGGGACCTTTATAGTGACAGTTGTTGAGTATGGTGCTTTATAGTTACTGTTGCTGGTTAGGTGCTTTATAGTGACTGTTGCTGTGTAGGGTGCTCTACAGTGACTGTTATTGGGTGGGGTGCTCTATAGTGAGTGTTGCAGTGTAGAGTGCTCCATAGTGACTGTTTTTGGGGAGGTGCTTTATAGTGACTGCTGCTTGATAGGGTGCTCTATAGTGACCATTCTGGGGTAGGTGCTGTATAGTGACTGTTGTTGGGTAGAGTGCTCTGTAGTAACTCTTGCTGGGTAGGGTGCTCTACAGTAATGGTTACTGGATAGGGTGCTCTTTAGTGACTATTGTTGGGTAGTTGCTCTATACTGACTGTTGTTGGTTAGGTTCTCTATAGTAAATGTTGATGGGTAGAATACTCTATATTGACTGTTGTTGGGTAGAGTGCTCTATAGTGACTGTTGCTGGGTATGGTGCTCTATAGTGACTGTTGTTGACAAGAGTGCTCTACAGTCACAGTTGTTGGGAAGGGTGTTCTATAATGAATGTTTTTTGGTAGGTAGTCTATAGTGACTCTTGTTGATTGGGGTGCTCAATATTGACTGTCTTGTGTAGGGTGCTCTATAGTGACTGTTGTGTAGGGTGCTCTATAGTGACTGTTGGTGAGTAGGCACTCTATAGTTAATGTTTTTTGGTAGGTGCTCTATAGTGACTGATTTTGGTTAGATGCTTTATAGTGACTGTTGTAGGGTAGATTGCTCTATCGTGACTGTTGTTTGGTATGGTGCCCTATAGTGACTGATTTTGTGTAAAGTGCTCTATAGTGAATGTTTTTGGGTAGGTGATCTATAGTGACTTTTGTTAGGGAAGGTTCTTTATAGTGACTGTTGTTGGGTATGGTGCTATATACTGATTGTTGTTGGGTAGGTGCTTTATAGTGACTGCTGTTGGGTAGCATGCTCTATAGTGACTGTTCTTGGGTAAGGTACTCTGTAGTGACTGTTTTGGGTAGAGTGCTTTTGAGTAGACTGTTGCTGAGTAGAGGGCTCTACAGTGACAGTTGTTGGGTTTTGTGCTCTATCATGAATGTTGTTTGGTAGGTAGTCTACAGTGACTCTTGTAGGGGTTTGGTACTCTATGGTGACTGTTGTTGTGTAGGGTGCCCTATAGTGACTGTTGTTATGTAGGGTGCTCTATAGTGTCTGTTGTTGAGTAGGTGCTCTATAGTTACTGTTTTTGAGTAGGTGTTTTATAGTTACTATTGTTGGGTAGGTGCTTTATAGTGAATGTTGTTGGGTAGGGTGCTCTATCTTGACTGTTGTGTGGTTCATTGCTCTATAGTGACTGATTTTGGCCAGAGTGCTCTATAGTGAATGTTGTTGTGTAGGTGATCTAAATTGACTGTTGTTGGTTAGGTGCTCTACAGTGACTGTTGTTGGATAGAGTGCTCCATAGTTGACTGTTGATGGTTGGAGTATTTCATAGTGACTATTGTTTAGAGTGCTCTATAGTGACTGTTTTTGGTTAGGATGCCCTATACTGACTGTTGTTGAGTAGGTTCTTTATAGTGACTTTTTTAAGTAGGGTACTTTATACGAACTGTTCTTGAGTAGACACTATATAATGAGTGTTGTTGGGTAGGGTGCTCTATAGTGTCTATTCTTGTGTAGGTGCTTTATAGTGACTGTTGCTGGATAGTGTGCTCTATAGTTATGGTTGTTGGGTGGATTGCTCTATATTGACTGTTGCTTGGTGGAGTGTTCAAGAGTGACTGTTGTTTGGTAGTTACTCTATAGTGACTGTTTTTCAGTGGGGTGATTCATAGTGACTGCTGTTGGGAAGGGCGCTCTATAGTGATTCTTGTTGAATAGAGTGCTCTACAGTGACTTTTGTTGGGTAGAGTGCTCTATATTGACTGTTTTTGGGTAGAGGGCTCTATACTTACTGTTGTTGTGTACAGTACTTTATAGTGACTGTTGTTGGGTAGGGTTCTTTATAGTGACTGCTGTAGAGTAGGTGTTCTATAATTACTCTTTCTGGGAAGGTGCTCTATAGTGACTCTTGTTGGTATGGTGCTATATAGTGACTGTTGGGTATTGTGTCGTATAGTGACTGTTGTTTGAAAGGTTGCTCTATAGTTACTGTTGTTGGTCAAGTACCTATAGTAACTGTTGCTGGGTAGGGTGCTCTATAGTGACTGTTGCTGTGTAGAGTATTCTGTAGTTACTGCTTTTTGGATAGGTGCTTTATAGTAACTGTTCCTGGGTAGTGTGCTCTATAGTGACTGTTGTTGGGTTGGTTCTCTACAGTGACTATTGTTAAGTACATGCTCTATAGTGACTGTTGTTTGGTAGGGTGCTCATAGTGACTGTTGCTGGATCAGTGCTCTATAGTAACTGTTGTTGTGTAGAGTGTATTGTAGTGACTGCTGTTTGGTGGAGTGCTCTATAGGTGATTGTTATTAAGTAGAGTTTTCTATAGTGACTGTTGTAGTGTAGAGTGCTCCACAGTGACTGCTGTTGGGTAATGCACTGTATACTGACTGTTGTTGAGTATGTGCTCTATAGTTAATATTGTTGGGTTGGGTGCTCATAGTGTGTGTTTTGGGTATGGTGCTCTATAGTAACTATTGTTGGCTTGAGTGCACTTTAGTGACTGTTGTTGGGTAGGTGCTCTATAGTGATTGTTGTTAGGTGCTCTATAGTGACTGTTGCTGTGTAGGGTGCTCTATAGTGACTGTTCTGGGTGGGGTGCTGTATAGTGATGGTTGCTTGGTAGAATGCTCTATAGTGACTGATGTTCAGTATGTTTTCTACAGTGACTGTGGCTGGATAGGGTGCTCTATAGTGACTGTTGATGTGTTGGTACTCTATAGTGACTGTTGTTGGGTGGGTGATCTACATTGACTGTTGTTGGATGGAGTGTTCTATAGGTGACTGTTGTTGAGTAAAGTGGCCTATAGTGGCTGTTGTTGCATAGAATGTTTTATAGTGACTGTTGTTGGGTATGGTGCCCTACAAGAATTGTTGCTGGATAGAGTGTTCTATAGTGACTCTTTTGGTAGGGCTCTGTATATTGACTGTTGTTGGGTAGGGTGCTCTATAGTCACTGTTGCTGAGTAGGGTGCTCTATAGTGACTATTGGTGAGTAGGGTACTGCATAGTGACTGTTGTTGCATAGGTGCTCTATACTTACTGTTGTTGGGTAGGTGCTCTATAGTGACAGTTGTTGGGTAGGGTGCCCTATAGTGACTGTTGCTGGGTAGGGTGTTATATAGTGACTGTTCCTGGGTAGAATGTTCTAAAGTGATTGTTGTTGAGTAGAGTGCTCTATAGTGACTGTTGCTGGGTTGGGTGCTCTATAGTGACTGTTTCTGGGTAGGTATTATATAGTGACTGTTGCTGGGTAGAATGTTATATAGTGATTGTTGTTGAGTAGAGTGCTCTATAGTGACTCTTTTTGGTAGGGTGCTCTATAGTGACTGTTGTTGGGTAGGGAGCTCTATAGTCACTGCTGCTGAGTATGGTGCTCTATAGTGACTGTTGATGGATGGGGTTCTCTATACTGACTGTTTCTGCATACAGTGCACTATTGTGACTATTGTTGGGTAGAATGCTGTATAGTCACTGTTGTTGAAATGTGCTCTATAGTGACTGTTGCATGGTAGGGTGTTCTAGAGTGACTTATTTTGGGTAGGTGCTGTATAGTTACTGTTATTGGTGTGGTGCTCTAAAGTGACGGTTTTGTGTAGGTGCTCTACAATGACTGTTGCTGGGTAGAATGCTCTATACAAATGGTTGTTTGGTAGAGTGCTCTATACTTACTGTTGTTTGGTAGGGTTCTCTACAGTGACTGTTGCTGGGTATGGTGCTCTTTAGTGGCCATTGTTGGGTAGGTGCTTTATAGTGACTGTTGTTGGGTGTGGTGCTCTATAGTGACTGTTGTTGGGTAGGTGATCTCTACTGACTTTTGATCAGTTTTATAATCTATAGTGACTGTTGTTGGGTGATGTGCTCCACAGTGACTGTTGTTGGGTAGAGTGCTCTATAGTGTCTCTTCTTGTGTATGGTGCTCTATAGTGACTGTGGGTGGGTAGAGTGTTGTATAGTGACTGTTTTTGCATAGGTTCTCTATACTGACTGTTGTTGGGTAGGTGCTCTATAGTGACAGATTTTGGGTAGGGTGCCCTATAGTGACTGTTGCTGGGTAGGGTGTTATATAGTGACTGTTGCTGGGTAGGATGTTCTATAGTGATTGTCATTGAGTAGAGTTCTCTATAGTGACGGTTTCTGGGTTGGGTGCTCTATAGTGTCACTTCTTGTTTATGGTGTTCTATAGTGACTGTTGGTGGGTAGGGTGCTGTATAGTGAGTGTTGTAGCATAGGTGCTCTATACTGACTGTTTTTGGGTAGGTGTTCTATGGTGACAGTTGTGGGTAGGGTGCTCTATAGTGAATGTTGCTGTTTAGGGTGTTATATAGTGACTGTTGCTGGGATGGGTGTTCAATAGTGACTGTTGCTGGGTAGGGTGTTATATAGTAACTTTTCCTGGGTAGAATGCTCTATAGTAATTGTTGTTTTGTAGAGTGCTCTATAGTGACGGTTTCTGGGTTGGGTGCTCTATAGTGTCACTTCTTGTTTATGGTGTTCTATAGTGACTGTTGGTGGTAGGGTGCTGTATAGTGAGTGTTGTAGCAGGTGCTCTACTGACTGTTTTTGGTGTTCTATGGTGACAGTTGTGGTAGGGTGCTCTATAGTGTTGCTGTTTAGGTGTTAGTGACTGTTGCTGATGGGTGACTGACTGTTGCTGGAAGGGTGTATATAGTGACTTTTCCTGGGTAGAATGCTCTATAGTAATTTTTGTTTTGTAGAGTGCTCTATAGTGACTGTTGCTGGGTTGATTGTTCAACTGTTGCTGGGTAGGGTGTTATATAGTGACTTTTCCTGGGTAGAATGCTCTATAGTAATTGTTGTTTTGTAGAGTGCTCTATAGTGACTGTTACTGGGTAGGATTTTCTATAGTGATTGTTGTTGGGTAGAGTGCTCTATAGTGACTGTTGCTGGGTTGGGTGCTCTATAGTGATTGTTGTTGAGTAGAGTGTTCTATAGTGACTGTTGCTGGGGATGGTGTTCTATAGTGACTGTTGCTGGGTAGCAGGCTCTATAGTGACTGTTGCAGAGTAGGGTATTCTGTTGTGACTGTTTTGGGTGGGGTGCTCTATAATGACTGTTGCTGTAGAGTATTCCATAGTAACCATTGTTGGGTAGGTGCTCTATAGTGACTGTTGCCACTTAGGGTGCTCATAGTGACTGTTGTTAGATAGTTGCTCTACAGTTACTTTTGTTGGGTGGGGTGCACTATTACTGTTGTTGTAGAGTGCACTATAGGTGATTTTTGTTGGGTCGAGTTCTCTATTCTGACTGTTGTTGTGTAGAGTGCTTTATAGTGACTGTTGTTGGGTAGAGTGCTCCATAGTGAGTGTTGTTGGGTATGCTGCTCTATAGTGACGGTTGTTGGGTTCATGATATATAGTGACTATTGTTGTGAATGGTGCACAGTGACTGCTGTTGGGTAGACTGCTCTATAGTAACTGTTGTTGGTAGAGTGCTCTTTAGTGACTGTTGTTGGGTAGGTGCTCTATAGTGACTGTTGTTGGGTAGGTGTTCTATAGTGACTGTTGCTGGGTAGGTGCTCTACAGTGAATGTTTTTGATTAGGTGCTCTATAGTGACTGCTGCTATGCAGGGTGCTCTAGTGACTGTTGTGGGTCGAGTGCTCTATAGTGACCATTGCTAGGTATAGTGCTCCCTAGTGACTGATGTTTGGTACATGCTCTATAGTGACTGTTGCTGGGTAGGGTGCTCTGTACTGGCTCTTGTTGGGTAGGTGTTCTATAGTGACTGTCATTGAGTAAGGTGCTCCATATTTACTGTTGTTGTGTGGAAATGCCCTATAGTTACTTTTGATGGTTAGAGTGCACTATAATTGACTGTTGTTGGGTGGAGTGCTCTATAGCAGCTGTGTTTCTGTAGAGTGATCTATAGTGACTGTTGTTGGGTAGAGTGCTCTGTAGTTTCTGTGGTTAAGTAGAGTGCTCTATAGGTGACTGTTTTGGGTTGGGTGCTCTATACTGACTTTTTCTGGGTAGGGTGTTATTTAGTGATTGTTTCTGGGAAGGATGTTCTATAGTAATTGTTGTTGAGTAGAGTGCTCTATAGTGACTGTTGCTGGGTTGGGTGCTCTATAGTGATTTTTGTTGAGTAGGGCACTCTATGGTGACTTTTAGTGGGTAGGGTGCTGCATAGTGACTGTTGTAGCATAGGTGCTCTATACTGACAGTTGTTGAGTAGGTGCTCTATAGTGACAGTTGTTTGTAGGGTGCTCTATAGTGACTGTTGCTGGGTAGTGTGTTTTATAGTGACTGTTCCTGGGTAGGATGCTCTATAGTGATTGTTGAGTAGATCACGCTATAGTGACTGTTGATAAAATGGGTGCTCTATAATGACTGTTGCTGGGTAGAGTGTTATATGGTGACTGTTGCTGAATAAAATGTTCCATAGTGATTGTTGTTGAGTAGAATGCTCTATACTGACTGTTGCTGGGTTGGGTGCTCTATATTGATTGTTGTGGAGTAGAGTGTTCTATAGTGACTGTTGCTGGGTATGGTGTTCTATAGTGACTGTTGCTGGGTAGCATGCTCTATAGTGACTGTTGCAGAATAGGGTATTCTGTAGTGACTGTTTTTGGGTGGGGTGCTCTATAATGACTGTTGCTGGGTAGAGTACTCCATAGTAACCATTGTTGGGTAGGTGCTCTACAGTGAATGTTTTTGGTTAGGTGCTCTATAGTGACTGCTGCTGTGCAGGGTGTTCTGTAGTGACTGTTTTGTGTTGAGTGCTCTATAGTGAACGTTGCTAGGTAGAGTGCTCCCCAGTGACTGATGTTTGGTACGTGCTCTATAGTGACTGTTCTGGGTAGGGTTCTCTGTACTGGCTGTTGTTGGGAAGGTGTTCTATAGTGACTGTTGTTGGGTAAGGTGCTCTATATTGACTGTTGGGTGGGGTGCCCTATAGTTACTTTTCTTGGTTAGAGTGCTCTATAATTGACTGTTGTTGGGTGTAGTGCTCTATAGTGGCTGTTGTTGTGTAGAGTGCTCTATAGTGACTGTTGTTGGGTAGAGTGCTCTGTAGTTACTGTGGTTGGGTAGAGTGCTTTATAGGTGACTGTTTTTGGTGGGGTTCTCTATATTGACTCTTGCTGGGTAGAGTGCTCTATAGTGACTCTGTTTGGTAAGGGCCTCTATAGTGAGTGTTGTTTGGTACATGCTCTATAGTGACTGTTGCTGGGTGGGGTGCTCTATAGTGACTGTTGTTTGGTGGAGTGCTCTATAGTGAGTATTGTTGGGTGGAGTGTTCTATACTGATTGTTGCTGGGTAGTGTGCTCTACAGTGACTATTGTCGGAAAGGTTGCTCAATACTGACACTTGTTGCATAGGTGATCTATAGTGACTTTTGTTGGATAGGGTGCTCTATAGTGACTGTTGGGTAGTGCTCTAGTGACTGTTGTTTGGTGTGTTCTATAGATTGTTGCTGGGTAGTGTGCTCTACAGTGACTGTTGTTGGAGGTGCTCTATATGACTGTTGTTGAGGTGCTAGTGACTGTTTTGTGGTGCTCTATAGTGACTGTTGTTGGGTATTGCTCATAGTGACTGTTGTTGGGTAGGTGCTGTATAGTAACTGTGTTGTGTGTCTCTATAGTGACTGTTCTTGGGAGTGCTCTATAACTGTTGGTAGGTACTCTATACTGAATGTTGCTGGGTAGCATGATCCATAGTGACTGTTGTTGGGTAGGTTCCACTGTAGTTACTGTGGTTGGGTAGTTAGCTCTATAATGACTGTGGTTAGGTGGAGTACTCTATAGTGACAGTTTTGGGTAGGGTAGTCCATAGTGACTGCTGTTGTGTAGAGTTCTCTATAGTGACTGTTGGGGTGCTCTAGTGACTGTTGTGTTTTATAGTGACTGTTGTTGTGCTCTATAGTGACTGCAGTTGGGTAGAATGCTTTATAGTGACTGTTGTTATGTAGGGTGCTTTATAGTGACTGTTGTTGGAAGCATGCTCTATAGTGACTGCTGTTGGGTAGGGATCTCTATAGTGACTGTTGCTGGATGGGGTGCTCTATAGTGACTGTACTTGGGTAGGTACTTTATAGTGAATGTTGTGTGGGGTGCTCTATAGTGACTGTTGTTAAGTAGGTGCTCTATAGACACTGTTTGGGTAGTGTTCTCTGTAGTGACTGTTGTTGGGTAGAGTGCTATCTAGGTACTGTGGTTGGGTAGAGTGCTCTATAATGACTGATTTTGAGTATGTGCTCTATAGTTACTGTTGTTGGATAGTTGCTCTATACGGACTATTGTTGGGTTGGGTGCTCTATACTGACATTTGTTGGGTAGGGGCTCTACAGTGACTCTTGTTGGGTAAGTGCTCTATAGTGACTGTCATTGGGTAGGTGCTCTATAGTTACTGTTGTTAGGTAGAGTTCTATAGTTACTGTTATTGGTTTGGGTGCTCTATAGTGACTGTTGTTGGGTAGGCACTCTGTGCTACTCAGTCACTGCGAGTGCCTAACAACAGTCACTGTAGGGCCTACACCAACAGTCACTGAGAAAACTGTGAACAGTCACTATGGTGCACCATGCCAACCACATATTCTATGGGCATTCTACCCAGCAGTCACTATGGGCACCAACAGTCACTATCGAGCACCCACAGCAACATTAACTCTGGCATTGTCAACACTCACTGTAAAGCACTTTGACAAGAGAAACTACAGAGCACTGTACCCAGCAACAGTCACTATAGAGCACATACTCAAAATCAGTCATTATGGAGCACTCTGACCACAGTACCTGAGCACTCTGGTGTCACTATGAACTCTGGAACAATGCCACTATACTGAACAACTATAGAGTGAACCCAACAGTCACTGGAGGCACTCAAAATCAGTCACTAGAGCATCTACCCAGCAACAGTCACTGGTGCACCCTACCTGGCAAAGTCACTATAAAGCCATCAGTCACTATAAAGCACTCTACAAACACAGTTACTATAGATCAGCATAACCAACAGTCACTATGAGCACTACCAACAGTCACTATAGGCAGCCCACAACAGTCACTATAAGAACCTGGCCAGCAACAGTCACCATCTACAGCACTCTGCAACAGTCACTATGAACTCCAAACAGTCACTATGGGTGCCATCCAACAACAGACTCTGCAGAGCATTCTACCAAACACGGTCACTATAGAGCACCTGCAACAATAGTCACTATAAAACCCACCAAGATTCACTGGGTACCTACACAACAGTCTCTGCACTCACAACAGTTATTATAAACCCGCCACACAAATTCAGTATAGAGCACCCTGCAGCAACAGTCGGTATAGAGGCCCAGCAACGCGGTCACTATAGAGCACTCACAACAGTCACTATAGAATATACTGCAACAATGGTCACTATGAGCTGAAAGTCACTCTAGAGCACCCCCAACACAGTCACTATAGAGCACCCTACTCAGCATCAGTCACTATAGAGCACCTGCCTCGTCAGTTTAGAGCACCCCAGTCACTATAAAGCACCTGCCAAAAAGCATCATTATAGAGACCATACCCAGCAACAGTCAGTACACAACCCAGCAACTGTCACTAAAAGCATTCTGCAGCAACAGTCACTATGCCCACACAACAGTCAGTATAAAGCACCTACCCAGCAAGGTCTCTATAAACCAACCCACAACA
>CM038409.1:56810574-56882759 GCA_021498475.1 Saguinus midas | reverse complement strand
AAAGTTTCATTACTTTCTAATGGAGCTAAATCTCTTGGCCAGGGAATGGGAAGGCTCCAATGTCTCATGGCAGGAAACACCAGCCAGCCACCGTCAGTGCCTTGGGCCATATGTCCAAGCCTGGCAGGGAGTGGTAGTGGGTGGAGGGTAGCCGCTGCTCACTAGTCAGTCCCAAAAAAGGAAGGAAAAGACCATGAAAAGACCTGCAGCAATGACAGGTGAAGGCATGGTTTCCCCCACCCTCAGAAGTCTGAGGATGAAAAGGCTTAGAAGCAACAGTGAGTTTTTTAGTTTCCATTTCACTTACCACTTATCAAGCCCCATGTTGGGTGCCAAAAATGTTGCAGGATTTTTCCTTAGTTCAGCTAAGGATGGGGTCCCTGTCTGTCCCACAGCCAGAAAAATTTAGGCTGAGAGACTGAAGAGTGAGTAAAGCAGAATTTTACTGGGTAAAAAAGAAGAAAAGGGGGAAACAGGGACTCTTTCTAGGACAGAGTCCCTGTTAGAGTGCTTCCTGCCTGACATTTGAATCCCAGGTTCCACACAGGAAGCCATTACTGGGTATCATCCAAAAGACTATAAATCGTTCTACTATAAGGACACATGCACAGAATGTTCATTGCAGCACTGTTTACAATAGCAAAGACCTGGAACCAACCCAAATGCCCATCGATGATAGACTGGACTTGGAAAATGTGGCACATATACACCATGGAATATTATGCAGCAATCAAAAATGATGAGTTTGTGTCCTTTGTAAGGACATGGATGAATCTGGAGAACATCATTCTCAGCAAACTGACACAAGAACAGAACAAGAAATACCGCATATACTCACTCATAGGTGGGTGAGAAAAATGAGAACACACGGACACCGAGAGGCGGTCTACTATACACTGGGGACTGTTGGGGGAAACGGGGGAGGGACAGCGGGTGGGGCTCGGGGAGGATAGCCTGGGGATGAATACCAAGTATGGGTGAAGGGGAGGAGGGCAGGAAAACACACTGCCATGTGTGTACCTATGCAACTGTCTTGCACGTTCTGCACATGTACCCCAAAACCTATAATGCAATAAAAATTTAAAAAAAAGAGCCTATCTGAATAACATGCAACTTGGAATAAGTCAGGATTCTATTTTGTATAGCCACTCATTTCGACATGAATGTAAAAATGCACGCCTCATGAGTATTGAAGAGTATCTATTTTATGGCCACACATTCAGAGCCTCACAGAATAAAACAAACCTACGGAAAAGTCAGGAGTGTATTTCACATAGCCAATTATTCTGAACCTAAGTGGAGAATCATACACATCTTGAAAATACTCAGGACTCTATTATATAGAGTCACTTATTCGGAGTCTAACTCAATAATGCACAAATGAAAAATGTTCTGGAGATTATTTGATATGACTGTTGACCCAATGACTCAGTGGAAAATTCACAGCTGAGAAATAGTCAAAACGGTAGAGTCAGGAGTCTATTTTACGTGGTCACTCTTTCAGCAATACACTGAAGAATAAATACCTTGGGAATAGTCAGAGTCCAGGGCTTATGGCCACTCAATCACAGCATTCCCGAATAATGCACAGTGGAGCAATAGCAAGGAGTCTATTTCTTTTCTTTTTTTAAAAAATTTTTATTGCATTATAGGTTTTGGGGTACATGTGCAGAACGTGCAAGATAGTTGCATAGGTACACATATGGCAGTGTTTTGCTGCCTTCCTCCCTTCACCCACACTTGGCATTCATCCCAGACTATCCCTCCCAGTCCCCACTGTCCCTCCCCATTTTCTCCAATAGACCCCAGTGTATAGTAGACCTTCTGTGTCCATGTGTTCTCATTTTTCTCACCCACCTATGAGTGAGTATATGCGGTATTTCTTTTCTGTTCTTCTGTCAGTTTGCTGAGAATGATGTTCTCAGATTCATCCATGTCCTTACAAAGGACACAAACTCATCATTTTTGATTGCTGCATAATATTCCATGGTGTATATGTGCCACATTTTCCCAGTCCAGTCTATCATCGTTGGGCATTTGGGTTGGTTCCAGGTCTTTGCTATTGTAAACAGTGCTGCAATGAACATTCGTGTGCATGTGTCCTTATAGTAGAACGATTTATAGTCCTTTGGATATACCCAGTAATGGGATTGCTGGGTCAAATGGAATTTCTATTTCTAGGTCCCTGAGGAATCGCCACACTGTCTTCCACAATGGTTGAACTAATTTACACTCCCACCAACAGTGTAAGAGTGTTCCTATTTCTCCACATCCTCTCCAGCATCTGCTGTCTCCAGATTTTTAATGATCGCCATTCTAACTGGCGTGAGATGGTATCTCAATGTGGTTTTGATTTGCATCTCTCTAATGACCAGTGATGATGAGCATTTTTCATATGTTTGTTGGCCTCATGTATGTCTTCTTTTGTAAAGTGTCTGTTCATATCCTTTGCCCATTTTTGAATGGGCTTTTCCTGTAAATCTGTTTGAGTTCTTTGTAAATTCTGGATATCAGCCTTTGTCAGATGTGTAAACTGCAAGATTTTTCCCATTCTGATGGTTGCCGATTCACTCTAGTGACTGTTTCTTTTGCCGTGCAGAAGCTGTGGAGTTTGATTAGGTCCCATTTGTCTATTTTGGCTTTTGTTGCCAATGCTTTTGGTGTTTTATTCATGAAGTCCTTGCCTACTCCTATGTCCTGAATGGTTTTGCCTAGATTTTCTTCTAGGGTTTTTTGTCAGGTCTTACGTTTAAGTCTTTAATCCATCTGGAGTTAATTTTAGTGTAAGGTGTCAGGAAGGGGTCCAGTTTCTGCTTTCTGCACATGGCTAGCCAGTTTTCCCAACACCATTTATTAAATAAAGAATCCTTTCCCCATTGCTTGTTTTTGTCTGGTTTATCAAAGATAATATGGTTGTAGATATGTTGTGTTGCCTCCGATGCTTCTGTTCTGTTCCATTGGTCTATATCTCTGTTTTGGTACCAGTACCATGCTGTTTTGATTACTGTAGCCTTGTAGTATAGTTTGAAGTCTGGTAGTGTGATGCCTCCCGCTGTGTTCTCTTTGCTTAGAATTGACTTGGCTATGCGGGCTCTTTTTTGGTTCCATATAAAATTCATGGTGGTTTTCTCCAGTTCTGTGAAGAAATTCAATGGTAGTTTGATGGGGATAGCATTGATTGTGTAAATTACTTTGGGCAGTATAGCCATTTTCACGATATTGATTCTTCCTAACCACGAACATGGAATGTTTCTCCATCTGTTTGTGTTCTCTCTTGTTTCGTTGAGCAGTGGTTTGTAGTTTTCCTTAACAAGCTCCCTTACATTCCTTGTGAGTTGTATTCCTAGGTATTTTATTTTCTTTGTAGCAATTGTGAATGGCAGTTCGTTCTTGATTTGGTTCTCTTTAAGTCTGTTATTGGTGTATAGGAATGCTTGTGATTTTTGAACATTGATTTTATATCCTGAGACTTTGCTGAAGTTGCTTATCAGTTGCAGGAGCTTTTGGGCTGAGGTGATGGGGTCTTCTAGGTATACTATCATGTCGTCTGCAAATAGAGACAATTTGGCTTCCACCTTTCCTATTTGAATACCCTTTATTTCTTTTTCTTGCCTGATTGCTCTGGCTAGAACTTCCAGTACTATGTTGAATAGAGTGGTGAGAGGGCATCCTTGTCTAGTGCCGGATTTCAAAGGAATGCTTCCAGTTTTGCCCATTAAGTATGATATTGGCTGTTGGTTTGTCATAAATAGCTTTTATTACTTTGAGATATGTTCCATCAATACCAAGTTTATTGAGGGTTTTTAGCATAAAGGGCTGTTGAATTTTGTCAAATGCCTTCTCTGCATTGAGATAATCATGTGGTTTTGTTTTTGCTTCTGTTTATGTGGTGAATTACATTTATAGACTTATGTTGAACCAGCCTTGCATCCCAGGATGAATCCTACTTGATCATGATGGATAAGTTTTTAATGTGCTGTTGCAATCGGTTTGCCAGTATTTTATTGAAGATTTTTGCATCTATGTTCATCATGGATATTGGCCTGAAGTTTTCTTTTCTTGTTGAGTCTCTGCCAGGTTTTGGTATCAGGATGATGTTGGTCTCATAAAATGATTTGGGAAGGGTTCCCTCTTTTGGATTATTTGGAATAGTTTCAGAAGGAATGGTACCAGATCCTCTTTGTGTGTCTGGTAGAATTCAGCTGTGAACCCATCTGGACCTGGGCTTTTTTGTGTGGTAGGCTCTTAATTGCTGCCTCAACTTCAGACCTTGTTATTGGTCTATTCATAGTTTCAGCTTCCTCCTGGTTTAGGCTTGGGAGGACACAGGCGTCAGGAATTTATCCATTTCTTCCTGATTTACTAGTTTATGTGCATAGAGTTGTTTGTAGTATTCTCTGATGATGGTTTGAATTTCTGTGGAATCTGTGGTGATTTCCCCTTTATCGTTTTTATTGCATCTATTTGGTTGTTCTCTCTTTTCTTTTTATCAGTCTGGCTAGTGGTCTGTCTATTTTGTTGATCTTTTCAAAAACCAGCTCTTAGATTTATTGATTTTTGAAGGGTTTTTCTTGTCTCTATCTCCTTCAGTTCTGCTCTGATCTTAGTTATTTCTTGTCTTTGGCTAGGTTTTGAGCTTTTTGATCTTGCTCCTCTAGCTCTTTCAATTTTGATGATAGGGTGTCAATTTTGGATCTCTCCACTCTTCTCATGTGGGCACTTATTGCTATATATTTTCCTCTACAGACTGCTTTAAATGTGTCCCAGAGATTCTGGTACGTTGTGTCTTCATTCTCGTTGGTTTCAAGAACTTCTTTATTTCTGCCTTCATTTCATTGTTTATCAATCAACATTCAAGAGCCAGTTGTTCAGTTTCCATGAAGCTGTGGTTCTGAGTTATTTTCTGAATTCTGAGTTCCAACTTGATTGCACTATGGTCTGAGAGACTGTTTGTTATGATTTCCAGTTGTTTTGCATTTGCTGAGAGTGCTTTACTTCCAATTATGTGGTCAATTTTGGAGTAGGTGTGATGTGGTGCTGAGAAGAATGTATATTCTGTGGATTTGGGGTGGAGAGTTCTGTAAATGTCTATCAGGTTTGCTTGTTCCAGGTCTGAGTTCAAGTCCTGGATATCCTTGTTAATTTTCTGTCTGGTTGATCTGTCTGCTATTGACAGTGGAGTGTTAAAGTCTCCCACTATTATTGTGTGGGAGTCTAAGTCTCTTTGTAAGTCATTAAGAACTTGCCTTATATATCTGGGTGCTCCTACATTGGGTCCATATATATTTAGAATCGTTATCTCTTCTTGTTGTATGGATCCTTTTACCATTATGTAATGACCTTCTTTGTCCTTTTGATCTTTGTTGCTTTAAAGTCTATTTTATCAGAGATGAAATTGCAACTCCTGCTTTTTTGCTCTCCATTTGCTTGGTAAATCTTCCTCCATCCTTTATTTTGAGCCTTTGTGTATCTTTGCATGTGAGGTGGGTTTCCTGGATACAGCACACCGATGGGTTTTGGTTTTTATCAATTTGCCAGTCTGTGTCTTTTGATTGGTGCATTTAGCCCATTTACATTTAGGGTTAATATTGTTATGTGTGAATTTGATACTGCCATTTTGATGCTAGCTGGCTGTTTTGCCCCGTTGGTTCATGTACATTCTTCATTTTGTTGATGGTCTTTAGCATTTGGTATGCTTTTAGGATGGCTGGAACTGGTTGTTTCTTTCTATGTGTAGTGCCTCTTTCAGGAGCTCTTGTAAAGCAGGCCTAGTGGTGACAAAATCTCTGAGTGCTTGCTTGTTGGAAGATTTTATTTTCCTTCACTTATGAAGCTCAGTTTGGCTGGATATGAAATTCTGGGTTGAAAGCTCTTTTCTTTAAGGATGTTGAATATTGGCCCACTCTCTTCTGGCTTGTAGAGTCTCTGCCGAGAGATCTGCTGTGAGTCTGATGGGCTTCCCTTTGTGGGTGACCCGACCTTTCTCTCTGGCTGCCCTTAGTATTTTCTCCTTCATTTCAACCCTGGTGAATCTGACGATTATGTGCCTTGGGGTTGCTCTTCTTGTGGAGTATCTTTGTGGTGTTCTCTGTATTTCCTGGAGTTGAGTATTGACCTGTCTTGCTAGGTTGGGAAATTTTCCTGGATAATATCCTGAAGAGTGTTTTCCAGCTTGGATTCATTCTCTTCATCACATTCTGGTACACCTATCAAACGTAGGTTGGGTCTCTTCACATAGTCCCACATTTCTTGGAGATTTTGTTCATTCCTTTTGTGCTTTTTCTTTAATCTTGGTTTCTCGTTTTATTTCATTGAGTTGATCTTCAACTTCTGATATTCTTTCTTCTGCTTGGTCAATTCGGCTGTTGAAACTTGTGCATGCTTGAAGTTCTCGTGTTGTGTTTTTCAGCTCCTTCAATTCATTCATATTCCTCTCTAAGTTGTCCATTCTTGTTATCAATTCCTCGAATCTTTTTCAAATCTTTTTCAAGGTTCTTAGTTTCTTTGCACTGATTTAGAACATGTTCTTTTAGCTCACTGAAGTTTCTCATTATCCACTTTCTGAAGTCTGATTCCGTCATTTCATCACATTCATTCTCCGTCCAGCTTTGTTCTCTTGCTGGTGAGGAGTTTTGGTCCTTTAGGAGGTGAGGTGTTTTGGTTTCGGTGTTTTCCTCTTTTGCGCTGGTTTCTTCCCATCTTTATGGATTTATCCGCCTGTCGCCTTAGTAGTTGCTGATTTTTCAATTGGGTCTCTGTGTGGATGCTGAGATTGTTGATGATGAAGTATTTCTGTTACTTAGTTTTCCTTCTAATGGTCTAGCCCTCTGCTGTATGAGTGCTGAGGTCCACTCCAGGCCCTGCTTGTCTGGGTATACCTGCAACAGCTGCGGAACAGTGAGGATGATACCAGTTTCTTCTTCTGCTGTCTTTGTTCCAGAATGATGCCGCCAAATGTCAGTCTGATTAGTCCTTTTTGGGTGACTCTTTGGATATACAGGGTCAGGGCTGCTTGAGGAGACGGTCTGTGCTTTATAGGAGCTCCAGTGCTGAGCTGTGAGCTCCATTGTTCATTCAGGGATGTTGGGAGATTGTTTATGTCTGCTGCAATAGAGCTCATAAAGCACAACCCTTTTTTTTTTTGCCCCTTAGGTGCTCTGTCTCAGGGAGTTGGGGCTTTCTTTATGAGTATCTATTGTACTGTCCTGCCCCACTAGGAGGCAGTCTATTCACTATTTGCCTGCCGGGGCTCTGAACTGCTAGCGCGGTTCTGCCCTGTTGCTGCTGGGCTCCCTTCTGCTGTGGAGTGCTCCCCCCTCCTGGCGGAGTCTCTCTGTTATGGCAGGTTGCCTCGGCAATTGCAGGCTGTGTCAGCCCTAGGCGGTACTTCAGTAGGGACAGATTGCCTCAGTACTGGTGGACGCCCCTCCCTCACTGGGCTGCACCGTCCTAGGTGCCAGCAGCAAAACCCTCAGCCCCAAGTGCCTCCAGTCGCCACCCTGCTTGTCCCCATGAGGGTGGGAACCGCCAAGCCTGATCACCCAGCTCCCTGCCTCAGAGTCCGTCCTCTCTCTCTCTTCCTCTCAGCAAGCTGAAAGGTCAACTCGCTCACTGGCGCCCTAGTAGCCTGCTGATAGGGTACTGGGATCCGTGCAATCTCCCATGCTTCTGCCCACTGCACTGGCTCAGATCACGCTTCCCAGGAAACTCCTGGTCTGGCTCATGGTCCAAGTCCTGTTCAATCAGATGGACATGCCAATCTGCCCTTCCAAATCTCAGATTGCCGGTTTAACAGGGCACCCATACCAGTGAGTTCCGTGCCGTGTACTGCTGTGGCACCGGCTGCCTTAGCCGGCTGTACTAGTGTCCCGTGTCTCTCCCACACCTGGGACTTTCAACCCTCTGTGGGCAAAAACGGTCCATCTGAGTATGTGGCTAGGACTCACCCTCTGTGCCTTCACTGCGAGCTGCAATCCAGAGTCGCTTCTATGATGCCATCTTGCGAGTCCAGCTGTAAATATATGTTCTATATATGTAGTGGTAAACATATTTTCCTTTTTTATTTTATATTTTTATTGCATTTTAAGATTTGTGATATATGTGCAGAACGTGCAAGCTAGTTGCAGAGGTAAACACATGGCAGTGTGTTTTGCTGACTTCTTTCCTTGAAGCACACTTTGCATTTCTCCCTAGGCTATCTCTCCACAGCTCACCCACCACTGTCTTTTTCCCATTCCCAACAATAGACCACAGCGTGTAGTAGAACCCCTCCCTGTGTCCATGTGTTCTCATATTTCTCACACGCCTATGAGTGAGAATATGCGGTATTTCCTCTTCTCTTCTTGTGTCAGTTTGTTAGAATGTTGTTCTCCAGATTCATCCATGGCCTTTCAAAGGACAAAAACTCATCATTTTTGAACGCTGCATAATATTCCCTGGTTAGGAGCCTACTTTATGTAGCCTCTCATTTACATCCTCAGTGAATAATGCACACGTATGGAATAGACACTAGTCTATTTTATATGGCAACAGAATCAAAGACTGAGTGAGTAATACACAGCTTTGATATAGTCACGAGTTTATTCCATATACCAAAATATTCAGGGTGAGAGTCAAAAATATACACCTGTGGACCAGTCAGGAAAAAATTTTATATGGCCAAAGATTGAGAGCCTCAGTGAAAAATATATACATGGAAAATACTCAGGACGCTATTACATATGGTATCTATTTCAGAGCATTATTGAATAAGGAACACCTGTATTGTAATCAGAATTCTATTTTATATAGCCACATATTAAGAGGCTATCTGAATAACATACATATTGGAATAAGTCAGGATTTTATTTTGTATAGCCACTCATTTAGAGACGAATGTAAAAATGCACGCCTGACAAGTATTGAAGAGTCTCTATTTTATGGCCTCACGTTCAGAGCATCACAGAAATAAACAAACCTATGAAAAAGTCAGGAGTCTATTTCAAATGGCCACTTATTCTGAACCTAAGTGGAGAATCATATACATCTTGAAAATACTCAGGACTCTATTATGTATAGCCACTTATTCGGAGTCTCACTCAATAATGCACAAATAAAAAATATTCTGGAAATTATTTGATATAACTGTTGACCCAGTGACTCAGTGGAAAATTCACAGCTGAGAAATAGTCAAGACGATAGATTCAGGAGTCTATTTTACGTGGTCACTCATTCAGAACCTCACTGAATAATACAAACCTTTGGTATAGTCAGAGTCTAGGTCATATGGCCACTCAATCACAGCATTACCGAA
The DNA here is from genome assembly GCA_021498475.1 of Saguinus midas. Classification (NCBI taxonomy): domain Eukaryota; kingdom Metazoa; phylum Chordata; class Mammalia; order Primates; family Cebidae; genus Saguinus; species Saguinus midas. Next base: position 56,873,467 of record CM038409.1, on the reverse strand, counting down.
TAATGCACAGTGGGGCAGTAGTAAGGATTCTATTTCATATCGACTCTCATTCAGATCTACACTGCGAAATAAACAGCTGTGGAGTAGTAAGGATTCTATTAAAGGTACCTTCAAGTTAACAGCTTCGTGAATGATACACACATGCTTGATAGTCAGGAGACACTTTGATGTTGACACTTATACCAAACTTCTTCGAATACTGCACATGTGGGGAAAAATCACTATTCTTTATTTCTGCCTTCATTTCTTTGTTTATCCAATCAACATTCAAGAGACAGTTGTTCAGTTTCCATGAAGCTGTGTGGCTCTGAGTTATTTTCTAAATTCTGAGTTCCAACTTGATTGCACTATTGTGTAGTCAAGAGTCTATTTCATGTAGACACATCTTCAGAGCCTCAGTGAATAAGAAAGACCCTTGCTTTAGTACGAAATCTAATTAATATGGCCACATCTCCTGAGCCTCACTGAAAAATACACCCATGGAGAATAACTTGGAGTTTATTGTCGATGGACATTCATTCATAGCCTTGGGGAATAATGCACACCTGTGGAGAAGTCAGGAGTCTATTTTATTTGGACATTTACTCATAACCTCAGTGAATTATATGCACATGTGGATTAGTCAGGATTCCATTTTATATGGCCACTGACTCATAACCTCAGTGAACAATGCACCAATGTAAATTACTCAGCATATTTATTAAATAAAGCCACTTATTGAGAGATTCACTGAATAATACAAATATTAAGACAGACAGCATCCTGTTTCATGTGGTCACACACAAAAAACATCACTGAGGAATACACACCTGGGGAAGTGTTAGAAGTCTACTTTATATAGCCTCTCATTTACATCCTCAGTGAATAATGCACACGTGTGGAATAGACACTAGTCTATTTTATATGGCTACAAAATTAAAGACTGAGTGAGTAATACACAGCTTTGAAATAGTCACTAGTCTATTCCATATGCCCCAATATTCAGAGTGAGAGTCAATAATACGCACCTGTGGACCAGTTAGGAATCAATTTCATATGGCCAAAGATTGAGAGCCTCAGTGAAAAACACATACTTGGGGAATAGTCAGGATGCTATTACATATGGTATCTATTTTAGAGCTTTATTAAATAAGGAACACCTGTATTGTATTCAGAATTCTATTTTATATAGCCACATATTAAGAGCCTATCTGAATAACATACAACTTGGAATAAGTCAGGATTCTATTTTGCATAGCCACTCATTTAGAGATGAATGTAAAAATGCACGCCTGAGAAGAATTGAAGCGTCTCTATTTTATGGCCACACATTCAGAGCCTCACAGTATAAAATAAACGTATGGAAGAGTCAGGAGTGTATTGCACATGGCGATTTATTCTGAACCTAAGTGGAGAATCATATACATCTTGAAAATACTCAGGACTATTATATAGAGCCACTTATTCAGAGTCTCACTCAATAATGCACAAATGAAAAATAGTCTGGAGATTATTTGACATGACTGTTGACCCAGTGACTCAGTGGAAAATTCACAGCTGAGAAATAGTCAAGACGACAGAGTCATGAGTCTATTTTACGTGGTAACTCATTCAGAAACTCACTGAAGAATACACACATTGGGAATAGTCAGAGTCCAGGTCATATGGCCACTCAATAACAGCATTACCGAATAATGCACAGTGAGGTAATAGTAAGGAGTATATTTCATATCGACTCTCATTCAGAGCTGTACTGCTAAATAAACAGCTGTGGAGTAGTAGGGATTCTATTGAAAATATCTTCAAATTAAGCAGCTTCGTGAATGATACACACATGCTTGATAGCCAGGAGACTATTTGATGTGGACACTTATACCGAACCTCTTCGAATACTGCACATGTGGGGAATAATCACTAGTCTATTTCATATAGTGATTCGTTTGGAGAGTCAAAAAATAAAGCCCACCTGTGGAATAAAATGGGTTCTATTTCATAAAGACACTTTTTCAGTGCTTCAGTGAATAATATATATATATTTATATGAATATATAATATATATTTAAAATATATAAAAATAATATATTTATATTTATATGAATCTTTTTCACATGGCCACTCCTTCAGGGCCGCTGTGAATAATACTTCCCTCAGAAAGTCATGGGTCTTCTTCAAAGGGCTACACATTCAGAGTCTCTGTAAGTAATGAACACCTGAGTAATACACAAGAGTCCCTTCTTTGTGCCCATTTAGTCAGAGTCTCATTCAATAATTGACACCTAGAAAAGAGTTAAGAGTCTACTTCATGTAGCAACACATTTAGAGCCTCAGTAAATAATGGACACCATTGTAATAGTCGAACATTTTTTATATGGCCACATATTCTGTGCCTCCCTGAATGATACACTCCTGGGAAATCCTCAGAACTCTACTTCATACTACCACCCCTTTAGAACCTTATTGAATATTTCACAATGGAGCAGTAGTAAGGTGTCTATTTTTTATGTCCTCTCATTCAAAGTTTCAGTGAATAATGAACTTCTATGGTGTAATCAGGACGCTGTTTAAGACAACCACGAATTAAGTGCCTTCCTGAATGATACACACCTGGGTGATAGGAGTCTATTCCAGGTGAACTCTAATTGTGGGAATCGCTGAGTAATACACACTTGGTGTAGGTTCAGGTGTCTATGTGGTATGGACACTCATACAGAAACTGTTTGAATAATGCACACATGGAGAATAATGAGGAGTCTATGTCATACGGCTACTCATTCAGACAAACAGTGAATAACGCACATGTGGAGTAATTAGAAGTCTCTTTCATATGGCCGCTTTTTTCAGCCTCACTGAATATTACACACTAGTGGTATAGTCTGGAGTCTATTTTTTATGGCTACTCATTCAGAGAATCACGGAATAATGGACACCTGTGGAATAGTCAGAAGTCTCTTTTCTATGGCCACTCCTTGAGAGCCTCACTAAATGTACACACCTGGGAAAATAGTCATTCAGAGTCTCACTAAATAATGCACACCTCTGGAACAGTCAGGAGACTTTTTCTTTTTTTCTTTTATTTTAAAATTTATAACAACTATTTTTATGAATGATTACAAAACAGGACATAGCCAATGCTAGCAAAAATATTAGTAATGATTTTATTAAAACTGAGACCAGAGGCAAGATTCAGATACTCATTCAGCTCTCGGTAAAAACAGAATAGTTAAGATCTATGTTCCTTTTTATACAGACTAGAATTCATGTACAGAATACTGGTATTTGTTTTTTGATAACCAAATGAACTCACTGGTCTGGGTCCCTGTTAACCGGCAATGAGATTTAACAGACTCATGTCCATCTGATTCACTTACAATGAGCCAGACCATTTCCTATATCTGAGCCTAGTCACAGATCATGGATAGTGTATCAGCTCTGGCGCAGTGAGATCCTTTCATTAAAAAAGAGAGAATCTCAAGCTATCCTCTTCCCAGCTCACAAAAGCAGACACACTGGACGCTTCTATTTTGTTCATCTCTCAGCCTCAGGAATCCACCATTGATGACAGTGCACCCCATAGTACCTAGGACTGCCTGCGTTCACAACCTATAACAGACTCTATACAGCAGAAACCCAGTTCAGGCAAATAGTGAATAGACTGCCATCTAGTGGGGACAGTGCAACAGATACTCATAAAGAAAGCCCAACCCTGAGACAGAGCATCTATTTTTTCTTTTTTTTTTTTTGAGAGAAAGAGAGGATATAGAGGGTCTTTTTTTGAAAGGAAAAGAGAGGAAGAAAAGAGGAGAGAACAGAAATATTGCTTTATTCTATAAATGGCTATTAATAATGGCTGATCATTATTTTATGTATTTAAAATGGAGAATGTATATTTTATTTATCTAAAGTGGAGAGTTTGCTTATTAAGTTACTTGTTACTGATCTGAGTTCAGATTCTGGATATCCTTGTTTATTTTCTGTTTCGTTGAGTTTGAATCTCTTTATGGGTCTTATGCATCTGTGTGTTAGAATGCATTGATCCTTATACCACTCTATCTTTTTTGGTTTGAAATCTGTTTTATCAAATGCATGAATTGCAACTCCTTTTTGTTTATTTATTTGTTTTTTTTCTGTATTTGATTGGTAGATCTTTCTCCAACCCTTTGTTTTTAGTCTATGTATATCTTTGGATATGAAATAGGTCTGGATATAGTATACCGTTAGGTTTTGGCTGTATCTTTTAATTAGAAAATTTAGTCGATTTCCATTTAAGATTACTGCCATTTGATGTTAACTGGCTATTTTATCCATTCATTGATGTAAATTCTTCTTTCTGTTGATGTTCTTTACTTTTTGGTATATTTTTAGAAAGGCTAATACTGGTTGTTCCTTTCTGTGTATAATGCTTCTTTCAGAAGTTTTTGTAAAGCAGGCCTGGTGGTAATAAAATCTCTGAGTACTTGCTTGTTCATAAAAGATTTTATTTTTCCTTCAATTGTGAAGCTTAGTTTGGCAGGATATGAAATTCTGGGCTGAAATTTCTGTTCTTTGAGGATGTTAAATATCACTCTCTTCTGGCTTGTAGGGTTTCTACTGAGAGATCTGCTGTAAGTCTAATAGGCTTCCCTTTGTGGGTAACCTGACCTTTCTCTCTGGCTGCCCTTAGTATTTTCTCCTTTGTTTCAACCCTGGTGAATCTAACAATTATCTTGGGTTGCTCTTCTTAAGGAATATCTTTGTGGTGTTCTCTGTATTACCTGAGGTTGAATGGTATCCTGCTTTGCTAGATTGGAAAATTCTCCTGGATAATATCCTGAAGAATATTTTTGCTGGCATTCTCTCCATCACATTCAGGTACACCTATTAAACGTAGATTAGGTCTTTTCACATAGTCCCATAATTCTTGGAGACTTTGCTCATTCCTTTTTATCCTTTTTCTCTATTCTTATCTTCTCGTTCCATTTCATTAAGTGAGACCTCTAATATCCTTGCTTCTGTGATCAATTACTATTCAAACTTGTGCATATTTCACTAAGTTCTCGTGATATTTTCAACTCCATTAGTTCATTTATATTCCTTTCTATATTGTCCATTCTAACATTTGTCTAACCTTTTTCAAAGTTCAGTTTCTTTGTGGAGAACAATTTGCAATTCAGGGTTTTACCATCCACCTTCTAAAGCCTCCAGATACTGGAACACAGTCCTCTTCCATTAGGGCTTGTTCCGTTGCTGATAATTACTATCCAGAGGGAGAGGTTCTGACTTTCAGTTTTCTCGGCCAGCCTGCCCTGAGTGATTTTATCCATCTGATATTTATTAGCGCCTTTCTCATTAAGTTCCTGAGAGGATGTCAATTTATTGATTCCCAGTGCTGGAATGAGCAACCCACTGCGCCAAAACAACAGCGGATAAGAGATTGCTCTTCTGCCAGGAATCTGGTCTGGCTTCCTTCGGAGTCCCAACAAGCAGCTCACTTCCAGGGCTCAAACACCAGTCAGTAGGGGAACCAGTGCTCTGCACAGAGCTGCAGCCCAGGCGGCGCAAAAGCTGCACCGCCACAGAAGTCGCTGGCGGCCATGGACCTCCACTGGAAATCTTCTGGTCCGTGGGCGGCAAAAGCTGAAAATGACGCCTCACGTGAGCCACTGGGAGCTACAATGGGCTGTTAGCGATCAGCCATCTTGGACTCTCCTGAGACAGAGCATCTAAGGGTGAAAAAAAAAAAAGAGTGGTGTTTTATGAGTTCTATTGCAGCAGACATAAACAACCTCCCAACAACCCTGAATGAACAACAGCTCAGCTCAGCACTGGAGCTCCTATAAAGCACAGACTGTCTCCTCAAGCAGCTCCTGACCCCTGTATATCCAAGAGTCACCCCAGAAAAGGACTAATCAGACTGACATTTGGCTGGCATCATTCTGGAACAAGGGCAGCAGAAGAAGAAACTGGTATCATCCTCATTGTTCTGCAGCTGCTGCAGGTATACCCCAGACAAGCAGGGCCTGGGTGGACCTCAGCACTCATACAGCAGAGAGGATAGATCATTAGAGGAAAACTAAGTAACAGAAATACTTCATCATCAACAATCTCAGTGTCACACAGAGACCCAATTGAAAAATCAGCCAATACTAAGACGACAGGCGGATAAATCCATAAAGATGGGAAGAAACCAGCGCAAAAGGAGGAAAACACCGAAACCAAAACACCTCACCTCCAAAAGGACCAAAACTCCTCACCAGCAAGGGAACAAAGCTGGACGGAGAATGAATGTGACGAAATGAGCGGAATCAGACTTCAGAAAGTGGATAATGAGAAACTTCAGTGAGCTAAAGGAACATGTTCTAAACCAGTGCAAAGAAACTAAGAACCTAGAAAAAGATTTGAAAAAGATTCGAGGAATTGATAACAGAATGGACAACTTAGAGAGGAATATGAATGAATTGAAGGAGCTGAAAACACAACACGAGAACTTCATGAAGCATGCACAAGTTTCAACAGCCGAATTGACCAAGCAGAAGAAAGAATATCAGAAGTTGAAGATCAACTCAATGAAATAAAACGAGAAACCAAGATTAAAGAAAAAGTGCAAAAAGGAATGAACAAAATCTCCAAGAAATGTGGGACTATGTGAAGAGACCCAACCTACGTTTGATAGGTGTACCAGAATGTGATGAAGAGAATGAATCAAGCTGGAAAACACTCTTCAGGATATTATCCAGGAAAATTTCCCCAACCTAGCAAGACAGGTCAATACTCAACTCCAGGAAATACAGAGAACACCACAAAGATACTCTGCAAGAAGAGCAACCCCAAGGCACATAATCGTCAGATTCACTAGGGTTGAAATGAAGGAGAAAATACTAAGGGCAGCCAGAGAAAGGTCAGGTCACCCACAAAGGAAGCCCATCAGACTCACAGCAGATCTCTCGGCAGAGACTCTACAAGCCAGAAGAGAGTGGGGGCCAATATTCAACATCCTTAAAGAAAAGAGCTTTCAACCCAGAATTTCATATCCAGCCAAACTGAGCTTCATAAGTGAAGGAAAAATAAAATCCTTCACGAACAAGCAAGTACTCAGAGATTTTGTCACCACTAGGCCTGCTTTACAAGAGCTCCTGAAAGAGGCACTACACATAGAAAGAAACAACCAGTTCCAGCCATCCTAAAAGCATACCAAATGCTAAAGACCATCAACAAAATGAAGAATGTACATGAACCAACGGGCAAAACAGCCAGCTAGCATCAAAATGGCAGTATCAAATTCACATAACAATATTAACCCTGAATGTAAATGGGCTAAATGCACCAATCAAAAGACACAGACTGGCAAATTGGATAAAAACCAAAACCCATCGTGTGCTGTATCCAGGAAACCCACCTCACATGCAAAGATACACAAAGGCTCAAAATAAAGGGATGGAGGAAGATTTACCAAGCAAATGGAGAGCAAAAAAGCAGGAGTTGCAATTCTCATCTCTGATAAAATAGACTTTAAAGTAACAAAGATCAAAAGAGACAAAGAAGGTCATTACATAATGGTAAAAATCGATACAACAAGAAGAGATAACGATTCTAAATATATATGGACCCAAGGAGCACCCAGATATATAAGGCAAGTTCTTAATGACTTACAAAGGACTTAGACTCCCACACAATAATAGTGGGAGACTTTAACACTCCACTGTCAATAGCAGACAGATCAACCAGACAGAAAATTAACAAGGATATCCAGGACTTGAACTCAGACCTGGAACAAGCAAACCTGATAGACATTTACAGAACTCTCCACCCCAAATCCACAGAATATACATTCTTCTCAGCACCACATCACACCTACTCCAAAATTGACCACATAATTGGAAGTAAAGCACTCCTCAGCAAATGCAAAACAACGGAAATCATAACAAACAGTCTCTCAGACCATAGTGCAATCAAGTTGGAACTCAGAATTCAGAAAATAACTCAGAACCGCACAGCTTCATGGAAACTGAACAACTGGCTCTTGAATGTTGATTGGATAAACAATGAAATGAAGGCAGAAATAAAGAAGTTCTTTGAAACCAACGAGAATGAAGACACAACGTACCAGAATCTCTGGGACACATTTAAAGCAGTCTGTAGAGGAAAATATATAGCAATAAGTGCCCACATGAGAAGAGTGGAGATCCAAAATTGACACCCTATCGTCAAAATTGAAAGAGCTAGAGGAGCAAGATCAAAAAGCTCAAAACCTAGCCGAAGACAAGAAATAACTAAGATCAGAGCAGAACTGAAGGAGATAGAGACAAGAAAAACCCTTCAAAAATCAATAAATCTAAGAGCTGGTTTTGAAAAGATCAACAAAATAGACAGACCACTAGCCAGACTGATAAAAAGAGAGAGAACAACCAAATAGATGCAATAAAAACGATAAAGGAAATCACCACAGATTCCACAGAAATTCAAACCATCATCAGAGAATACTACAAACAACTCTATGCACATAAACTAGTAAATCAGGAAGAAATGGATAAATTCCTGGACGCCTGTGTCCTCCCAAGCCTAAACCAGGAGGAAGCCGAAACTATGAATAGACCAATAACAAGGTCTGAAGTTGAGGCAGCAATTAGAGCCTACCACACAAAAAAGCCCAGGTCCAGATGGGTTCACAGCTGAATTCTACCAGACACACAAAGAGGATCTGGTACCATTCCTTCTGAAACTATTCCAAATAATCCAAAGAGGAACCCTTCCCAAATCATTTTATGAGACCAACATCATCCTGATACCAAAACCTGGCAGAGACTCAACAAGAAAACTTCAGGCCAATATCCATGATGAACATAGATGCAAAATCTTCAATAAAATACTGGCAAACCGATTGCAACAGCACATTAAAAACTTATCCATCATGATCAAGTAGGATTCATCCGGGATGCAAGGCTGGTTCAACATACGCAAGTCTATAAATGTAATTCACCACATAAACAGAAGCAAAAACAAAAATCACATGATTATCTCAATTGATGCAGAAGGCATTTGACAAAATTCAACAGCCCTTTATGCTAAAACCCTCAATAAACTTGGTATTGATGGAACATATCTCAAAGTAATAAAAGCTATTTATGACAAACCAACAGCCAATATCATACTTAATGGGCAAAAACTGGAAGCATTCCTTTGAAATCCGGCACTAGACAAGGATGCCCTCTCACCACTTCTATTCAACATAGTACTGGAAGTTCTAGCCAGAGCAATCAGGCAAGAAAAAGAAATAAAGGGTATTCAAATAGGAAAGGTGGAAGCCAAATTGTCTCTATTTGCAGACGACATGATAGTATACCTAGAAGACCCCATCACCTCAGCCCAAAAGCTCCTGCAACTGATAAGCAACTTCAGCAAAGTCTCAGGATATAAAATCAATGTTCAAAAATCACAAGCATTCCTATACACCAATAACAGACTTAAAGAGAACCAAATCAAGAACGAACTGCCATTCACAATTGCTACAAAGAAAATAAAATACCTAGGAATACAACTCACTAGGAATGTAAGGGACCTCTTAAGGAAAACTACAAACAACTGCTCAACGAAATAAGAGAGGACACAAACAGATGGAGAAACATTCCATGTTCGTGGTTAGGAAGAATCAATATCGTGAAAATGGCTATACTGCCCAAAGTAATTTACACAATCAATGCTATCCCCATCAAACTACCATTGAATTTCTTCACAGAACTGGAAAACCACCATGAATTTCATATGGAACCAAAAAGAGCCCGCATAGCCAAGTCAATTCTAAGCAAAAGAACACAGCGGAGGCATCACGCTACCAGACTTCAAACTATACTACAAGGCTACAGTAATCAAAACAGCATGGTACTGGTACCAAAACAGAGATATAGACCAATGGAACAGAACAGAGGCATCGGAGGCAACACAACACATCTACAACCATATTATCTTTGATAAACCAGACAAAAACAGGCAATGGGGAAAGGATTCTATTTAATAAATGGTGTTGGGAAAACTGGCTAGCCATGTGCAGAAAGCAGAAACTGGACCCCTTCCTGACACCTTACACTAAAATTAACTCCAGATGGATTAAAGACTTAAACGTAAGACCTGACACCATAAAACCCTAGAAGAAAATCTAGGCAAAACCATTCAGGACATAGGAGTAGGCAAGGACTTCATGAACAAAACACCAAAAGCATTGGCAACAAAAGCCAAAATAGACAAATGGGACCTAATCAAACTCCACAGCTTCTGCACGGCAAAAGAAACAGTCACTAGAGTGAATCGGCAACCATCAGAATGGGAAAAATCTTTGCAGTTTACACATCTGACAAAGGGTTGATATCCAGAATTTACAAAGAACTCAAACAGATTTACAGGAAAAAACAAACAAGCCCATTCAAAATGGGCAAAGGATATGAACAGAAACTTTACAAAAGAAGACATACATGAGGCCAACAAACATATGAAAAGTGCTCATCGTCATTGGTCATTAGAGAGATGCAAATCAAAACCACATTGAGATACCATCTCACGCCAGTTAGAATGGCGATCATTAAAAATCTGGAGACAGCAGATGCTGGAGAGGATGTGGAGAAATAGGAACACTCTTACACTGTTGGTGGAGTGTAAATTAGTTCAACCATTGTGGAAGACAGTGTGGCGATTCCTCAGGGACCTAGAAATAGAAATTCCATTTGACCCAGCAATCCCATTACTGGGTATCTATCCAAAGGACTATAAATCGTTCTACTATAAGGACACATGCACACGAATGTTCATTGCAGCACTGTTTACAATAGCAAAGAACTGGAACCAACCCAAATGTAGACTGGACTGGGAAAATGTGGCACATATACACCATGGAATATTATGCAGCAATCAAAATGATGAGTTTGTGTCCTTTGTAGGACATGGATGAATCTGAGAACATCATTCTCAGCAAACTGACACAAGAACAGAAAAGAAATACCGCATATACTCACTCATAGGTGGGTGAGAAAATAAGAACACATGGACACAGAGAGGTGGTCTACTATACACTGGGGACTGTTGGGGAATGGGGAGGGACAGCGTGGGGGCTGGGGGGATAGCCTGGGATGAATGCCAAGTGTGGTGAGGGGAGGAAGGCAGCAAAGCACACTGCCATGTGTGTACCTATGCAACTATCTTGCTCGTTCTGCACATGTACCCCAAACCTATAATGCAATAAAAATTAAAAAAAAAGAGAATTTATAAAAAGAGCTATTATTAAAAAAGTAAGATGAAATATACCTACTGAAATACAGTAGGAAATATATTTTCAATGTATGTAGTGTTTACTATATTTCAGTAGGTAAATATATTTTCAATGTATGTAGTGTTTACTATATTTCAGTAGGTAAATATATTTTCAATGTATGTAGTGTTTACTATATTTCAGTAGGTAAATATATTTTCAATGTATGTAGTGGTAAATATATTTTCTTTTATTTTAAATTTTTATTGCATTTTAAGTTTTGGGATACATGTGCAGAAGGTGCAAGATAGTTGCATGAGTAAACACATGGCAGTGTGGTTTTTCTGCCTTCCTTTCCTTCAGCCACACTTGGCATTTCTCAGGCTATCTCTCCACAGCTCACCCCCACTGTCTCTTTCCCATTCAACAATAGACCCCAGTGTGTAGTAGACCTCTCTGTGTCCATGTGTTCTCATTTTTCTCACCCACCTATGAGTGAGTATATGCGGTATTTCTTTTCTGTTCTTGTGTCAGTTTTCTGAGAGTGATGTTCTCCAGATTCATCCATGTCCTTACAAAGGACAGAAACTCATCATTTTTGATTGCTGCATAATATTCCATGGTGTATATGTGCCACATTCTTTCAGTCCAATCTATCATCGATGAGCATTTGGGTTGGTTCGAGGTCTTTACTATTGTAAACAGTGTTGCAATAATTATTCCTGTCCATGTGTCCTTATAATAGAACGATTTATAGTCCTTTGATTATATAGCCAGTAAAAAGATTGCTGAGTCCAATGTGTTTCCTCTTTCTAATTTATTGTGTCTCTTTCAGAGTGTCACTGAATAATGTGCTGTAGTCAGGAGTCTATTTCATGTAGACACTTTTTCAGAGCCTCAATGAATAAGAGAGACCCTTGCTTTAGTAAGGAATCTAATTAATATGGCCACATCTGAGCCTCACTGAATAATGCACAGTGGGGCAATAGTAAGGAGTCTATTTCATTTGGACATTCATTCAGAGCCTCGGTGAATAATGCACACCTGTGGAGAAGCCAGGATACTATTTCATTTGGACATTCATTAATAACCTCAGTGGATAATATGCACGTGTGGATTAGTTAGGATTCCATTTCATATGGCCACTGACTCATAACCTCAGTGAACAATGCACACATATAAAGTACTCAGAAGTCTATTACATAAAGCCACTTATTGAGAGATTCACTGAATAATACAAATATTAAGACAGACAGCATCCTGTTTCAAGTTGTCACACAGGAAAAGCCACAATGAGGAATACACACCTGGAGAAGTGTTAGGAGTCTACTTTATATAGCCTCTCATTTATATCCTCATCAAATAATGCACACGTGTGGAATAGATACTACTTTATTTTATATGGCCACAGAATCCAAACCTGAGTGAGAAATACACAGCTTTGAAATAGTCACTAGTCTATTCCACATGCCCAAATATTCAGAGTGAGAGTCCATAATACACACCTGTGGACCAGTCAGAAAACAATTTCATATGGCCAAATATTGAGAGCCTCAGTGAAAAATACATACCTGAGGAATACTCAGGACGCTATTACATATGGTATCTATTTCATAGATTTATTGAATAAGGAACACCTGTATTGCAGTCAGAATTTTATTTTATATAGCCACAGATAGAGAGGCTATCTGAATAACATACAACTTGGAATAAGTCAGGATTCTATTTTGTATAGCCACTCATTTAGAGACGAATGTAAAAATGCACACCTGACGAGTATTGAAGAGTCTCTATTTTATGGCCACACATTAAGAGCCTCACAGAATAAAACAAGCCTATGGACGAGTCAGGAGTGTATTTCACATGGCCACTTATTCTGAACCTAAGTGAAGAATTATATACATCTTGAAAATACTCAGGACTCTATTATATAGAGCCACTTATTCGGAGTCTCACTCAATAATGCACAAATGAAAAATAGTCTGAGATTATTTGATATGACTGTTGACCCAGTGACTCAGTGGAAAATTCACAGCTGAGAAATAGTCAAGACGATAGAGTCAGGAGTCTATTTTTATGGCCACTCATTCAGAAACTCACTGAAGAATACACACCTTGGGAATAGTCAGTGTCCAGGTCATATGGCCACTCAATCAGAGCATTAACGAATAATGCACAGTGGGGCAATAGTAAGGAGTCTATTTCTTATCGACTCTAATTCAGAGCTACACTGTAAATAAACAGCTGTGGCGTAGTAAGAATTTTATTGAAGGTATCTTCAAATTAAGCAGCTTCGTGAATGATACACATGCTTGATAGTCAGGAGACTATTTGATGTGGACACTTATACCGAACCTCTTGAATACTGCACATGTGGGGAATAATCACTAGTCTATTTCATATGGTGATTCGTTTGGAGAGTCAAAAATAAAGCCCACCTGTGGAATAAAATGGGTTCTATTTCAAAAAGACACTCTTTCAGTGCTTCAGTGAATAATATGTATATCTGATAAGTCAGGAATCTCTTTCACATGGCCACTCGTTCAGGGCCACTGTGAATAATACTTCCTCAGAAATAGTCACGGGTCTTCTTCAAAGGGCTACACATTCAGAGTCTCTGTAAGTAATGCACACCTGGGTAATACACAAGAGTCCCTTCTTTATGCCCATTTAGTCAGAGTCTCATTCAATAATAGACACCTGGGAAGAGTTAAGAGTCTACTTCATGTAGCCACATTTAGAGCCTCAGTGAATAATGGACACCATTGTAATAGTCGAACATTTTTATATGGCCACACATTCTGTGCCTCCTGAATGATACACACCTGGGTGATAGTCAGGAGTCTATTTCATGTAGACACATTTTCAGAGCCTCAGTGAATAATGCACAGTGGGGCAATAGTAAGGAGTCTATTTTTATGGCCTCTCATTCAAAGTTTCAGTGAATAATGGACACCATTGTAATAGTCGAACATTTTTATATGGCCACATTCTGTGCCTCCTGAATGATACACTCCTGGGAAATCCTCAGGATTCTACTTCATACTACCACCTTTAGAACCTTATTGAATAATTCACAATGGAGCAGTAGTCAGTGTCTATTTTTATGGCCTCTCATTCAAAGTTTCAGTGAATAATGAACTTCTATGGAGTAATCAGGACGCTGTTTAAGACAGCCAGGAATTAAGTGCCTTCCTGAATGATACACACCTGGGTGATAGTCAGGAGTCTATTTCATATGAACTCTAATTGTGGGTATCACTGAGTAATACACACTTGGTGGAGGGTCAGGAGTCTATTTGGTATGAACACTCATACAGAACCTGTTTGAATAATGCACACATGGAGAATAATGAGGAGTCTATGTCATACGGCTACTCATTCAGACAAACAGTGAATAATGCACATGTGGAGTAATTAGAAGTCTCTTTAATATGGCCGCTCTTTCTCAGCCTCACTGAATATTACACACTTGTGGTATAGTCTGGAGTCTATTTTTTATGGCCACTCATTCAGAGAATCACTGAATAATGCACACCTGTGGAATAGTCAGAAGTCTCTTTTCTATGGCCACTCCTTGAGAGCCTCACTAAATGTACACACCGTGGGAAATAGTCACTCAGAGTCTGACTAAATAATGCACTCCTGTGGAACAGTCAGGAGACATTTTCTTTTTTCTTTTTCTTTTAAAAGTAATAACAACTATTTTTATGAATGATTACAAAACAGGACATAACTAATGCTAACAAAAATATTAGTAATGCTTTCATTAAAGCTGAGAATTCCCATTTATCAAAAGACACTATTATTAAGAGAGTAAGAAGTAAGGTGAAATATACCTACTGAAATACAGTAGGAAAATATATTTTCAATGTATGTAGTGGTAAATATATTTTCAATGTATGTAGTGGTAAATATATTTTCAATGTATGTAGTGTTTACTATATTTCAGTAGGTAAATATATTTTCAATGTATGTAGTGTTTACTATATTTCAGTAGGTAAATATATTTTCAATGTATGTAGTGGTAAATATATTTTCTTTTATTTTAAATTTTTATTGCATTTTAAGTTTTGGGATACATGTGCAGAACGTGCAAGATAGTTGCATAGGTAAACACATGGCAGTGTGTTTTGCTGCCTTCCTTTCCTTCAGCCACACTTGGCATTTCTCCCAGGCTATCTCTCCACAGCTCACCCCCACTGTCTCTTTCCCATTCCCAACAATAGACCCCAGTGTGTAGTAGAACCCCTTTCTGTGTCCATGTGTTCTCATTTTTCTCACCCGCCTATGAGTGAGAATATGCGGTATTTCCTCTTCTGTTCTTGTGTCAGTTTGCTAAGAATGATGTTCTCCAGATTCATCCATGTCCTTACAAAGGACAAAACTCATCATTTTTGATTGCTGCATAATATTCCATGGTGTATATGTGCCACATTCTCCCAGTCCAGTCTATCATCGATGAGCATTTGGGTTGGTTCCAGGTCTTTACTATTGTAAACAGTGCTGCAATAAATATTCGTGTGCATGTGTCCTTATAGTAGAACGATTTATAGTCCTTTGGTTATATACCCAGTAAAGGGATTGCTGAGTCCAATGGGTTTCCTCTTTCTACTTTGTTGCCTCTCTTTCAGAGTGTCACTGAATAATGTGCTGTAGTCAGGAGTCTATTTCATGTAGACACATTTTCAGAGCCTCAGTGAATAAGAGAGACCCTTGCTTTAGTAAGGAATCTAATTAATATGGCCACATCTCTGAGCCTCACTGAATAATACACACCTGGAGAATAACTTGGAGTCTATTGTCGATGGACATTCATTCAAAGCCTCAGTGAATAATGCACACCTGTGGAGAAGCCAGGAGTCTATTTCATTTGGACATTCATTCATAACCTCAGTGGATAATATGCACGTGTGGATTAGTCAGGATTCCATTTCATATGGCCACTGACTCATAACCTCAGTGAACAATGCACAAATGTAAAGTACTCAGCAGGTCTATTACATAAAGCCACTTATTGAGAGATTCACTGAATAATACAAATATTAAGACAGACAGCATCCTGTTTCATGTGGTCACACACAAAAAGCCTCACTGAGTAATACACACCTGGGGAAGAGTTAAGAGTCTACTTCATGTAGCCACACATTTAGAGCCTCAGTGAATAATGCACACGTGTGGAATAGACACTAGTCTATTTTATATGGCCACAGAATCAAAGACTGAGTGAGAAATACACAGCTTTAAAATAGTCACTAGTCTATTCCATATGCCCAAATATTCAGAATGAGAGTCAATAATACACAACTGTGGACCAGTCAGGATACAATTTCATATGGCAAAGATTGAGAGCCTCAGTGAAAAATAAATACCTCGGGAATACTCAGGACGCTATTACATATGGTATCTATTTCAGAGCTTTATTGAATAAGGAACACCTGTATTGTAGTCAGAATTCTATTTTATATAGCCACATATTAAGAGCCTATCTGAATAACATACAACTTGGAATAAGTCAGGATTCTATTTTGTATAGCCACTCATTTAGAGACGAATGTAAAAATGCACACCTGACAAGTATTGAAGAGTCTCTATTTTATGGCCACACATTCAGAGCCTCACAGAATAAAACCAACCTATGGAAGAGGCAGAAGTGTATTTCACATGGCCACTGATTCTGAACCTAAGTGGAGAATCATACAGATCTACAAAATACTCAAGACTCTATTATATAGAGCCATTTATTCGGAGTCTCACTCAATAATGCACAAATAAAAAATAGTCTGGAGATTATTTGATATGACTGTTGACCCAGTGACTCAGTGGAAAATTCACAGCTGAGAAATAGTCAAGACGATAGAGTCAGGAGTCTATTTTACGTGGTCACTCGTTCAGAAACTCACTGAAGAATACACACCTTGGGAATAGTCAGAGTCCAGGTCATATGGCCACTCAATCACAGCATTACCGAATAATGCACAGTGGGGCAATAGTAAGGAGTCTATTTCATATCGACTCTCATTCAGAGCTACACTGCGAAATAAACAGCTGTGGAGTAGTAAGGATTCTATTGAAGGTATCTTCAAATTAAGCAGCTTCGTGAATGATACACACATGCTTGATAGTCAGGAGACTATTTGATGTGGACACTTATACCGAACCTCTTCGAATACTGCACATGTGGGGAATAATCACTAGTCTATTTCATATGGTGATTCGTTTGGAGAGTCAAAAAATAAAGCCCACCTGTGGAATAAAATGGGTTCTATTTCATAAAGACACTCTTTCAGTGCTTCAGTGAATAATATGTATATCTGATAAGTCAGGAATCTCTTTCACATGGCCACTCGTTCAGGGCCACTGTGAATAATACTTCCCTCAGAAATAGTCACGGGTCTTCTTCAAAGGGCTACACATTCAGAGTCTCTGTAAGTAATGCACACCTGGGTAATACACAAGAGTCCCTTCTTTATGCCCATTTAGTCAGAGTCTCATTCAATAATAGACACCTGGGAAGAGTTAAGAGTCTACTTCATGTAGCCACACATTTAGAGCCTCAGTGAATAATGGACACCATTGTAATAGTCGAACATTTTTATATGGCCACATTCTGTGCCTCCTGAATGATACACACCTGGGAAGAGTTAAGAGTCTACTTCATGTAGCCACACATTTAGAGCCTCAGTGAATAATGCACACCTGTGGAGAAGCCAGGAGTCTATTTTTATGGCCTCTCATTCAAAGTTTCAGTGAATAATGAACTTCTATGGAGTAATCAGGACGCTGTTTAAGACAGCCACGAATTAAGTGCCTTCCTGAATGATACACACCTGGGTGATAGTCAGGAGTCTATTTCATATGAACTCTAATTGTGGGTATCGCTGAGTAATACACACTTGGTGGAGGTCAGGAGTCTATTTGGTATGGACACTCATACAGAACCTGTTTGAATAATGCACACATGGAGAATAATGAGGAGTCTATGTCATACGGCTACTCATTCAGACAAACAGTGAATAACGCACATGTGGAGTAATTAGAAGTCTCTTTCATATGGCCACTCTTTCTCAGCCTCACTGAATAATGCACACGTGTGGAATAGACACTAGTCTATTTTATATGGCCACATCTCCTGAGCCTCACTGAATAATACACACCTGGGTGATAGTCAGGAGACTATTTGATATGACTGTTGACCCAGTGACTCAGTGGAAAATTCACAGCTGAGAAATAGTCAAGACAATAGCGTCAGGAGTCTATTTTACGTGGTCACTCGTTCAGAAACTCACTGAAGAATACACACCTTGGGAATAGTCAGAGTCCAGGTCATATGGCCACTCAATCACAGCATTACCGAATAATGCACAGTGGGGCAATAGTAAGGAGTCTATTTCATATCGACTCTCATTCAGAGCTACACTGCGAAATAAACAGCTGTGGAGTAGTAAGGATTCTATTGAAGGTATCTTCAAATTAAGCAGCTTCGTGAATGATACACACATGCTTGATAGTCAGGAGACTATTTGATGTGGACACTTATACCGAAACTCCTTGAATACTGCACATGTGGGGATTAATCACTAGTCTATTTCATATGGTGATTCGTTTGAGAGTCAAAAATAAAGCCCACCTGTGGAATAAAATGGGTTCTATTTCATAAAGACACTCTTTCAGTGCTTCAGTGAATAATATGTATATCTGATAAGTCAGGAATCTCTTTCACATGGCCACTCGTTCAGGGCCACTGTGAATAATACTTCCCTCAGAAATAGTCACGGGTCTTCTTCAAAGGGCTACACATTCAGAGTCTCTGTAAGTAATGCACACCTGGGTAATACACAAGAGTCCCTTCTTTATGCCCATTTAGTCAGAGTCTCATTCAATAATAGACACCTGGGAAGAGTTAAGAGTCTACTTCATGTAGCCACACATTTAGAGCCTCAGTGAATAATGGACACCATTGTAATAGTCGAACATTTTTATATGGCCACACATTCTGTGCCTCCTGAATGATACACACCTGGGTGATAGTCAGGAGTCTATTTTTATGGCCACTCATTCAGAGAATCACTGAATAATGCACACCTGACAAGTATTGAAGAGTCTCTATTTTTATGGCCACACATTCAGAGCCTCACAGAATAAAACAAACCTATGGAAGAGTCAGGAGTGTATTTCACATGGCCACTTATTCTGAACCTAAGTGGAGAATCATATACATCTTGAAAATACTCAGGACTCTATTATATAGAGCCACTTATTCGAGTCTCACTCAATAATGCACAAATGAAAAATAGTCTGGAAATTATTTGATATGACTGTTGACCCAGTGACTCAGTGGAAAATTCACAGCTGAGAAATAGTCAAGACAATAGAGTCAGGAGTCTATTTTACGTGGTCACTCGTTCAGAAACTCACTGAAAAATACACACCTTGGGAATAGTCAGAGTCCAGGTCATATGACCACTCAATCACAGCATTACCGAATAATGCACAGGGGGTCAATAGTAAGGAGTCTATTTCATATCGACTCTCATTCAGAGCTACACTGTGAAATAAACAGCTGTGGAGTATTAAGGATTCTATTGAAGGTATATTCAAATTAAGCAGCTTCGTGAATGATACACACATGCTTGATAGTCAGGAGACACTTTGATGTTGACACTTATACCGAACCTCTTCGAATACTGCCCAAGTGGGGAATAATCACTATTCTATTTCATATGGTGATTCGTTTAGAGAGTCAAAAAATAAAGCCCACCTGTGGAATAAAATGGTTTCTATTTAATAAAGACACTCTTTCAGTGCTTCAGTGAATAATATGTATATCTGATAAGTCAGGAATCTCTTTCACATGGCCACTCGTTCAGGGCCACTGTGAATAATACTTCTCTCAGAAATAGTCACGGGTCTTCTTCAAAGGGCTACACATTCAGAGTCTCTGTAAGTAATGCACACCTGGGTAATACACAAGAGTCCCTTCTTTATGCCCATTTAGTCAGAGTCTCATTCAATAATAGACACCTGGGAAGAGTTAAGAGTCTACTTCATGTAGCCACACATTTAGAGCCTCAGTGAATAATGGACACCATTGTAATAGTCGAACATTTTCTATATGGCCACACATTCTGTGCCTCCTGAATGATACACTCCTGGGAAATCCTCAGGATTCTACTTCATACTACCACCCCTTTAGAACCTTATTGAATAATTCACAATGGAGCAGTAGTGCGGTGTCTATTTTTTATGGCCTCTCATTCAAAGTTTCAGTGAATAATGAACTTCTATGGAGTAATCAGGACGCTGTTTAAGACAGCCACGAATTAAGTGCCTTCCTGAATGATACACACCTGGGTGATAGTCAGGAGTCTATTTCATATGAACTCTAATTGTGGGTATCGCTGAGTAATACACACTTGGTGGAGGGTCAGGAGTCTATTTGGTATGGACACTCATACAGAACCTGTTTGAATAATGCACACATGGAGAATAATGAGGAGTCTATGTCATACGGCTACTCATTCAGACAAACAGTGAATAACGCACATGTGGAGTAATTAGAAGTCTCTTTCATATGGCCACTCTTTCTCAGCCTCACTGAATATTACACACTTGTGGTATAGTCTGGAGTCTATTTTTTATGGCCACTCATTCAGAGAATCACTGAATAATGCACACCTGTGGAATAGTCAGAAGTCTCTTTTCTATGGCCACTCCTTGAGAGCCTCACTAAATGTACACACCTGGGGAAATAGTCATTCAGAGTCTCACTAAATAATGCACACCTGTGGAACAGTCAGGAGACTTTTTCTTTTTTTTTTTATATTGTAAATATATTTTCAATGTATGTAGTGGTAAATATATTTTCAATGTATGTAGTGTTTACTATATTTCAGTAGGTAAATATATTTTCAATGTATGTAGTGGTAAATATATTTTCAATGTATGTAGTGGTAAATATATTTTCAATGTATGTAGTGGTAAATATATTTTCAATGTATGTAGTGGTAAATATATTTTCAATGTATGTAGTGGTAAATATATTTTCAATGTATGTAGTGGTAAATATATTTTCAATGTATGTAGTGTTTACTATATTTCAGTAGGTAAATATATTTTCAATGTATGTAGTGTTTACTATATTTCAGTAGGTAAATATATTTTCAATGTATGTAGTGTTTACTATATTTCAGTAGGTAAATGTATTTTCAATGTATGTAGTGGTAAATATATTTTCTTTTTTATTTTAAATTTTTATTGCATTTTAATTTTGGGATACATGTGCAGAACGTGCAAGATAGTTGCATAGGTAAACACATGGCAGTGTGTTTTGCTGCCTTCCTTTCCTTCAGCCACACTTGGCATTTATCCCAGGCTATCTCTCCACAGCTCACCCCCACTGTCTCTTTCCATTCCCAACAATAGACCCCAGTGTATAGTAGACCGCCTCTCTGTGTCCATGTGTTCTCATTTTTCTCACCCGCCTATGAATGAGAATATGCGGTATTTCTTCTTCTGTTCTTGTGTCAGTTTGCTAAGAATGATTTTCTCCAGATTCATCCATGTCCTTACAAAGGACAAAAACTCATCATTTTTGATTGCTGCATAATATTCCATGGTGTATATGTGCCACATTCTCCCAGTCCAGTCTATCATCGATGAGCATTTGGGTTGGTTCCAGGTCTTTACTATTGTAAGCAGTGCTTCAATAAATATTCGTGTGCATGTGTCCTTATAGTAGAATGATTTATCGTCCTTTGGTTATATACCCAGTAAAGAAATTGCTGAGTCCAATGGGTTTCCTCTTTCTTCTTTGTTGCCTCTCATTCAGAGTGTCACTGGATAATGTGCTGTAGTCAGGAGTCTATTTCATGTAGACACATTTTCAGAGCCTCAGTGAATAAGAGAGACCCTTGCTTTAGTAAGGAATCTAATTAATATGGCCACATCTCCTGAGCCTCACTGAATAATACACACCTGGAGAATAACTTGGAGTCTATTGTCGATGGACATTCATTCAGAGCCTCGGTGAATAATGCACACCTGTGGAGAAGCCAGGAGTCTATTTCATTTGGACATTCATTCATAACCTCAGTGGATAATATGCACGTGTGGATTAGTCAGGATTCCATTTCATATGGCCACTGACTCATAACCTCAGTGAACAATGCACAAATGTAAAGTACTCAGCAGTCTATTACATAAAGCCACTTATTGAGAGATTCACTGAATAATACAAATATTAAGACAGACAGCATCCTGTTTCATGTGGTCACACACAAAAGCCTCACTGAGTAATACACACCTGGGGAAGTGTTAGAGTCTACTTTATATAGCCTCTCATTTACATCCTCAGCGAATAATGCACACGTGTGGAATAGACACTAGTCTATTTTATATGGCCACAGAATCAAAGACTGAGTGAGTAATACACAGCTTTGAAATAGTCACTAGTCTATTCCATATGCCCAAATATTCAGAGTGAGAGTCAATAATACACACCTGTGGACCAGTCAGGAAACAATTTCATATGGCCAAAGATTGAGAGCCTCAGTGAAAATACATACCTGGGAATACTCAGGACGCTATTACATATGGTATCTATTTCAGAGCTTTATTGAATAAGAACACCTGTATTGTAGTCAGAATTCTATTTTATATAGCCACATATTAAGAGCCTATCTGAATAACATACAACTTGGAATAAGTCAGGATTCTATTTTGTATAGCCACTCATTTAGAGACGAATGTAAAATGCATGCCTGAGAGTATTGAAGAGTCTCTATTTTATGGCCACACATTCAGAGCCTCACAGAATAAAACAAACCTATGGAAGAGTCAGGAGTGTATTTCACATGGCCACTTATTCTGAACCTAAGTGGAGAATCATATACATCTTGAAAATACTCAGGACTCTATTATATAGAGCCACTTATTCGAGTCTCACTCAATAATGCACAAATGAAAAATAGTCAGGAGACTATTTGATATGACTGTTGACCCAGTGACTCAGTGGAAAATTCACAGCTGAGAAATAGTCAAGACGATAGAGTCAGGAGTCTATTTTACGTGGTCACTCGTTCAGAAACTCACTGAAGAATACACACCTTGGGAATAGTCAGAGTCCAGGTCATATGGCCACTCAATCACAGCATTACCGAATAATGCACAGTGGGCAATAGTAAGGAGTCTATTTCATATCGACTCTCATTCAGAGCTACACTGCAAAATAAACAGCTGTGGAGTAGTAAGGATTCTATTGAAGGTATCTTCAAATTAAGCAGCTTCGTGAATGATACACATGCTTGATAGTCAGGAGACTATTTGATGTGGACACTTATACCGAACCTCTTGAATACTGCACATGTGGGAATAATCACTAGTCTATTTCATATGGTGATTCGTTTGGAGAGTCAAAAAATAAAGCCCACCTGTGGAATAAAATGGGTTCTATTTCATAAAGACACTCTTTCAGTGCTTCAGTGAATAATATGTATATCTGATAAGTCAGGAATCTCTTTCACATGGCCACTCATTCAGGGCCACTGTGAATAATACTTCCCTCAGAAATAGTCACGGGTCTTCTTCAAAGGGCTACACATTCAGAGTCTCACTAAATAATGCACACCTGGGTAATACACAAGATTCTTCTTTATGCCCATTTAGTCAGAGTCTCATTCAATAATAGACACCTGGGAAAGAGTTAAGAGTCTACTTCATGTAGCCACACATTTAGAGCCTCAGTGAATAATGGACACCATTGTAATAGTCGAACATTTTTTATATGGCCACAAATTCTGTGCCTCCATGAATGATACACACCTGGGAAATCCTCAGGATTCTACTTCACACTACCACCCCTTTAGAACCTTATTGAATAATTCACAATGGAGCAGTAGTGTGGTGTCTATTTTTTATGGCCTCTCATTCAAAGTTTCAGTGAATAATGAACTTCTATGGAGTAATCAGGACGCTGTTTAAGACAGCCACGAATTAAGTGCCTTCCTGAATGATACACACCTGGGTGATAGTCAGGAGTCTATTTCATATGAACTCTAATTGTGGGTATTGCTGAGTAATACACACTTGGTGGAGGGTCAGGAGTCTATTTGGTATGGACACTCATACAGAACCTGTTTGAATAATGCACACATGGAGAATAATGAGGAGTCTATGTCATACGGCTACTCA
This sequence comes from Saguinus midas, assembly GCA_021498475.1. Classification (NCBI taxonomy): domain Eukaryota; kingdom Metazoa; phylum Chordata; class Mammalia; order Primates; family Cebidae; genus Saguinus; species Saguinus midas. The sequence continues at coordinate 56,849,088 of CM038409.1, read as the reverse complement.
TTCAGACAAACAGTGAATAATGCACACGTGTGGAATAGACACTAGTCTATTTTATATGGCCACATCTCCTGAGCCTCACTGAATATTACACACTTGTGGTATAGTCTGGAGTCTATTTTTTATGGCCACTCATTCAGAGAATCACTGAATAATGCACACCTGTGGAATAGTCAGAAGTCTCTTTTTCATGGCCACTCCTTGAGAGCCTCACTAAATGTACACACCTGGGGAAATAGTCATTCAGAGTCTCACTAAATAATGCACACCTGTGGAACAGTCAGGAGACTTTTTCTTTTTTTCTTTTATTTTAAAGGTAATAACAACTATTTTTATGAATGATTACAAAACAGGACATAACCAATGCTAACAAAAATATTAGTAATGCTTTCATTAAAACTGAGAATTCCCATTTATCAAAAGACACTATTATTAAGAGAGTAAGAAGTAAGGTGAAATATACCTACTGAAATACAGTAGGAAAATATATTTTCAATGTATGTAGTGGTTAGTATATTTAAGTCGGTAAATATATTTTCAATGTATGTAGTGTTTACTATATTTCAGTAGGTAAATATATTTTCAATGTATGTAGGGTTTATATATTGTAAATATATTTTCAATGTATGTAGTGGTAAATATATTTTCTTTTTTTATTTTAAATTTTTATTGCATTTTAAGTTTTGGGATACATGTGCAGAACGTGCAAGATAGTTGCATAGGTAAACACATGGCAGTGTGTTTTGCTGCCTTCCTTTCCTTCAGCCACACTTGGCATTTCTCCCTATGCTATCTCTCCACAGCTCACCCCCACTGTCTCTTTCCCATTTCCAACAATAGACCCCAATGTGTAGTAGAACCCTCCCTGTGTCCATGTGTTCTCATTTTCTCACCCGCCTATGAGTGAGAATATGCGGTATTTCCTCTTCTGTTCTTGTGTCAGTTTGCTAAGAATGATGTTCTCCAGATTCATCCACGTCCTTACAAAGGAAAAAACCCATCATTTTTGATTGCTGCATAATATTCCATGGTGTATATGTGCCACATTCTCCCAGTCCAGTCTATCATCGATGAGCATTTGGGTTGGTTCCAGGTCTTTACTATTGTAAACAGTGCTGCAATAAATATTCGTGTGCATGTGTCCTTATAGTAGAACGATTTATAGTCCTTTGGTTATATACCCAGTAAAGGGATTGCTGAGTCCAATGGGTTTCCTCTTTCTACTTTGTTGCCTCTCTTTCAGAGTGTCACTGAATAATGTGCTGTAGTCAGGAGTCTATTTCATGTAGACACATTTTCAGAGCCTCAGTGAATAAGAGAGACCCTTGCTTTAGTAAGGAATCTAATTAATATGGCCACATCTCCTGAGCCTCACTGAATAATACACACCTGGAGAATAACTTGGAGTCTATTGTCGATGGACATTCATTCAGAGCCTCAGTGAATAATGCACACCTGTGGAGAAGCCAGGAGTCTATTTCATTTGGACATTCATTCATAACCTCAGTGGATAATATGCACGTGTGGATTAGTCAGGATTCCATTTCATATGGCCACTGACTCATAACCTCAGTGAACAATGCACAAATGTAAAGTACTCAGCAGTCTATTACATAAAGCCACTTATTGAGAGATTCACTGAATAATACAAATATTAAGACAGACAGCATCCTGTTTCATGTGGTCACACACAAAAGCCTCACTGAGTAATACACACCTGGGAAGTGTTAGGAGTCTACTTTATATAGCCTCTCATTTACATCCTCAGCGAATAATGCACACGTGTGGAATAGACACTAGTCTATTTTATATGGCCACAGAATCAAAGACTGAGTGAGTAATACACAGCTTTGAAATAGTCACTAGTCTATTCCATATGCCCAAATATTCAGAGTGAGAGTCAATAATACACACCTGTGGACCAGTCAGGAAACAATTTCATATGGCCAAAGATTGAGAGCCTCAGTGAAAAATACATACCTGGGGAATACTCAGGACGCTATTACATATGGTATCTATTTCAGAGCTTTATTGAATAAGGAACACCTGTATTGTAGTCTGAATTCTATTTTATATAGACACATACTAAGAGCTTATCTGAATAACGTACAACTTGGAATCAGTCAGGATTCTATTTTATATAGCCAGTCATTTAGAGGCGAATGTAATAATGCATGCCTGACGAGTATTGTATATTCTCTGTTTTATGGCCCAACATTCAGATTCTCACAGAATAAAGCATACCTATGGAAGAGTCAGGAGTGTATTTCACATGGCCAGTTATTCTTAACCTAAGTGGAGAATCATACACATCTTGAAAATACTCAGGACTCTATTACATAGAGCCACTTCTTTGGAGTCTCACTCAATAATGAACAGATGAAAAATAGTCTGGAGATTATTTGATATGACTGTTGACCCAGTGACTCAATGGAAAATTCACAGCTGAGAAATAGTCAAGACGATAGAGTCAGGAGTCTATTTTACGTGGTCACTCGTTCAGAAACTCACTGAAGAATACACACCTTGGGAATAGTCAGAGTCCAGGTCATATGGCCACTCAATCACAGCATTACCGAATAATGCAGAGTGGGGCAATAGTAAGGAGTCTATTTCATATCGACTCTCATTCAGAGCTACACTGCGAAATAAACAGCTGTGGAGTAGTAAGGATTCTATTGAAGGTATCTTCAAATTAAGCAGCTTCGTGAATGATACACACATGCTTGATAGTCAGGAGACTATTTGATGTCGACACTTATACCGAACCTCTTCGAATACTGCACATGTGGGAATAATCACTAGTCTATTTCATATGGTGATTCGTTTGGAGAGTCAAAAATAAAGCCCACCTGTGGAATAAAATGGGTTCTATTTCATAAAGACACTCTTTCAGTGCTTCAGTGAATAATATGCACGTGTGGATTAGTAAGGATTCCATTTCATATGGCCACTGATTCAGAACTTCAGTGAACAATGCACAAATGTAACATACTCAGCAGTCTATTACATAAAGCCACTTATTGAGAGATTCACTGAATAATACAAATATTAAGACAGACAGCATCCTGTTTCATGTGGTCACACACAAAAGCCTCACTGAGTAATACACACCTGGGAAGTGTTAGGAGTCTACATTATATAGACTCTCATTTACATCCTCAGCGAATAATGCACACGTGTGGAATAGACACTAGTCTATTTTATATGGCCACAGAATCAAAGACTGAGTGAGTAATACACAGCTTTGAAATAGTCACTAGTCTATTCCATATGCCCAAATATTCAGAGTGAGAGTCAATAATACACACCTGTGGACCAGTCAGGAAACAATTTCATATGGCCAAAGATTGAGAGCCTCAGTGAAAAATACATACCTGGGGAATACTCAGGACGCTATTACATATGGTATCTATTTCAGAGCTTTATTGAATAAGGAACACCTGTATTGTAGTCAGAATTCTATTTTATATAGCCACATATTAAGAGCCTATCTGAATAACATACAACTTGGAATAAGTCAGGATTCTATTTTGTATAGCCACTCATTTAGAGGCGAATGTAAAAATGCACGCCTGAGGCGTATTGAAGAGTCTCTATTTTAAGGCCACTCATTCAGAGCCACACAGAATAAAACAAACCTCTGGAAGTTTCAGGAGTGTATTTCACAAGGCCACTTATTCTGATCCTAATTGGAGAATAATACACATCTTGAAAATACTCCGGACTCTATTATATAGAGCCACTTATTCGGAGTCTCACTCAATAATGCACAAATGAAAAATAGTCTGGAAATTATTTGATATGACTGTTGACCCAGTGACTCAGTGGAAAATTCACAGCTGAGAAATAGTCAAGACGATAGAGTCAGGAGTCTATTTTACATGGTCACTCGTTCAGAAACTCACTGAAGAATACACACCTTAAGAATAGTCAGAGTCCAGGTTATATGGCCACTCAATCAGAGCATTACCGAATAATGCCCAGTGGGGCAATAGTAAGGAGTCTATTTCATATCGACTCTCATTCAGAGCTACACTGAGAAATAAAAAGTTTTGAAGTAGTAAGAATTCTATTGAAGGTATCTTCAAATTAAGCAGCTTCGTGAATGATACACACATGCTTGACAGTCAGGAGACTATTTGATGTGGACACTTATACCGAACCTCTTCGAATACTGCACATGTGGGAATAATCACTAGTCTATTTCATATGGTGATTCGTTTGGAGAGTCAAAAAATAAAGCCCACCTGTGGAATAAAATGGGTTCTATTTCATAAAGACACTCTTTCAGTGCTTCAGTGAATAATATGTATATCTGATAAGTCAGGAATCTCTTTCACATGGCCACTCGTTCAGGGCCACTGTGAATAATACTTCCTCAGAAATAGTCACGGGTCTTCTTCAAAGGGCTACACATTCAGAGTCTCTGTAAGTAATGCACACCTGGGTAATACACAAGAGTCCCTTCTTTATGCCCATTTAGTCAGAGTCTCATTCAATAATAGACACCTGGGAAGAGTTAAGAGTCTACTTCATGTAGCCACATTTAGAGCCTCAGTGAATAATGGACACCATTGTAATAGTCGAACATTTTTATATGGCCACACATTCTGTGCCTCCTGAATGATACACTCCTGGGAAATCCTCAGGATTCTACTTCATACTACCACCCTTTAGAACCTTATTGAATAATTCACAATGGAGCAGTAGTGTGTCTATTTTTATGGCCTCTCATTCAAAGTTTCAGTGAATAATGAACTTCTATGGAGTAATCAGGACGCTGTTTAAGACAGCCACGAATTAAGTGCCTTCCTGAATGATACACACCTGGGTGATAGTCAGGAGTCTATTTCATATGAACTCTAATTGTGGTATCGCTGAGTAATACACACTTGGTGGAGGGTCAGGAGTCTATTTCATTTGGACATTCATTCATAACCTCAGTGAACAATGCACAAATGTAAAGTACTCAGCAGTCTATTACATAAAGCCACTTATTGAGAGATTCACTGAATAATACACACCTGGGAAATAGTCATTCAGAGTCTCTGTAAGTAATGCACACCTGTGGAACAGTCAGGAGACTTTTCTTTTTTTCTTTTATTTTAAAGGTAATAACAACTATTTTTATGAATGATTACAAAACAGGACATAACCAATGCTAACAAAAATATTAGTAATGCTTTCATTAAAACTGAGAATTCCCATTTATCAAAAGACACTATTATTAAGAGAGTAAGGTGAAATATACCTACTGAAATACAGTAGGAAAATATATTTTCAATGTATGTAGTGTTTACTATATTTCAGTAGGTAAATATATTTTCTTTTTATTTTAAATTTTTATTGCATTTTAAGTTTTGGGATACATGTGCAGAACGTGCAAGATAGTTGCATAGGTAAACACATGGCAGTGTGTTTTGCTGCCTTCCTTTCCTTCAGCCACACTTGGCATTTCTCCCAGGCTATCTCTCCACAGCTCACCCCCACTGTCTCTTTCCCATTCCCAACAATAGACCCCAGTGTGTAGTAGAACCCTCCCTGTGTCCATGTGTTCTCATTTTCTCACCCACCTATGAGTGAGTATATGTGGTATTTCTTTTTCTGTTCTTGTGTCAGTTTGCTGAGAATGATGTTCTCCAGATTCATCCATGTCCTTACAAAGGACACAAACTCATCATTTTGATTGCTGCATAATATTCCATGGTGTATATGTGCCACATTTTCCCAGTCCAGTCTATCATCGTTGGGCATTTGGGTTGGTTCCAGGTCTTTGCTATTGTAAACAGTGCTGCAATGAACATTCGTGTGCATGTGTCCTTATAGTAGAACGATTTATAGTCCTTTGGTTATATACCCAGTAATGGGATTGCTGGGTCAAATGGAATTTCTATTTCTAGGTCCCTGAGGAATCGCCACACTGTCTTCCACAATGGTTGAACTAATTTACACTCCCACCAACAGTGTAAGAGTGTTCCTATTTCTCCACATCCTCTCCAGCATCTGCTGTCTCCAGATTTTTAATGATCGCCATTCTAACTGGCGTGAGATGGTATCTCAATGTGGTTTTGATTTGCATCTCTCTAATGACCAGTGATGATGAGCATTTTTCATATGTTTGTTGGCCTCATGTATGTCTTCTTTGTAAAGTGTCTGTTCATATCCTTTGCCCATTTTTGAATGGGCTTGTTTGTTTTTTTCCTGTAAATCTGTTTGAGTTCTTTGTAAATTCTGGATATCAGCCCTTTGTCAGATGTGTAAACTGCAAAGATTTTTCCCATTCTGATGGTTGCCGATTCACTCTAGTGACTGTTTCTTTTGCCGTGCAGAAGCTGTGGAGTTTGATTAGGTCCCATTTGTCTATTTTGGCTTTTGTTGCCAATGCTTTTGGTGTTTTGGTCATGAAGTCCTTGCCTACTCCTATGTCCTGAATGGTTTTGCCTAGATTTTCTTCTAGGGTTTTTATGGTGTCAGGTCTTATGTTTAAGTCTTTAATCCATCTGGAGTTAATTTTAGTGTAAGGTGTCAGGAAGGGGTCCAGTTTCTGCTTTCTGCACATGGCTAGCCAGTTTTCCCAACACCATTTATTAAATAGGAATCCTTTCCCCATTGCTTGTTTTGTCTGGTTTATCAAAGATAATATGGTTGTAGATATGTTGTGTTGCCTCCGATGCCTCTGTTCTGTTCCATTGGTCTATATCTCTGTTTTGGTACCAGTACCATGCTGTTTTGATTACTGTAGCCTTGTAGTATAGTTTGAAGTCTGGTAGTGTGATGCCTCCCGCTGTGTTCTTTTTGCTTAGAATTGACTTGGCTATGGGCTCTTTTTGGTTCCATATGAAATTCATGGTGGTTTTCCAGTTCTGTGAAGAAATTCAATGGTAGTTTGATGGGGATAGCATTGATTGTGTAAATTACTTTGGGCAGTATAGCCATTTTCACGATATTGATTCTTCCTAACCACGAACATGGAATGTTTCTCCATCTGTTTGTGTCCTCTCTTATTTCGTTGAGCAGTGGTTTGTAGTTTTCCTTAAAGAGGTCCCTTACATTCCTTGTGAGTTGTATTCCTAGGTATTTTATTTTCTTTGTAGCAATTGTGAATGGCAGTTCGTTCTTGATTTGGTTCTCTTTAAGTCTGTTATTGGTGTATAGGAATGCTTGTGATTTTGAACATTGATTTTATATCCTGAGACTTTGCTGAAGTTGCTTATCAGTTCAGGAGCTTTTGGGCTGAGGTGATGGGGTCTTCTAGGTATACTATCATGTCGTCTGCAAATAGAGACAATTTGGCTTCCACCTTTCCTATTTGAATACCTTTATTTCTTTGCCTGATTGCTCTGGCTAGAACTTCCAGTACTATGTTGAATAGAAGTGGTGAGAGGGCATCCTTGTCTAGTGCATTTCAAAGGAATGCTTCCAGTTTTGCCCATTAAATATGATATTGGCTGTTGGTTTGTTAAATAGCTTTTATTACTTTGAGATATGTTCCATCAATACCAAGTTTATTGAGGGTTTTAGCATAAAGGGCTGTTGAATTTTGTCAAATGCCTTCTCTGCAATTGAGATAATCATGTGGTTTTTGTTTTTGCTTCTGTTTATGTGGTGAATTACATTTATAGACTTGCGTATGTTGAACCAGCCTTGCATCCCAGGATGAATCCTACTTGATCATGATGGATAAGTTTTTAATGTGCTGTTGCAATCGGTTTGCCAGTATTTTATTGAAGATTTTGCATCTATGTTCATCATGGATATTGGCCTGAAGTTTTCTTTTCTTGTTGAGTCTCTGCCAGGTTTTGGTATCAGGATGATGTTGGTCTCATAAAATGATTTGGGAAGGGTTCCCTCTTTTTGGATTATTTGGAATAGTTTCAGAAGGAATGGTACCAGATCCTCTTTGTGTGTCTGGTAGAATTCAGCTGTGAACCCATCTGGACCTGGGCTTTTTTTTTGTGTAGGCTCTTAATTGCTGCCTCAACTGACCTTGTTATTGGTCTATTCATAGTTTCAGCTTCCTCCTGGTTTAGGCTTGGGAGGACACAGGCGTCAGGAATTTATCCATTTCTTCCTGGTTTACTAGTTTATGTGCATAGAGTTGTTTGTAGTATTCTCTGATGATGGTTTGAATTTCTGTGGAATCTGTGGTGATTTCCCTTTATCGTTTTATTGCATCTATTTGGTTCTCTCTTTTCTTTTTATCAGTCTGGCTAGTGGTCTGTCTATTTTGTTGATCTTTTCAAAAACCAGCTCTTGGATTTATTGATTTTTGAAGGGTTTTCTTGTCTCTATCTCCTTCAGTTCTGCTCTGATCTTAGTTATTTCTTGTCTTTGCTAGGTTTTGAGCTTTTTGATCTTGCTCCTCTAGCTCTTTCAATTTTCATGATAGGTGTCAATTTTGGATCTCTCCACTCTTCTCATGTGGGCACTTATTGCTATATATTTTCCTCTACAGACTGCTTTAAATGTGTCCCAGAGATTCTGGTATTGTCTTCATTCTCATTGGTTTCAAAAAACTTCTTTATTTCTGCCTTCATTTCATTGTTTATCAATCAACATTCAAGAGCCAGTTGTTCAGTTTCCATGAAGCTGTGCGGTTCTGAGTTATTTTCTGAATTCTGAGTTCAACTTGCACTATGGTCTGAGAGACTGTTTGTTATGATTTCAGTTGTTTTGCATTTGCTGAGTGCTTTACTTCCAATTATGTGGTCAATTTTGGAGTAGGTGTGATGTGGTGCTGAGAATGTATATTCTGTGGATTTGGGGTGGAGAGTTCTGTAAATGTCTATCAGGTTTGCTTGTTCAGGTCTGAGTTCAAGTCCTGGATATCCTTGTTAATTTTCTGTCTGGTTGATCTGTCTGCTATTGACAGTGGAGTGTTAAAGTCTCCCACTATTATTGTGTGGGAGTCTAAGTCTCTTTGTAAGTCATTAAGAACTTGCCTTATATATCTGGGTGCTCCTACATTGGGTCCATATATATTTAGAATCGTTAGCTCTTCTTGTTGTATCGATCCTTTTACCATTATGTAATGACCTTCTTTGTCCCTTTTGATCTTTGTTGCTTTAAAGTCTATTTTATCAGAGATGAGAATTGCAACTCCTGCTTTTTGCTCTCCATTTGCTTGGTAAATCTTCCTCCATCCCTTTATTTTGAGCCTTTGTGTATCTTTGCATGTGAGGTGGGTTTCCTGGATACAGCACACCGATGGGTTTTGGTTTTTATCCAATTTGCCAGTCTGTGTCTTTTGATTGGTGCATTTAGCCCATTTACATTTAGGGTTAATATTGTTATGTGTGAATTTGATACTGCCATTTTGATGCTAGCTGGCTGTTTTGCCCATTGGTTCATGTACATTCTTCATTTTGTTGATGGTCTTTAGCATTTGGTATGCTTTTAGGATGGCTGGTACTGGTTGTTTCTTTCTATGTGTAGTGCCTCTTTCAGGAGCTCTTGTAAAGCAGGCCTAGTGGTGACAAAATCTCTGAGTACTTGCTTGTTCATGAAGGATTTTATTTTTCCTTCACTTATGAAGCTCAGTTTGGCTGGATATGAAATTCTGGGTTGAAAGTTCTTTTCTTTAAGGATGTTGAATATTGGCCCCCACTCTCTTCTGGCTTGTAGAGTCTCTGCCGAGAGATCTGCTGTGAGTCTGATGGGCTTCCTTTGTGGGTGACCTGACCTTTCTCTCTGGCTGCCCTTAGTATTTTCTCCTTCATTTCAACCCTGGTGAATCTGACGATTATGTGCCTTGGGGTTGCTCTTCTTGCAGAGTATCTTTGTGGTGTTCTCTGTATTTCCTGGAGTTGAGTATTGACCTGTCTTGCTAGGTTGGGGAAATTTTCCTGGATAATATCCTGAAGAGTGTTTTCCAGCTTGATTCATTCTCTTCACATTCTGGTACACCTATCAAACGTAGGTTGGGTCTCTTCACATAGTCCCACATTTCTTGGAGATTTTGTTCATTCCTTTTGCTTTTTTCTTTAATCTTGGTTTCTCGTTTTATTTCATTGAGTTGATCTTCAACTTCTGATATTCTTTCTTCTGCTTGGTCAATTCGGCTGTTGAAACTTGTGCATGCTTCAAGTTCTCGTGTTGTGTTTTTCAGCTCCTTCAATTCATTCATATTCCTCTCTGTTGTCCATTCTTGTTATCAATTCTAATCTTTTTCAAATCTTTTTCAAGGTTCTTAGTTTCTTTGCACTGATTTAGAACATGTTCTTTTAGCTCACTGAAGTTTCTCATTATCCTCTCTCTCTCTCTCTCTCTCTCTCTCTCTCTCTCTCTCTCTCTCTCTCTCTCTCTCTCTCTCTCTCTCTCTCTCTCTCTCTCTCTCTCTCTCTCTCTCTCTCTCTCTCTCTCTCTCTCTCTCTCTCTCTCTCTCTCTCTCTCTCTCTCTCTCTCTCTCTCTCTCTCTCTCTCTCTCTCTCTCTCTCTCTCTCTCTCTCTCTCTCTCTCTCTCTCTCTCTCTCTCTCTCTCTCTCTCTCTCTCTCTCTCTCTCTCTCTCTCTCTCTCTCTCTCTCTCTCTCTCTCTCTCTCTCTCTCTCTCTCTCTCTCTCTCTCTCTCTCTCTCTCTCTCTCTCTCTCTCTCTCTCTCTCTCTCTCTCTCTCTCTCTCTCTCTCTCTCTCTCTCTCTCTCTCTCTCTCTCTCTCTCTCTCTCTCTCTCTCTCTCTCTCTCTCTCTCTCTCTCTCTCTCTCTCTCTCTCTCTCTCTCTCTCTCTCTCTCTCTCTCTCTCTCTCTCTCTCTCTCTCTCTCTCTCTCTCTCTCTCTCTCTCTCTCTCTCTCTCTCTCTCTCTCTCTCTCTCTCTCTCTCTCTCTCTCTCTCTCTCTCTCTCTCTCTCTCTCTCTCTCTCTCTCTCTCTCTCTCTCTCTCTCTCTCTCTCTCTCTCTCTCTCTCTCTCTCTCTCTCTCTCTCTCTCTCTCTCTCTCTCTCTCTCTCTCTCTCTCTCTCTCTCTCTCTCTCTCTCTCTCTCTCTCTCTCTCTCTCTCTCTCTCTCTCTCTCTCTCTCTCTCTCTCTCTCTCTCTCTCTCTCTCTCTCTCTCTCTCTCTCTCTCTCTCTCTCTCTCTCTCTCTCTCTCTCTCTCTCTCTCTCTCTCTCTCTCTCTCTCTCTCTCTCTCTCTCTCTCTCTCTCTCTCTCTCTCTCTCTCTCTCTCTCTCTCTCTCTCTCTCTCTCTCTCTCTCTCTCTCTCTCTCTCTCTCTCTCTCTCTCTCTCTCTCTCTCTCTCTCTCTCTCTCTCTCTCTCTCTCTCTCTCTCTCTCTCTCTCTCTCTCTCTCTCTCTCTCTCTCTCTCTCTCTCTCTCTCTCTCTCTCTCTCTCTCTCTCTCTCTCTCTCTCTCTCTCTCTCTCTCTCTCTCTCTCTCTCTCTCTCTCTCTCTCTCTCTCTCTCTCTCTCTCTCTCTCTCTCTCTCTCTCTCTCTCTCTCTCTCTCTCTCTCTCTCTCTCTCTCTCTCTCTCTCTCTCTCTCTCTCTCTCTCTCTCTCTCTCTCTCTCTCTCTCTCTCTCTCTCTCTCTCTCTCTCTCTCTCTCTCTCTCTCTCTCTCTCTCTCTCTCTCTCTCTCTCTCTCTCTCTCTCTCTCTCTCTCTCTCTCTCTCTCTCTCTCTCTCTCTCTCTCTCTCTCTCTCTCTCTCTCTCTCTCTCTCTCTCTCTCTCTCTCTCTCTCTCTCTCTCTCTCTCTCTCTCTCTCTCTCTCTCTCTCTCTCTCTCTCTCTCTCTCTCTCTCTCTCTCTCTCTCTCTCTCTCTCTCTCTCTCTCTCTCTCTCTCTCTCTCTCTCTCTCTCTCTCTCTCTCTCTCTCTCTCTCTCTCTCTCTCTCTCTCTCTCTCTCTCTCTCTCTCTCTCTCTCTCTCTCTCTCTCTCTCTCTCTCTCTCTCTCTCTCTCTCTCTCTCTCTCTCTCTCTCTCTCTCTCTCTCTCTCTCTCTCTCTCTCTCTCTCTCTCTCTCTCTCTCTCTCTCTCTCTCTCTCTCTCTCTCTCTCTCTCTCTCTCTCTCTCTCTCTCTCTCTCTCTCTCTCTCTCTCTCTCTCTCTCTCTCTCTCTCTCTCTCTCTCTCTCTCTCTCTCTCTCTCTCTCTCTCTCTCTCTCTCTCTCTCTCTCTCTCTCTCTCTCTCTCTCTCTCTCTCTCTCTCTCTCTCTCTCTCTCTCTCTCTCTCTCTCTCTCTCTCTCTCTCTCTCTCTCTCTCTCTCTCTCTCTCTCTCTCTCTCTCTCTTCCTCTCCCAAGCTGAAAGGTCGACTCTCTCACTGGCGCCCCAGTAGCCTGCTGATAGGGCACTGGGATATATTTAAGTCGGTAAATATATTTTCAATGTATGTAGTGTTTACTATATTTCAGTAGGTAAATATATTTTCAATGTATGTAGTGGTTAGTATATTTAAGTCGGTAAATATATTTTCAATGTATGTAGTGTTTACTATATTTCAGTAGGTAAATATATTTTCAATGTATGTAGTGGTAAATATATTTTCAATGTATGTAGTGGTTAGTATATTTAAGTCGGTAAATATATTTTCAATGTATGTAGTGGTAAATATATTTTCAATGTATGTAGTGGTAAATATATTTTCAATGTATGTAGTGTTTACTATATTTCAGTAGGTAAATATATTTTCAATGTATGTAGTGGTAAATATATTTTCAATGTATGTAGTGTTTACTATATTTCAGTAGGTAAATATATTTTCAATGTATGTAGTGGTAAATATATTTTCAATGTATGTAGTGGTAAATATATTTTCAATGTATGTAGTGTTTACTATATTTCAGTAGGTAAATATATTTTCAATGTATGTAGTGTTTACTATATTTCAGTAGGTAAATATATTTTCAATGTATGTAGTGTTTACTATATTTCAGTAGGTAAATATATTTTCAATGTATGTAGTGTTTACTATATTTCAGTAGGTAAATATATTTTCAATGTATGTAGTGTTTACTATATTTCAGTAGGTAAATATATTTTCAATGTATGTAGTGTTTACTATATTTCAGTAGGTAAATATATTTTCAATGTATGTAGTGGTAAATATATTTTCAATGTATGTAGTGTTTACTATATTTCAGTAGGTAAATATATTTTCAATGTATGTAGTGGTAAATATATTTTCAATGTATGTAGTGTTTACTATATTTCAGTAGGTAAATATATTTTCAATGTATGTAGTGTTTACTATATTTCAGTAGGTAAATATATTTTCAATGTATGTAGTGTTTACTATATTTCAGTAGGTAAATATATTTTCAATGTATGTAGTGTTTACTATATTTCAGTAGGTAAATATATTTTCAATGTATGTAGTGTTTACTATATTTCAGTAGGTAAATATATTTTCAATGTATGTAGTGGTTAGTATATTTAAGTCGGTAAATATATTTTCAATGTATGTAGTGTTTACTATATTTCAGTAGGTAAATATATTTTCAATGTATGTAGTGGTAAATATATTTTCAATGTATGTAGTGGTAAATATATTTTCAATGTATGTAGTGGTAAATATATTTTCAATGTATGTAGTGTTTACTATATTTCAGTAGGTAAATATATTTTCAATGTATGTAGTGTTTACTATATTTCAGTAGGTAAATATATTTTCAATGTATGTAGTGTTTACTATATTTCAGTAGGTAAATATATTTTCAATGTATGTAGTGTTTACTATATTTCAGTAGGTAAATATATTTTCAATGTATGTAGTGGTTAGTATATTTAAGTCGGTAAATATATTTTCAATGTATGTAGTGTTTACTATATTTCAGTAGGTAAATATATTTTCAATGTATGTAGTGGTAAATATATTTTCAATGTATGTAGTGTTTACTATATTTCAGTAGGTAAATATATTTTCAATGTATGTAGTGGTAAATATATTTTCAATGTATGTAGTGTTTACTATATTTCAGTAGGTAAATATATTTTCAATGTATGTAGTGGTAAATATATTTTCAATGTATGTAGTGTTTACTATATTTCAGTAGGTAAATATATTTTCAATGTATGTAGTGTTTACTATATTTCAGTAGGTAAATATATTTTCAATGTATGTAGTGGTAAATATATTTTCAATGTATGTAGTGTTTACTATATTTCAGTAGGTAAATATATTTTCAATGTATGTAGTGTTTACTATATTTCAGTAGGTAAATATATTTTCAATGTATGTAGTGGTAAATATATTTTCAATGTATGTAGTGGTAAATATATTTTCAATGTATGTAGTGGTAAATATATTTTCAATGTATGTAGTGGTAAATATATTTTCAATGTATGTAGTGTTTACTATATTTCAGTAGGTAAATATATTTTCAATGTATGTAGTGGTAAATATATTTTCTTTTATTTTAAATTTTATTGCATTTTAAGTTTTGGGATACATGTGCAGAACGTGCAAGATAGTTGCATAGGTAAACACATGGCAGTGTGTTTTGCTGCCTTCCTTTCCTTCAGCCACACTTGGCATTTCTCCCAGGCTATCTCTCCACAGCTCACCCCCACTGTCTCTTTCCCATTCCCAACAATAGACCCCAGTGTGTAGTAGAACCCTCCCTGTGTCCATGTGTTCTCATTTTCTCACCCGCCTATGAGTGAGAATATGCGGTATTTCCTCTTCTGTTCTTGTGTCAGTTTGCTAAGAATGATGTTCTCCAGATTCATCCATGTCCTTACAAAGGACAAAAACTCATCATTTTTGATTGCTGCATAATATTCCATGGTGTATATGTGCCACATTCTCCCAGTCCAGTCTATCATCGATGAGCATTTGGGTTGGTTCCAGGTCTTTACTATTGTAAACAGTGCTGCAATAAATATTCGTGTGCATGTGTCCTTATAGTAGAACGATTTATAGTCCTTTGGTTATATACCCAGTAAAGGGATTGCTGAGTCCAATGGGTTTCCTCTTTCTACTTTGTTGCCTCTCTTTCAGAGTGTCACTGAATAATGTGCTGTAGTCAGGAGTCTATTTCATGTAGACACATTTTCAGAGCCTCAGTGAATAAGAGAGACCCTTGCTTTAGTAAGGAATCTAATTAATATGGCCACATCTCCTGAGCCTCACTGAATAATACACACCTGGAGAATAACTTGGAGTCTATTGTCGATGGACATTCATTCAGAGCCTCAGTGAATAATGCACACCTGTGGAGAAGCCAGGAGTCTATTTCATTTGGACATTCATTCATAACCTCAGTGGATAATATGCACGTGTGGATTAGTCAGGATTCCATTTCATATGGCCACTGACTCATAACCTCAGTGAACAATGCACAAATGTAAAGTACTCAGCAGTCTATTACATAAAGCCACTTATTGAGAGATTCACTGAATAATACAAATATTAAGACAGACAGCATCCTGTTTCATGTGGTCACACACAAAAAGCCTCACTGAGTAATACACACCTGGGAAGTGTTAGGAGTCTACTTTATATAGCCTCTCATTTACATCCTCAGCGAATAATGCACACGTGTGGAATAGACACTAGTCTATTTTATATGGCCACAGAATCAAAGACTGAGTGAGTAATACACAGCTTTGAAATAGTCACTAGTCTATTCCATATGCCCAAATATTCAGAGTGAGAGTCAATAATACACACCTGTGGACCAGTCAGGAAACAATTTCATATGGCCACTCATTCAGAGAATCACTGAATAATACACACCTGGGTGATAGTCAGGAGTCTATTTCATGTAGACACATTTTCAGAGCCTCAGTGAATAATGCACACCTGTGGAGAAGCCAGGAGTCTATTTTATATGGCCACACATTCTGTGCCTCCTGAATGATACACACATGCTTGATAGTCAGGAGTCTATTTTTATGGCCACTCATTCAGAGAATCACTGAATAATGCACACCTGACGAGTATTGAAGAGTCTCTATTTTTATGGCCACACATTCAGAGCCTCACAGAATAAAACAAACCTATGGAAGAGTCAGGAGTGTATTTCACATGGCCACTTATTCTGAACCTAAGTGGAGAATCATATACATCTTGAAAATACTCAGGACTCTATTATATAGAGCCACTTATTCGAGTCTCACTCAATAATGCACAAATGAAAAATAGTCTGGAGATTATTTGATATGACTGTTGACCCAGTGACTCAGTGGAAAATTCACAGCTGAGAAATAGTCAAGACGATAGAGTCAGGAGTCTATTTTACGTGGTCACTCGTTCAGAAACTCACTGAAGAATACACACCTTGGGAATAGTCAGAGTCCAGGTCATATGGCCACTCAATCACAGCATTACTGAATAATGCACAGTGGAGCAATAGTAAGAAGTCTATTTCATATCGACTCTCATTCAGAGCTACACTGCAAAATAAACAGCTGTGGAGTAGTAAGGATTCTATTGAAGGTATCTTCAAATTAAGCAGCTTCGTGAATGATACACACATGCTTGATAGTCAGGAGACTATTTGATGTGGACACTTATACCGAACCTCTTCGAATACTGCACATGTGGGGAATAATCACTAGTCTATTTCATATGGTGATTCGTTTGGAGAGTCAAAAAATAAAGCCCACCTGTGGAATAAAATGGGTTCTATTTCATAAAGACACTCTTTCAGTGCTTCAGTGAATAATATGTATATCTGATAAGTCAGGAATCTCTTTCACATGGCCACTCGTTCAGGGCCACTGTGAATAATACTTCCCTCAGAAATAGTCACGGGTCTTCTTCAAAGGGCTACACATTCAGAGTCTCTGTAAGTAATGCACACCTGGGTAATACACAAGAGTCCCTTCTTTATGCCCATTTAGTCAGAGTCTCATTCAATAATAGACACCTGGGAAGAGTTAAGAGTCTACTTCATGTAGCCACACATTTAGAGCCTCAGTGAATAATGGACACCATTGTAATAGTCAAACATTTTTTATATGGCCACACATTCTGTGCCTCCCTGAATGATACACTCCTGGGAAATCCTCAGGATTCTACTTCATACTACCACCCCTTTAGAACCTTATTGAATAATTCACAATGGAGCAGTAGTGCGGTGTCTATTTTTATGGCCTCTCATTCAAAGTTTCAGTGAATAATGAACTTCTATGGAGTAATCAGGACGCTGTTTAAGACAGCCACGAATTAAGTGCCTTCCTGAATGATACACACCTGGGTGATAGTCAGGAGTCTATTTCATATGAACTCTAATTGTGGGTATCACTGAGTAATACACACTTGGTGGAGGGTCAGGAGTCTATTTGGTATGGACACTCATACAGAACCTGTTTGAATAATGCACACATGGAGAATAATGAGGAGTCTATGTCATACGGCTACTCATTCAGACAAACAGTGAATAACGCACATGTGGAGTAATTAGAAGTCTCTTTCATATGGCCACTCTTTCTCAGCCTCACTGAATATTACACACTTGTGGTATAGTCTGGAGTCTATTTTTTATGGCCACTCATTCAGAGAATCACTGAATAATGCACACCTGTGGAATAGTCAGAAGTCTCTTTTCTATGGCCACTCCTTGAGAGCCTCACTAAATGTACACACCTGGGGAAATAGTCATTCAGAGTCTCACTAAATAATGCACACCTGTGGAACAGTCAGGAGACTTTTCTTTTTTTTTCTTTTATTTTAAAGGTAATAACAACTATTTTTATGAATGATTACAAAACAGGACATAACCAATGCTAACAAAAATATTAGTAATGCTTTCATTAAAACTGAGAATTCCATTTATCAAAAGACACTATTATTAAGAGAGTAAGAGGTAAGGTGAAATATACCTACTGAAATACAGTAGGAAAATATATTTTCAATGTATGTAGTGGTTAGTATATTTAAGTCGGTAAATATATTTTCAATGTATGTAGTGTTTACTATATTTCAGTAGGTAAATATATTTTCAATGTATGTAGGGGTTATATATTGTAAATATATTTTCAATGTATGTAGTGGTAAATATATATTCTTTTATTTTAAATTTTTATTGCATTTTAAGTTTTGGGATACATGTGCAGAACGTGCAAGATAGTTGCATAGGTAAACACATGGCAGTGTATTTTGCTGCTTTCCTTTCCTTCAGCTACACTTGGCATTTCTGCCCAGGCTATCTCTCCAGAGCTCACCCCCCACTGTCTCTTTCCCATTCCCAACAATAGACCCCAATGTGTAGTAGAACCCTCCCTGTGTCCATGTGTTCTCATTTTTCTCACCCGCCTATGAGTGAGAATATGCGGTATTTCCTCTTCTGTTCTTGTGTCAGTTTGCTAAGAATGATGTTCTCCAGATTCATCCATGTCCTTACAAAGGACAAAAACTCATCATTTTTGATTGCTGCATAATATTCCATGGTGTACATGTGACACATTCTACCAGTCAATTCTATGACCGATGAGCATTTGGGTTGGTTCCAGGTCTTTACTATTGCAAACAGTGCTGCAATAAATATTTGTGTGCATGGGTCCTTATAGTAGAACGATTTATAGTCCTTTGGTTATATACCCAGTAAGGAAAATTGCTGAGTCCAATGGGTTTCCTCTTTCTACTTTGTTGCCTCTCTTTCAGAGTGTCACTGAATAATGTGCTGTAGTCAGGAGTCTATTTCATGTAGACACATTTTCAGAGCCTCAGTGAATAAAAGAGACCCTTGCTTTAGTAAGGAATCTAATTAATATGGCCACATCTCCTGAGCCTCACTGAATAATACACACCTGGAGAATAACTTGGAGTCTATTGTAGATGGACATTCATTCAGAGCCTCGGTGAATAATGCACACCTGTGAAGAAGCCAGGAGTCTATTTTATTTGCACATTCATTCATAACCTCAGTGGAGAATATGCACGTGTGGATTAGTCAGGATTCCATTTCATATGGCCACTGACTCATAACCTCAGTGAACAATGCACAAATGTAAAGTACTCAGCAGTCTATTACATAAAGCCACTTATTGAGAGATTCACTGAATAATACAAATATTAAGACAGACAGCATCCTGTTTCATGTGGTCACACACAAAAAGCCTCACTGAGTAATACACACCTGGAGAAGTGTTAGGAGTCTACTTTATATAGCCTCTCATTTACATCCTCAGCGAATAATGCACACGTGTGGAATAGACACTAGTCTATTTTATATGGCCACAGAATCAAAGACTGAGTGAGTAATACACAGCTTTGAAATAGTCACTAGTCTATTCCATATGCCCAAATATTCAGAGTGAGAGTCAATAATACACACCTGTGGACCAGTCAGGAAACAATTTCATATGGCCAAAGATTGAGAACCTCAGTGAAAAATACATACCTGGGGAATACTCAGGACGCTATTACATATGGTATCTATTTCAGAGCTTTATTGAATAAGGAACACCTGTATTGTAGTCAGAATTCTATTTTATATAGCCACATATTAAGAGCCTATCTGAATAACATACAACTTGGAATAAGTCAGGATCCTATTTTGTATAGCCACTCATTTAGAGACGAATGTAAAATGCACACCTAACGAGTATTGAAGAGTCTCTATTTTATGGCCACACATTCAGAGCCTCACAGAATAAAACAAACCTATGGAAGAGTCAGGAGTGTATTTCACATGGCCACTTATTCTGAACCTAAGTGGAGAATCATATACATCTTGAAAATACTCAGGACTCTATTATATAGAGCCACTTATTGGGAGTCTCACTCAGTAATGCACAAATGAATAATTGTGTGGAAATTTTTTGATGTAACTGTTGATGCAGTGACTCAGTGGAAAATTCTCAGCTGAGAATTCGTCAAGACGATAAAGTCAGGAGTCTATTTTACGTGTCACTCGTTCAGAAACTCACTGAAGTATACACACCTTGGGAATAGTCAGAGTCCAGGTCATATGGCCACTCAATCACAGCATTATGGAATAATGCACAGTGGGGCAATAGTAAAAAGTCTATTTCATATTGACTCTCATTCAGAGCGACACTGCGAAATAAACAGCTGTGGAGAAGTAAGGATTCTATTGAAGGTATCTTTAAATTAAGCAGCTTCGTGAATGATACACACATGCTTGATAGTCAGAAGACTATTTGATGTGGACACTTATACCGAACCTCTTCGAATACTGCACATGTGGGGAATAATCACTAGTCTATTTCATATGGTGATTCGTTTGGAGAGTCAAAAAATAAAGCCCACCTGTGGAATAAAATGGGTTCTATTTCATAAAGACACTCTTTCAGTGCTTCAGTGAATAATATGTATATCTGATAAGTCAGGAATCTCTTTCACATGGCCACTCGTTCAGAGTCACCGTGAATAATACTTCCCTCAGAAATAGTCACGGGTCTTCTTCAAAGGGCTACACATTCAGAGTCTCTGTAAGTAATGCACACCTGGGTAATACACAAGAGTCCCTTCTTTATGCCCATTTAGTCAGAGTCTCATTCAATAATAGACACCTGGGGAAGAGTTAAGAGTCTACTTCATGTAGCCACACATTTAGAGCCTCAGTGAATAATGGACACCATTGTAATAGTCGAACATTTTTTATATGGCCACACATTCTGTGCCTCCCTGAATGATACACACCTGGGGAAGAGTTAAGAGTCTACTTCATGTAGCCACACATTTAGAGCCTCAGTGAATAATGCACACCTGTGGAGAAGCCAGGAGTCTATTTTTATGGCCTCTCATTCAAAGTTTCAGTGAATAATGAACTTCTATGGAGTAATCAGGACGCTGTTTAAGACAGCCACGAATTAAGTGCCTTCCTGAATGATACACACCTGGGTGATAGTCAGGAGACTATTTGATGTGGACACTTATACCGAACCTCTTCGAATACTGCACATGTGGGGAATAATCACTAGTCTATTTCATATGGTGATTCGTTTGGAGAGTCAAAAAATAAAGCCCACCTGTGGAATAAAATGGGTTCTATTTCATAAAGACACTCTTTCAGTGCTTCAGTGAATAATATGTATATCTGATAAGTCAGGAATCTCTTTCACATGGCCACTCGTTCAGGGCCACTGTGAATAATACTTCCTCAGAAATAGTCACGGGTCTTCTTCAAAGGGCTACACATTCAGAGTCTCTGTAAGTAATGCACACCTGGGTAATACACAAGAGTCCCTTCTTTATGCCCATTTAGTCAGAGTCTCATTCAATAATAGACACCTGGGGAAGAGTTAAGAGTCTACTTCATGTAGCCACACATTTAGAGCCTCAGTGAATAATGGACACCATTGTAATAGTCGAACATTTTTTATATGGCCACACATTCTGTGCCTCCCTGAATGATACACACCTGGGGAAGAGTTAAGAGTCTACTTCATGTAGCCACACATTTAGAGCCTCAGTGAATAATGCACAGTGGGGCAATAGTAAGGAGTCTATTTTTATGGCCTCTCATTCAAAGTTTCAGTGAATAATGAACTTCTATGGAGTAATCAGGACGCTGTTTAAGACAGCCACGAATTAAGTGCCTTCCTGAATGATACACACCTGGGTGATAGTCAGGAGTCTATTTCATATGAACTCTAATTGTGGGTATCGCTGAGTAATACACACTTGGTGGAGGGTCAGGAGTCTATTTGGTATGGACACTCATACAGAACCTGTTTGAATAATGCACACATGGAGAATAATGAGGAGTCTATGTCATACGGCTACTCATTCAGACAAACAGTGAATAATGCACATGTGGAGTAATTAGAAGTCTCTTTCATATGGCCACTCTTTCTCAGCCTCACTGAATATTACACACTTGTGGTATAGTCTGGAGTCTATTTTTTATGGCCACTCATTCAGAGAATCACTGAATAATGCACACCTGTGGAATAGTCAGAAGTCTCTTTTCTATGGCCACTCCTTGAGAGCCTCACTAAATGTACACACCTGGGGAAATAGTCATTCAGAGTCTCACTAAATAATGCACACCTGTGGAACAGTCAGGAGACTTTTTCTTTTTTCTTTTATTTTAAAGGTAATAACAACTATTTTTATGAATGATTACAAAACAGGACATAACCAATGCTAACAAAAATATTAGTAATGCTTTCATTAAAACTGAGAATTCCCATTTATCAAAAGACACTATTATTAAGAGAGTAAGAAGTAAGGTGAAATATACCTACTGAAATACAGTAGGAAAATATATTTTCAATGTATGTAGTGGTTAGTATATTTAAGTCGGTAAATATATTTTCAATGTATGTAGTGTTTACTATATTTCAGTAGGTAAATATATTTTCAATGTATGTAGGGGTTATATATTATAAATATATTTTCAATGTATGTAGTGGTAAATATATTTTCTTTTATTTTAAATTTTATTGCATTTTAAGTTTTGGGATACATGTGCAGAACGTGCAAGATAGTTGCATAGGTAAACACATGGCAGTGTGTTTTGCTGCCTTCCTTTCCTTCAGCCACACTTGGCATTTCTCCCAGGCTATCTCTCCACAGCTCACCCCCACTGTCTCTTTCCCATTCCCAACAATAGACCCCAGTGTGTAGTAGAACCCTCCCTGTGTCCATGTGTTCTCATTTTTCTCACCCGCCTATGAGTGAGAATATGCGGTATTTCCTCTTCTGTTCTTGTGTCAGTTTGCTAAGAATGATGTTCTCCAGATTCATCCATGTCCTTACAAAGGACAAAAACTCATCATTTTTGATTGCTGCATAATATTCCATGGTGTATATGTGCCACATTCTCCCAGTCCAGTCTATCATCGATGAGCATTTGGGTTGGTTCCAGGTCTTTACTATTGTAAACAGTGCTGCAATAAATATTCGTGTGCATGTGTCCTTATAGTAGAACGATTTATAGTCCTTTGGTTATATACCCAGTAAAGGGATTGCTGAGTCCAATGGGTTTCCTCTTTCTACTTTGTTGCCTCTCTTTCAGAGTGTCACTGAATAATGTGCTGTAGTCAGGAGTCTATTTCATGTAGACACATTTTCAGAGCCTCAGTGAATAAGAGAGACCCTTGCTTTAGTAAGGAATCTAATTAATATGGCCACATCTCCTGAGCCTCACTGAATAATACACACCTGGAGAATAACTTGGAGTCTATTGTCGATGGACATTCATTCAGAGCCTCGGTGAATAATGCACACCTGTGGAGAAGCCAGGAGTCTATTTCATTTGGACATTCATTCATAACCTCAGTGGATAATATGCACGTGTGGATTAGTCAGGATTCCATTTCATATGGCCACTGACTCATAACCTCAGTGAACAATGCACAAATGTAAAGTACTCAGCAGTCTATTACATAAAGCCACTTATTGAGAGATTCACTGAATAATACAAATATTAAGACAGACAGCATCCTGTTTCATGTGGTCACACACAAAAGCCTCACTGAGTAATACACACCTGGGGAAGTGTTAGGAGTCTACTTTATATAGCCTCTCATTTACATCCTCAGCGAATAATGCACACGTGTGGAATAGACACTAGTCTATTTCATATGAACTCTAATTGTGGGTATCTCTGAGTAATACACACTTTGGGGAGTGTAAGGAGTCTATTTGGTATGGACACTCATACAGAACCTGTTTGTATAATGCACACATGGAGAATAATGAGGAGTCTATGTCATACAGCTACTCATTCAGACAAACAGTGAATAATGCACATGTGGAGTAATTAGAAGTCTCTTTAATATGGCCACCCTTTCTCAGCCTCACTGAATATTACACACTTGTGGTATAGCCTGGAGTCTATTTTTTATGGCCACTCATTCAGAGAATCACTGAATAGTCCACACCTGTGGAATAGTCAGAATTCTCTTTTCCATGGCCAATCCTTGAGAGCCTCACTAAATGTACACACCTGGGAAAATAGTCATTCAGAGTCTCACTAAATAATGCACACCAGTGGAACAGTCAGAAGACTTTTTCTTTTTTCTTTAAAGGTAATAACAAATATTGTTATGAATGATTACAAAATAAGACATAAAAAATGCTAACAAAAATATTATAAAGCTTTCATTAAAACTGAAAATTCCCATTTATCAAAAGACACTATAATTAAGAGAGTAAGAAGTTAGGTGAAATATACCTACTGAAATACAGTAGGAAAATATATTTTCAATGAATGTAGTGGTTAGTATATTTAAGTAGGTAAATATATTTTCATTGTATGTAGTGGTTACAATATTTCAGTATGTAAATATATTTTCAATCTATGTAGGGCTTATATATTGTAAATATATTTTCAATGTACATAGTGGTAAATATGTTTTGTTATTTATTTGAAATTTTTCTTGCATTTTAAATTTTGGGATACATGTGGAGGAGGTGCAAGATAGTTGCATAGGTAAACACATGGCAGTGTGTTTTGCTGCCTTCCATTCCTTATGCCAAACTTGGCATTTCTCCCCAGGCTATCTCTCCACAGCTCACCCCCCACTGTCTCTTTCCCATTCCCAACAATAGACCCCAGTGTGTAGTAGAACCGCTCCCTGTGTCCATGTGTTCTCATTTTTCTCACCCGCCTATGAGTGAGAATATGCGGTATTTCCTCTTCTGTTCTTGTGTCAGTTTGCTAAGAATGATGTTCTCCAGATTCATCCATGTCCTTACAAAGGACAAAAACTCATCATTTTTGATTGCTGCATAATATTCCATGGTGTACATGTGCCACATTCTCCCAGTCCAGTCTATCATCGATGAGCATTTGGGTTGGTTCCAGGTCTTTACTATTGTAAACAGTGCTGCAATAAATATTCGTGTGCATGTGTCCTTATAGTAGAACGATTTATAGTCCTTTGGTTATATACCCAGTAAAGGGATTGCTGAGTCCAATGGGTTTCCTCTTTCTACTTTGTTGCCTCTCTTTCAGAGTGTCACTGAATAATGTGCTGTAGTCAGGAGTCTATTTCATGTAGACACATTTTCAGAGCCTCAGTGAATAAGAGAGACCCTTGCTTTAGTAAGGAATCTAATTAATATGGCCACATCTCCTGAGCCTCACTGAATAATACACACCTGGAGAATAACTTGGAGTCTATTGTCGATGGACATTCATTCAGAGCCTCGGTGAATAATGCACACCTGTGGAGAAGCCAGGAGTCTATTTCATTTGGACATTCATTCATAACCTCAGTGGATAATATGCACGTGTGGATTAGTCAGGATTCCATTTCATATGGCCACTGACTCATAACCTCAGTGAACAATGCACAAATGTAAAGTACTCAGCAGTCTATTACATAAAGCCACTTATTGAGAGATTCACTGAATAATACAAATATTAAGACAGACAGCATCCTGTTTCATGTGGTCACACACAAAAAGCCTCACTGAGTAATACACACCTGGGGAAGTGTTAGGAGTCTACTTTATATAGCCTCTCATTTACATCCTCAGCGAATAATGCACACGTGTGGAATAGACACTAGTCTATTTTATATGGCCACAGAATCAAAGACTGAGTGAGTAATACACAGCTTTGAAATAGTCACTAGTCTATTCCATATGCCCAAATATTCAGAGTGAGAGTCAATAATACACACCTGTGGACCAGTCAGGAAACAATTTCATATGGCCAAAGATTGAGAGCCTCAGTGAAAAATACATACCTGGGGAATACTCAGGACGCTATTACATATGGTATCTATTTCAGAGCTTTATTGAATAAGGAACACCTGTATTGTAGTCAGAATTCTATTTTATATAGCCACATATTAAGAGCCTATCTGAATAACATACAACTTGGAATAAGTCAGGATTCTATTTTGTATAGCCACTCATTTAGAGACGAATGTAAAATGCATGCCTGACGAGTATTGAAGAGTCTCTATTTTATGGCCACACATTCAGAGCCTCACAGAATAAAACAAACCTATGGAAGAGTCAGGAGTGTATTTCACATGGCCACTTATTCTGAACCTAAGTGGAGAATCATATACATCTTGAAAATACTCAGGACTCTATTATATAGAGCCACTTATTCGGAGTCTCACTCAATAATGCACAAATGAAAAATAGTCTGGAAATTATTTGATATGACTGTTGACCCAGTGACTCAGTGGAAAATTCACAGCTGAGAAATAGTCAAGACGATAGAGTCAGGAGTCTATTTTACGTGGTCACTCGTTCAGAAACTCACTGAAGAATACACACCTTGGGAATAGTCAGAGTCCAGGTCATATGGCCACTCAATCACAGCATTACCGAATAATGCACAGTGGGGCAATAGTAAGGAGTCTATTTTACGTGGTCACTCGTTCAGAAACTCACTGAAGAATACACACCTTGGGAATAGTCAGAGTCCAGGTCATATGGCCACTCAATCACAGCATTACCGAATAATGCACAGTGGGGCAATAGTAAGGAGTCTATTTCATATCGACTCTCATTCAGAGCTACACTGCGAAATAAACAGCTGTGGAGTAGTAAGGATTCTATTGAAGGTATCTTCAAATTAAGCAGCTTCGTGAATGATACACACATGCTTGATAGTCAGGAGACTATTTGATGTGGACACTTATACCGAAACTCCTTGAATACTGCACATGTGGGGAATAATCACTAGTCTATTTCATATGGTGATTCGTTTGGAGAGTCAAAAAATAAAGCCCACCTGTGGAATAAAATGGGTTCTATTTCATAAAGACACTCTTTCAGTGCTTCAGTGAATAGTATGTATATCTGATAAGTCAGAAATCTCTTTCACATGGCCACTCGTTCAGGGCCACTGTGAATACTTCCTCAGAAATAGTCACGGGTCTTCTTCAAAGGGCTTCACAATCAGAGACTCTTTAAGTTATGCACAACTGTGTAATACACGAGAGTCCCATCGTCATGCCCATTTAGTCAGAGTCTCATTCAATATTAGACACCTGGGGAAGAGTTAAGAGTCTACTTCATGTAGCCACACATTTATAGCCTCATTGAATAATGGACACCATTGTTATACTCGAACATTTTTACTATGGCCACACATTCTGTACCACCCAGAATGATACACTCCTGGGAAATCCTCAGGATTCTACTTCATACTACCACACCCTTAGAACCTTATTGAATAATTCACAATGGAGCGGTGTCTAATTTTTATGGTCTCTCATTCAAAGTTTCAGTGAATAATGAACTTCTATGGGGTAATCCGGTCGCTGTTTAAGACAGCCACAAATTAAGTGCCTTCCTGGATGATACACAACTGCGTGATAGTCAGGAGTCTATTTCATATGAACTCTAATTGTGGGTATCGCTGAGTAATACACACTTGGTGGAGGGTCAGGAGTCTATTTGGTATGGACACTCATACAGAACCTGTTTGAATAATGCACACATGGAGAATAATGAGGAGTCTATGTCATACGGCTACTCATTCAGACAAACAGTGAATAACGCACATGTGGAGTAATTAGAAGTCTCTTTCATATGGCCACTCTTTCTCAGCCTCACTGAATATTACACACTTGTGGTATAGTCTGGAGTCTATTTTTATGGCCACTCATTCAGAGAATCACTGAATAATGCACACCTGTGGAATAGTCAGAAGTCTCTTTTCTATGGCCACTCCTTGAGAGCCTCACTAAATGTACACACCTGGGGAAATAGTCATTCAGAGTCTCACTAAATAATGCACACCTGTGGAACAGTCAGGAGACTTTTTCTTTTTCTTTTATTTTAAAGGTAATAACAACTATTTTTATGAATGATTACAAAACAGGACATAACCAATGCTAACAAAATATTAGTAATGCTTTCATTAAAACTGAGAATTCCCATTTATCAAAAGACACTATTATTAAGAGAGTAAGAGGTAAGGTGAAATATACCTACTGAAATACAGTAGGCAGTTCGTTCTTGATTTGGTTCTCTTTAAGCCTGTTATTGGGGTATAGGAATGCTTGTGATTTTTGAATATTGATTTTATATCCTGAGACTTTGCTGAAGTTGCTTATCAGTTGCAGGAGCTTTTTCGCTGAGGTGATTGGGTCTTTTGGTATACTATCATGTCGTCTACAAAGAGAGACAATTTGGCTTCCACCTTTCCTATTTGAATACCCTTTATTTCTTTTTCTCGCCTGATTGCTTTGGCTAGAACTTCCAGTACTATGTTGAATAGGAGTGGTGAGAGAGGGCATCCTTGTCTAGTGCCGGATTTCAAAGGGAATGCTTCCAGTTTTTGCCCATTAAGTATGATATTGGCTGTTGGTTTGTCATAAATAGCTTTTATTACTTTGAGATATGTTCCATCAATACCAAGTTTATTGAGGGTTTTTAGCATAAAGGGCTGTTGAATTTTGTCAAATGCCTTCTCTGCGTCAATTGAGATAATCATGTGGTTTTTGTTTTTGCTTCTGTTTATGTGGTGAATTACATTTATAGACTTGTGTATGTTGAACCAGCCTTGCATCCCTGGGATGAATCCTACTTGATCATGATGGATAAGTTTTTAATGTGCTGTTGCAATCGGTTTGCCAGTATTTTATTGAAGATTTTTGCATCTATGTTCATCATGGATATTGGCCTAAAGTTTTCTTTTCTTGTTGAGTCTCTTTCAGGTTTTGGTATCAGGATGATGTTGGTCTCATAAAATGATTTGGAAGGGTTTCTCTTTTTGGATTATTTGGAATAGTTTCAGAAGGAATGGTACCAGATCCTCTTTGTGTGTCTGGTAGAATTCAGCTGTGAACCCATCTGGACCTGGGCTTTTTGTGTGGTAGGTTTAATTGCTGCCTCAACTTCAGACCTTGTTATTGGTCTATTCATAGTTTCGGCTTCCTCCTGGTTTAGGCTTGGGAGGACACAGGCGTCCAGGAATTTATCCATTTCTTCCTGATTTACTAGTTTATGTGCATAGAGTTGTTTGTAGTATTCTCTGATGATGGTTTGAATTTCTGTGGAATCTGTGATTTCCATTATCGTTTTTTATTGCATCTATTTGGTTGTTCTCTTTTCTTTTTATCAGTCTGGCTAGTGGTCTGTCTATTTTGTTGATCTTTTCAAAAACCAGCTCTTAGATTTATTGATTTTTGAAGGGTTTTTCTTGTCTCTATCTCCTTCAGTTCTGCTCTGATCTTAGTTATTTCTTGTCTTCGGCTAGGTTTTGAGCTTTTTGATCTTGCCTCTAGCTCTTTCAATTTTGACGATAGAGTGTCAATTTTGGATCTCTCCACTCTTCTCATGTGGGCACTTATTGCTATATATTTTCCTCTACAGACTGCTTTAAATGTGTCCCAGAGATTCTGGTACGTTGTGTCTTCATTCTCGTTGGTTTCAAAGAACTTTATTTCTGCCTTCATTTCATTGTTTATCCAATCAACATTCAAGAGCCAGTTGTTCAGTTTCCATGAAGCTGTGCGGTTCTGAGTTATTTTCTGAATTCTGAGTTCCAACTTGATTGCACTATGGTCTGAGAGACTGTTTGTTATGATTTCGTTGTTTTGCATTTGCTGAGGAGTGCTTTACTTCCAATTATGTGGTCAATTTTGGAGTAGGTGTGATGTGGTGCTGAGAAGAATGTATATTCTGTGGATTTGGGGTGGAGAGTTCTGTAAATGTCTATCAGGTTTGCTTGTTCCAGGTCTGAGTTCAAGTCCTGGATATCCTTGTTAATTTTCTGTCTGGTTGATCTGTCTGCTATTGACAGTGGAGTGTTAAAGTCTCCCACTATTATTGTGTGGGAGTCAAGTCTCTTTGTAAGTCATTAAGAACTTGCCTTATATATCTGGGTGCTCCTACATTGGGTCCATATATATTTAGAATCGTTAGCTCTTCTTGTTGTATCGATCCTTTACCATTATGTAATGACCTTCTTTGTCCCTTTTGATCTTTGTTGCTTTAAAGTCTATTTTATCAGAGATGAGAATTGCAACTCCTGCTTTTTTTTGCTCCATTTGCTTGGTAAATCTTCCTCCATTCTTTTATTTTGAGCCTTTGTGTATCTTTGCGTGGGTGGATACAGCACACCGATGGTTTTGGTTTTTATCCAATTTGCCAGTCTGTGTCTTTGATTGGTGCATTTAGCCCATTTACATTTAGGGTTAATATTGTTATGTGTGAATTTGATACTGCCATTTGATGCTAGCTGGTTGTTTTGTTGGTTCATGTACATTCTTCATTTTGTTGATGGTCTTTAGCATTTGGTATGCTTTTAGGATGGCTGGTACTGGTTGTTTCTTTCTATGTGTAGTGCCTCTTTCAGGAGCTCTTGTAAAGCAGGCCTAGTGGTGACAAAATCTCTGAGTACTTGCTTGTTCGTGAAGGATTTTATTTTCCTTCATATGAAGCTCAGTTTGGCTGGATATGAAATTCTGGGTTGAAAGTTCTTTCTTTAAGAATGTTGAATATTGGCCCCACTCTCTTCTGGCTTGTAGAGTCTCTGCCGAGAGATCTGCTGTGAGTCTGATGGGCTTCCTTTGTGGGTGACCCGACCTTTGTCTCTGGCTGCCCTTAGTATTTTCTCCTTCATTTCAACCCTGGTGAATCTGACGATTATGTGCCTTGGGGTTGCTCTTCTTGCAGAGTATCTTTCTGGTGTTCTCTCTATTTCCTGGGTTGAGTATTGACCTGTCTTGCTAGGTTGGGGAAATTTTCCTGGATAATATCCTGAAGAGTGTTTTCCAGCTTGGATTATTCTCTTCATCACATTCTGGTACACCTATCAAACGTAGGTTGGTCTCTTCACATAGTCCCACATTTCTTGGAAATTTTGTTCATTCCTTTTGTGCTTTTTTCTTTAATCTTGGTTTCTCGTTTTATTTCATTGAGTTGATCTTCAACTTCTGATATTCTTTCTTCTGCTTGGTCATTCGGCTGTTGAAACTTGTGCATGCTTGAAGTTCTCGTGTTGTGTTTTTCAGCTCCTTCAATTCATTCATATTCCTCTCTAAGTTGTCCATTCTTGTAATCAATTCCTTGAATCTTTTTTCAAATCTTTTTTTAAGATTCTTGGTTTTTCTGCACTCGTTTAGAACATATTCTTTTAGTTCACTGAAGTTTCTCATTATCCACTTTCTGAAGTCTAATTCCGTCATTTCGTCACACTCATTCTCTGTCCAGCTTTGTTAGCTTGCTGGTGAGGAGTTTTGGTCCTTTGTAGGAGGTGAGGTGTGTTGGTTTCGGGTGTTTTTCTCCTTTTTGCGTTGGTTTCTTCCCATCTTTATGGATTTATCCGCTTGTCGTCTTAGTAGTTGCTGATTTTTCAATTGGGTCTCTGTGTGGATGCTGATATTGTTGATGAAGAAGTATTTCTGTTACTTAGTTTTCCTTCTAATGGTCTAGCCCCTCTGCTGTATGAGTGCTGAGGTCTACTCCAGGCCCTGCTTGTCTGGGGTATACCTAGCAGCTGGAGGAGCAGTGAGGATGATACAGATTCTTCTTCTGCTGTCTTTGTTCCAGAATGATGCCCGCCAAAAGTCAGTCTGATTAGTCCTTTTTGGGGTGACTCTTGGATATACAGGGGTCAGGAGCTGCTTGAGGAGACAGTCTGTGCTTTATAAAGCTCAGTGCTGAGCTGTGAGCTCCGTTGTTCATTCAGGGTTGTTGGAGGTTGTTTATGTCTGCTGCAATAGAACTCATAAACACCACCTTTTTTCCCCAGATGCTCTGTCTCAGGAGTTGGGGCTTTCTTTATGAGTATCTGTTGCACTGTCCTGCCCCACTGAGGCAGTCTATTCACTATTTGCCTGCCGGCTCTGCCCTGCTAGCACGGGTCCGCCCTCTTGCTGCTGGGCTTCCTTCTGCTGTGGAGCTCTCCCCCCTCCTGGCTGAGTCTCTCTGTTATGACAGGTTGCCTTGGCAATGGCAGGCTGTGTCAGCCCTGGGCGGTACTTCAGTAGGGGCGGATTGCCTCAGTAATGGCATATGTCCCTCCCTCACCAGGCTGCACCGTTCTAGATGCTGGCAGCAAAACTTTCAGCCACAAGCACCTCCAGTCGCCGACCTGCTTGTCCCCATGAGGGTGGGACCTGCCAAGCCCGATCACCCAGCTTCCTTCCTCAGAGTCCGTCCTCTCTCTCTCTCTCTCTCTCTTCCTCTCAGCAAGCTGAAAGGTCGACTTTCTCACTGGTGCCCCAGTAGCCTGCTGATAGGGCACTGTGATCTGTGCGATCTCCCATGCTGCTGCCCACTGCGCCGGCTCAGATCAGGCTTCCCAGGAGACTCCTGGTCTAATTCATTGTCCAGGTCCCGTTCAATCAGATGGACATGCCAATCTGCCCTTCCAAATCTCAGATTGCCGGTTTAACAGGGCACCCAGACCAGTGAGTTCCGTGCCGGGTCCTGCTGCGGCGCCTGCTGAAGCGGCTGCGTGAGCCGTCTGCGCTAGCCGGCTGAACTATCCTCCCGTGTCTCTCCCACAGCTGGGACTTTCAACGGTCTGTGGGCAAAAAAGGTCCATCCGAGAATGCGGCTAGGACTCACCCTCTGCGCCTTCACTGAGAGCTGCAATCCTGAGTCACTTCTACGACGCCATCTTTCGAGTCCCCTGAGATGTGGCCATATTAAATAGATTCCTAACTCAAGCAAGAGTCTCTCTCTCTTTTTTTAAATCCCATCTACTCAGGAGGTTGAGGCAGGAGAATCTCTTGAACCCGGGAGGCGGGGGCTGCAGTGAGCCGAGATTGCACCACTGCACTCCAACCTGGGCGACAGAGGGAGACTCAGTCTCAAAAAAAAATACTCCCAACAATTCCACCAATAGTCTGCCTTAAAAGTTTTATTTCTACTTTGTTCTCAACTGTATGACCTCTGGCCTTCAATCTCATTAAAAGGCACTTTTTTTGTTTTGTTTTTTTTAGAAGGAAAGGAAAAGAGGGGAAGAAAAAGAGGGAGAGAGAACAAAAATATTGCTTTATTTTATGAATGGGTATTAATGGCTGATCATTAATTTGTGTATTTAAAGTGGAGAATGCATATTTTATGTATCTAAAGTGGAGAGCTCTGCAAGTGCTTATTAAGTTTACTTGTTACTGATCTGAGTTCAGATTGTGAATATCCTTATTAATTTTCTGTCTCGTTGAGTCTAAATCTCTTTATGGGTCTTGTGTATCTGGGTGTTAGGATGCATTGATCCTTATACCACTCTATCTTTGTTGCTTTGAAATCTGTTTTATCAAATGCATGAATGGCAACTCCTTTTTGTTTATTTATTTGTTTTTGTTCTCCATTTGGTTGGTAGATCTTTCTCCAGCCCTTTGTTTTGAGTCTTTGTGTATCTTTGGATATGAAATGGGTCTGGATGTAGTATACCGTTAGGTTTTAGCTGTATCTTTTGATTGGGGAATTTAGTTGATTTCAATTTGATGTTAACTGGCTATTTTATCCATACGTTGATGTAAATTTTTCTTCATGTTGATGCTCTTTACTTTTTGATATGTTTTTAGAAAGGCTAATACTGGTTGTTCCTTTCTGTGTGTAATGCTTCTTTCAGAAGTTTTTGTAAAGCAGGCCTGGTGGTAATAAAATCTCTGAGTACTTGCTTGTTCATGCAAGATTTTATTTTTCCTTCAATTGTGAAGCTTCGTTTGGCAGGATATGAAATTCTGGGCTGAAATTTCTGTTCTTTAAGGATGTTAAATATCGGCCCCCACTCTCTTCTGGCTTGTAGGGTTTCTGCTGAGAGATCTGCTGTAAGTCTAATAGGCTTCCCTTTGTGGGTAACCTGACCTTTCTCTCTGGCTGCCCTTAGTGTTTTCTCCTTTGTTTCAACCCTGGTGAATCTAATGATTATGTGTCTTGGGGTTGCTCTTCTTAAGGAATATCTGTGGTGTTCTCTGTACTACCTGAGGTTGAATACTATTCTGCTTTGCTAGATTGGGAAAATTCTCCAGGATAATACCCTGAAGAGTATTTTCCAGCTGGGATTCATTCTCTCCATCACATTCAGGTACACCTATCAAACGTAGATTAGGTCTTTTCACATAGTCCCATATTACTTGGAGATTTTGCTCATTCCTTTTTATCCTTTTTTCTCTATTCTTGTCTTCTCGTTCCATTTCATTAATTTGGTCTTCGACCTCTGATATCATTTCTTCTGCTTGATCAATTTGGCTCTTCAAACTTGTGCATATTTCACTAAGACACTGCACTACTGCTCCATTGTGAATTATTCAATAAGGTTCTAAAAGGGTGGTAGTACGAAGTAGAATCCTGAGAATTTTCCAGGAGTGTATCATTCAGGGAGGCACAGAATGTGTGGCCATATAAAAAGTGTTCGACTATTATAATGGTGTCCATTATTCACTGAGGCTCTAAATGTGTGGCTACATGAAGTAGACTCTTTTTTTTATTTTAATTGCATTATAGGTTTGGGGTACATGTGCAGAACGTGCAAGATAGTTGCATGGGTATACACATGGCAGTGTGTTTTGCTGCCTTCCTCCCCTTCACCCACACTTGGCATTTATCCCCAGGCTATTCCTCCCCAGCCCCCCCACTGTTCCTCCCCCATTCCCCCAATAGACCCCAGTGTGTAGTAGACCATCTCTCTGTGTCCATGTGTTCTCATTTGTCTCACCCACCTATGAGTGAGTATATGCGGTATTTCTTTTTCTGTTCTTGTGTCAGGTGCTGAGAATGATGTTCTCCAAATTCATCCATGTCCTTACAAAGAACAAACACTCATCATTTTTGACTGCTGAATACTATTCCATGGTGTATATGTGCCACATTTTCCCAGTCCAGTCTATCATCGTTCAGCATTTGGGTTGGTTCCAGTTCTTTGCTATTGTAAACAGTGCTGCAATGAAAATTCGTGTGCATGTGTCCTTATAGTAGAACGATTTATAGTTCTTTGGATAGATACCCATTAATGGAATTGCTGGTTCAAATGGAATTTCTATTTCTAGGTCCTTGATGAATCGCCACACAGTCTTCCACAATGGTTGAACTAATTTACACTCCCACCAACAGTGTAAGAGTGTTCCTATTTCTCCACATCCTCTCCAGTATCTGCTGTCTCCAGATTTTTTAATGATCGCCATTCTAAGTGGCGTGAGATGGTATCTCAATGTGGTTTTGATTTGCATCTCTCTAATGACCAGTGATGATGAGCATTTTTTCATATGTTTGTTGGCCTCATGTATATCTTCTTTTGTAAAGTGTCTGTTCATATCCTTTGCCCATTTTTGAATGGGCTTGTTTGGTTTTTTTTCTGTAAATCTGTTTGACTTCTTTGTAAATTCTGGATATCAGCCCTTTGTCAGATGTGTAAACTGCAAAGACTAATTTCCATTCTGATGGTTGCCGATTCACTCTAGTGACTGTTTCTTTTGCCATGCAGAAGCGGTGGAGTTTGATTAGGTCCCATTTGTCTCTTTTGGCTTTTGTTGCCAATGCTTTTGGTGTTTTGTTCATGAAGTCCTTGCCTACTCCTATGTCCTGAATTGTTTTGCCTAGATTTTCTCCTAGGGTTTTTATGGTGTCAGGTCTTATGTTTAAGTCTGTAATCGATCTGGAGTTAAATTTAGTGTAAGGTGTCAGGAAGGGTCCAGTTTCTGCTTTCTTCACATGGCTAGCCAGTTTTCCCAACACCATTTATTAAATAGGGAATACTTTCCCCATTGCTCGTTTTTGTCTGGTTAATCAAAGATAATATGGTTGTATATATGTTGTAGAATATTAACTCTTCACCAGGTGTCTATTATTGAATGAGACTCTGACCAAATGGGCATAAAGAAGGGACTCTTTTTTATTACCCAGGTGTGCATTACTTACAGAGACTCTGAATTTGTAGCCCTTTGAAGAAGAACCTTGACTATTTCTAAGGGTAGTATTATTCACAGTAGCCCTGAACGAGTGGCCATGTGAAAGAGATTCCTGACTTATCAGATATACATATTATTCACTGAATCACTAAAAGGTTGTCTTTATGAAATAGAACCCATTTTATTCTAAATGTTGGCTTTATTTCTTGACTCTCCAAACGAATCACCATATGAAATAAACCAGTGATTATTCCCCACCTGTGCAGTATTCGAAGAGGTTCGGTATCAGTGTCTACATCAAATAGTCTCCTGACTCTCAAGCATGTGTGTATCATTCATGAAGCTGCTTAATTTAAAGATTCTTTCAATAGAATCCTTACTATTCCAAAGCTGTTTATTTCAGAGTGTAGCTCTGAATGAGAGTCGATATGAAATAGACTCCTTACTATTGCCCCACTGTGCATTATTCGGTAATGCTTTGATTGGTTGGCCATATGATGTAAATTCTAACTATTCCCACGCTGTGTATTCTTCAGTGAGTTTCCAAATGAGTGACCACGTAAAATTGACTCCTGACTCTATCGTCTTGACTATGTCTCAGCTGGGAATATTCTATTGAGTCACTGGGTCAACAGTCATATCAAAAAATCTCCATACTCTTTTTTATTTGTGCATTATTGAGTGAGACTCCGAATAAGTGGCTCTATATAATAGAGTCCTGAGTATTTTCAAGATATATATGATTCTCCACTTAGGTTCAGAATAAGTGGCCATGTGAAATACACTACTAACTCTTCCATAGGTTTGTTTTATTCTGTGAGGCTCTGAATCATAAAATAGAGACTCAATACTCTCAGGCATGCATTTTTACATTCATCTCTAAATGAGTGGCTATACAAAATAGAATCCTGACTTATTCCATGTTGTATGTTATTCAGATAGGCTCTTAATATGTCGCTATATAAAATATAATTCTGACTACAATAGAGTTGGTCCTTATTCAATAAAGATCTGAAATAGATATCATATGTAATAGCGTCCTGAGTATTTCCAAGGTATGTATTTTTAACTGAGGCTCTCAATCTTTGGCCATATGAAATTGTTTCCTGAATGGTCCACAGGTGTGTCTTATTGACTCTCACTCTGAATATTTGGGCATATGGAATAGACTAGTGACTATTTCCAAGCTGTGTATTACTCACTCAATCTTTGATTCTGTGGCCATATAAAATAGACTAGTGGCTATTCCACACGTGTGCATTATTCGCTGAGGATGTAAATGAGAGGCTATATAAAGTATCCCCCTAACACTTCCCCAGGTTTCTATTCCTCAGTGAGGCTTTTTGTGTGTGACCTCATGAAACAGGATGCTGTCTGTCTTAATATTTGTATTATCCAGTGAATCTCTCAATAAGTGGCTTTATGTAATAGACTGCTGAGCACGTTACATTTTTGCATTGTTCACTGAGGTTATGAGTCAGTGGCCATATGAAATGGAATCCTGACTAATCCCCACGAGCATATTATCCACTGAGGTTATGAATGAGTGTCCAAATGAAATAGACAACTTGCTTCTCCACAGGTGTGCATTATTCACCGAGGCTCTGAATGAATGTCCATCAACAATAGACTCCAAGTTATTCTTCAGGTGTGTATTATTCAGTGAGTCTCAGGAGATGTGGCCATATTGATTAGATTCCTTACTAAAGCAAGGGTCTCTCTTATTCACTGAGGCTGTGAAAACGTGTCTACATGAAATAGACTCCTGACTACAGCACATTATTCAATGACACTCTGAAAGAGAGGCAACAAAGTAGAAAGAGGAAACCCATTGGACTCAGCAATCCCTTTACTGGGTATATAACCAAAGGACTATAAATCGTTCTACTATAAGGACACATGCACACGAATATTTATTGCAGCACTGTTTACAATAGTACATACCTGGAACCAACACAAATGCTGATCGATGAGAGACTGAATTGGGAGAATGTAGCACATATACACCATGGAATATTAAGCAGCAATCAAAAATGATGAGTTTTTGTCCTTTGTATGGACATGGATGAATCTGGAGAACATCATTCTTAGCAAACTGACACAAGAACAGAAAAGGAAATACCGCATATTCTCACTCATAGGTGTGTGAGAAAAATGAGAAAACATGGACACAGGGAGGGGTTCTACTACACACTGGGGTCTATAGTTGGGAAGGGGAAAGAGATAGTCGGGGATGAGCTGTGGAGAGATAGCCTGGGGAGAAATGCCAAGTGTGGCTGAAGGAAAGGAAGGCAGCAAAACTCACTGCCATGTGCTTACCTATGCAACTAACTTGCACGTTCTGCACATGTATCCCAGAACTTAAAATGCAATAAAAATTTAAAATAAAAATAGAAAATATATTTACCACTACATACATTGAACATATATTTACAGTATATAACCCCTACATACATTGAAAATATATTTACCTACTGAAACATCATTCTCAGCAAACTGTCACAAGAACAGAAAAAGAAATACCGCATGTACTCACTCATAGGTGGGTGAGAACAATGAGAACACATGGACACAGAGAGGCGGTCTACTATACACTGGGGTCTATTGGGGGGAATGGAGGAGGGACAGCGGGAGGGGGCTGGGGAGAAATAGCCTGGGGATGAATGCCAAGTGTGGGTGAAGGGGAGGAAGGCAGCAATACACACTGCCATGTGTGTACCTATGCAACTATCTTGAACGTTCTGCACATGTACCCAAAACCTATAATGCAATAAAAACCAAAAAAATGGCCACATTTCATGATCCTCACTGAATAATACACACCTGGAGAATAACTTGGAGTCTATTGTCGATGGATATTTATTCTGAGCCTCGGTGAATAATGCACACC